>CM034152.1:761995328-762592828 GCA_019776745.2 Taxus chinensis | reverse complement strand
AAAACATGAAATGAAATGTCATATGTTAGGTGTAAATTACAATGCTCATACCATTCTCAAAAAACAAGGCAATGATTATTTCATATGCATAGCGACTTGAATCCGAAACAAATATTCGGGGAACTCATAATAATATGCATAAATTACAGAGCTCAAAGCAAAATGGTGGAGGATGGAACATAAACAAAAAAATCATGCCAAATTGTGCTATAAATTGCAAATACACGAAATGTGGGGGGGCCAACCACAAAGAAAAAGGAGTTAATATGACTCGAACTAAAGACATGCTAGAAATGAAGCCTAGTAACGTCATGAATGGAAACACTAAAATTAATGAAATATTTTCATAAATGCACAAAAATTCCATGGATCATTGGGAATATTAATACATTAGGGAATGTTATACATGAGAGAATCAAATCTCTTATGTACAACTTAAAATTTTACTAAAAAGATGTAGGTGCTTCATAAATTCCAGAGCTCATAATTGATGGTCACTTTTTTCCCTCAAAAATAAAGCGATGATCAAGTGCTACAAGTTGACTACACTCAACTTTTTGAAAACTGTGTGACAAATTTCTATTACATGAAAGTCTGAGGTATAATACATAGCACATGAATTTAGTTGGCTCAAATTTGAAACATTTAAGATATTGTTGAAACTCAAATTTAATAACTTAACCTTATATAACATTGTTATATTGTTCATTTAGAAAATATTAATTAACTAAAAAAATAATTTAACTCCAAATATCATTCCCATACTTAAACTATTGCATCATTGTCTCCCTGGAAAAAATAGTACAAATCAGGTTTATAGTGGACTATGATCTTAACTGACTTGTACATTCCCATACCCTTCCATCTAATGACTCTTCTTCTAGTTTGAATATCTTATGTGTGTCATTTCATTTTGCTAGGACAACCTTAATGTAAATGTTTAGCCTAAAGAAACATATATAAACAATTAGATTACACTTCATAACTCACTGTTCACTCTCATAAGCTCCCATTGTAAATATCAACACTAAATCACCTTAAGGCTTTCCAAAATACCCCTAAAGAAATTTGACATCATTTAGAGTAACCACTACATTATGTTTGAAGAAATCGTCCAGGGCAAAGAGTCTAGCTTCCTCCATTTCCAAGCACTCAAATGTCTTAGATCCATTTCTTAGCAATAGAAAAACACTCCAAACATTGTCAAAGGTCTTTAAGGGACAACTAAGTTTATTCTCACAGTTGAAGCACACCACATTACACTACTATTGTGTTGGGCACATTTTCTACTCTATTTTTATCATACTACCTTTATATCAAGATGCATGAGGGCACACATAAGGGGTTAGCTTAGATTGCATACACTACTTATGCCTACAATAGTAGAAATACATGAGGATTGATCACGCTCAAGGGTATCTAGTGCAACATTTGGATTGGTTCAATAGGGATTAACCATCAACAATAGTCCAACATCACCACATTGATTTATCTTTTGTTATCTAATGCTTTGATGAAGGGTATTACTAGTATCTAGGGCTTTCACTTGTTGTAGATTATTATAGGTTGTGAGAGCTTGGGAGACACACATTTTTAGGAAAATTGAATCGTAGGAGAAGTTACAAAAACCAACTATACACAGGTCTAAAACCATATTGAAGAATCTAAAACTGTAACATGTTCCAGGTAGAGTTGTACGGTCTTGGATAGGAGCACTTCCCAATTTTACTTTCAAAGATGAAGGAATTTAAGATTCATCATAGCTCATCCTTTCATATTACACACCCAAATCCTCTCTAAATCACTATCCACAGATAAGTACTTATCCCTTTGTGTGTTTCAAGCAATCATCTTTTTTTAGCATAATCGAACGTATTAATGCATTCATTTGAATTTACATGGTTAATGGTAATTAATCGAGTTAGAATATTCCATATAACAAAACCTTACATCATATATTAATATGCGCTATAATTTTTAGGGTGTAAACATCTAGTGAACCTGAATCTTGATATATTCTATTGATTTCTTTAGCCCCTAGTTTCCCTAGGGTTTTCCTTTCTCTTTGGTTGTAGATTTATCCATATTTTTAGGTTTGTATTATGATTCCCATTTAGTTATTGCTTATTATATTGATGCTTCCAAGATTAATTATCCTTTGTGTCATTATGGCCTGTGCTAGGGATCTTGCTTTATGAAATCATAAGGGTTACTATCCCTTTAACTAGAACTATGCCTTTTATGAGATTGCAAGTAAGGATCGTGATTATTTTAATCACCCTCTTGTTACTCCCGACCATAGTTATTCTCACCCTTTGCATGCTCATGAAGGTCATCCTAAAACCTAGGGTCATATTCATAGTTATCCCTATGAGATCATCCCACAATTTGAGTTAGAAGTGTTTTATATATCTTCTCCTATAGAGACATCATTTTCTTGTGAACAAGTAGCTGTGACTAGCCCCATTAATAACAAGAACCATGTTCTAATGATGATATTTTTAAGTGTGATATTTATGTTTTTTTTATTGGACTAGTAATTATGATGACGTTCCTTCCCTTATCACTCATCTTGAAAATATGTATGGTTCTAAAGTGTGGAAAATAACAGTGAGCTAGCACCTACTAAGTTTGAACGAGATTATCCCTCTTCTCCTCCTCTAGATACAACTAATGATGAAGATGATTCCTCTACTGATGATGACGACGATTCCTTTACTGATGATGATGATGATATTTTTGAGTGTGAAATTTATGTTTTTTTATTGGACAATAATTATGATGATGTTCCTTATCACTCATCTTGAAAATATGTATGGTCCTAATAGTGTGGCAATTAATAGTGAGCTAACACCTACTAAGTTTGAATGAGACCATCTCTCTTCTCCTCCTCTACATACAACTAATGATGAAGATGATTCCTCTACTGATGATGATGACGCTGATGATGATTTTACAAATATAAAAATGATGCTAAACCCTAGATATTGCAGATTCACATTTGATAAATAAAAGACTAAAGTACATATCTGACCTCAGAAATAAGATAATACAAATTGAAATCCTAGGTGCAAGAGAGGGAATAAAAGACTTAGTTGATTTTGCACTTGATCCTGAGGTATGATTAACAGGAAAATTGATTAAACAGGAGGGGATATTATCACAACTGATCCCAGAAAATTGTGGAACTTCTATAACAAGCTGGACCAGAACGCCTAGACTAGGGTAGGGGTGCTTATGTGCTATAGACCTTCTGTAGGTGTCTATGACTGCGAAAAACTTAGGAAACTGATTTTTCTTGTGTAACACAAATGTTGCTAACCTTCACTATTGATTGTATGTATGTCGTACTATGTCCGCATGATTCTCCTGTAATCTGTAAAAAAATGATTTCCTACAAAATCCCAAAACACATTAAATCCTAAAAATAAAAAGATACAAATTGGGAGTCAGAATGACACCGACGGTCACCCGATAGAGTGAAATTACAACTGAGTGCTACACTACATCTCAGACTCCATGTAGTTATCTATACATGTGTGTAGAATTTTCCCCTCGGAAGATTTTGTGTGAGATGCACTTGATAACGATTAATAGCTAGATGTAGTAATGTAAGTAGATGTGTGGATGAAAAAATGAACTTCCCCTCCTATGAAGCGTATGTAGAAAATTTAGTCCCTTGTCGCTTGAGTGAGTGTTATATGGATGCTTTGATGCTCTTAGAATGCCTTTGGATGTAACCTTGGGTGGTGTTAGTAGATGCTTAGAGCTTGGTCCTTTATTATGGTCACATCGCTTTGCATTTATATGATTCCCTTGTTCAAATTTCGTAATTGAGAACTAAAATACCGACCCATAAGAAAACAAGATACCCAAAATATAAAAGAGGCCCAAAAGGGGCAGGTAAGATACAATGAGGTCAGGGATTCCCAAAGGGGACGAGGGTTCCTGGGTGCTGGTGTCCAGATTCAGTAAATATAAACAAGTAAAACATCGACTGGCCTATGGAATGTGTAAGATCAGAAAGACAACAAGAAAGACAAGAAAGAGGCCAAAGACGGTAGTCAATTACTAGTTTTCTCACTTAGGAATCAGATGAATAGTGGTATGTGATTAAGACCTAGATAGGTACCCAAGTGTGTGATTTAGTGTCTACATTTTCCCCCACTTTATGTTGTTGAGTGAATAGTTGATACCATAAAGTAGATAAGAGATGCATACCTAATAACCATGTAGATTGATGGTGAAAAGTGTGCTAAGAGACAAGAAAAAACATGGAGTGCTAAAAATGTGATGCATGGAAACTAAAGAAGAGGAAGTGCAAAAAGTGATGAAGATGATGATTTCAGGGAAGGAGTGTATGTTGATGTTGTACCCATTATATCTATTGTTGATTTGGGATTTCTGATGTGTTGATTGTGATTGTTGTGTGTTAAGGATGAACCTGTAAAAGTTGATGTGAAAGAGTAGTGAAATATTGCGTATATCTGATAAATTTGATGGAACTATGTAAAAGATATGTAAGAAATGTGAAAAAGTACTAACAGGAATTCATGTGCGCTATGATCCATGACGATGTGTAAAGGATCATGTAATAAGATCCTAGATTAAATGCTGAAAAAGGAACATGTGCACTTGATCCGTGATCTCAGACCAAGAATGAGTTTTCTAGAAAGGATCCTAAAGATGTTGTAGAAGAACTATTTTTTTAGGTGATTTCATGTCAGTTACGCCAAGTTGTGAGTTTATTGGGTTATCTTATGCTAAGAAAAAAATAAGTGGAGGGAGAAAGGTCTAGTGGTATCATCCTCCAATCCTTGAACTGCTTGCCAAAAATGTAGACCACAACATTGCAGATAGTGTGATAAAAATCTGATTTGGTTCAAACAATTTTGATCCAAGTAGCAAAGAGTAGAAAATCTTTATGTAGTGCATGCATGTTGAATGCTGAAGGAATATGTGCTTATACTGTGAAATACACTATGTGAGAGTAATATAGAAATATGCTAAAGTTAGAAAAATGGTGTAGTAACTACCCCTGGTTCACATGCATTCTAGGAAAGATTTAGGGGTTTCTAGGAACTACTATCCTGTATCTGGGTACTGGTGTTTGTGTTGAATGCTAAGGACCCAATTAAGATTTTGAGCCCTGTTTGAGAATTGATGACAGTGTTATGATTCTTTGTACTGAAATGTGTCTGTGTGAAAGACTGTTAACTACTATATGGGGTGAATGATTAAGCAGAATGTATTCCCCCTCCTTGTTTGGTGTGTATGTGATGTCACTAAGAGGTATGCAACCCAAAGGAGAGAACCAAACACTGATGTGCTAAATGTGTTGCCCTATAGGAGGAGGGAGTGTGCTTGGTAAAAACTAAGGAACATGTATACAAAGTGAGCTGGTAAAAATGTGTTAGTGCAATCAAGACAACATGCATGTATAGAAGGAAAGATGTAATCTAAGCAGACAATGTGTAAGCTAATAAGCAAGTAGACAATGTAAACATGCAATAATACAAAGTAGACTGCGAAAAGATGGGTTTTAAACATGGTATATCACTCATAATGTCACAATACAATCAATTTTGTAGTGGCCAAAACCATACAAATAATAAGAGAAAAATCAATACATAGGGAAAATCCCAGAAATAATGACAAACAATGGAAGACAAGAGCATGATAAGTGTAACAAACACACCATGGAATGGAAAATAGTTCATACAAAGAAAATGCTACACATGAAGCACATGCTAGCATGTTAGAGAGATAAAAATTATGTCAAAGCATCTATGTATTGATATAGAGTATAATGCTAGTAAGAATATAAAGTATGACAAAATGAAACAATAGAAAAATGTAGTGTACATCACCAAGGATCTAGGAACACCACCATACAAAAACTCAGTAGGACCGGTATTAGTTTTAGGTACGATTATTCTAATGGATCTATTCCTTGTCATCTCCACTTTGTGGGTGCCTAGAGAATAATACATTCACAACTAGATAAAAAGTGACACTCATCTCAAGTGTTTCATATTCCCATTAAGATAATGTCATACTAAATATCCGACTAATCATAGGATTCACATATTTTAAAAACATATTCATCTACGTATAAGAAAGCAAAAGTCAGTGCATCCAAATGAAGTAACATTGTAACAATTAACTTTTGAATAAATTGTAACATGGATATGGTATCTATTGTGAATAGAAACATACTCAAAATCAGTTATGTGCCCTACATGATCCATCATAATCTGGATGACATATGTATGACTACTAAGATACACATAATTGTATATGTCATCATCATCCATACACAAAAAAGTAAGATGGTTATCCAATAACATCTATCAAAATTTCATGCTAAGAAGAAATATAATATGTAATAAAGTCAAGGAAATTATAGTGCTACATCATCAAGATATAGATAATGAAACATATGTAACAACATATACATGAGTTTTTATCGTGATAAGGCTAACTTCAAAATTCACACACTGATGTATAAAAGTCGAGTATCCACCAACAAGTGAACTCCAGTGGAACTGTTGGTTGTCAAATTAGGACTTTATTGAAAGCAACAGTCAGGGGACAGAAAGTCCCTCCTCTTTAATGGGAGAGGTTCCCTTATTTAAAGGAAAAAACCTATTTACAAATGTACAACGTTAAGTTTTAATGAGGAACTCTGATATCATGAAAGTGTTTGATCTAATAGATTATCAATACAAAAGGATAGAAGAATTAATGAATGGGAGGAGGTAGAATAGTACTCTCAGGAAATATAGATAACAAAATAATTCCTTACTCATGCCAGAATGGAATCATATAGAACAGAATCATTTGCATTTAAAACCACAAGATGTTATTTCACAGACACAAAGTTCCAGAGATGACATCCACAAGAATACAAAGCTTCTTTAAGTAAAATAGACTAATGATTCAATAAATTTTAATAGATAGCAATGAAATAACAAGAATCAGATGGAAACAAAAAGAGAGATCTTCTTGTATTGATAGCTTTTTACTCCTTTACACTTTCAAAAATAAACAGAGTTCCAACCCTTGAAAATGGCGCAGAGAGCCCATTATATAGCTTACAAATTGGTTACACTTGGTAACCATTTCTTTTAACTAAAATATTAATTAAGGAACTTCTCAACACAATGTCCTTAATTAATTTACAATGAGCTCAATTCTAGGAAAAGAAGGAGAAAAGAAGAAACTAGGAGAGAAAACATCTGCTTATTGCTGAGGAGGGCCCACCGACTTGAGAATCTATTTCCTGAATATTTTTAATGCCTCGGCTATCTCCCTGCCTCATGGGATTGATGTGTTCACAGTGGCATGAGACCAAGTGCCTAGACATTTCTCCACGTTCTTATCAAACTTAGTATGTTCCAGGTATTCTTTATTAGCTTCTTCAATGGCAGATTGAAGAGAGAAAATATCCTTTATCTTCTCTTTGGTAATCAATTCTTCTTTGAATAGGCATTCTTTGAAAAATGTCCTGAACTGAGTTTTAATCTCTTGAAGAGAGAAAGGAACACCTGAAGTTTCATCATGAAGATGAAAATGAATATCCTTAAAGGTAGATGCAACACAAGTCTTGAAAGATTCCCCCTTTTGCCAACTATTTCTCAATTCTCCCAAGGCTTCTTCCAGAACTTTTATCTTCCATTCAACACTGAACACCCATGAACCTGACAAGTTGTCCTTGGCATCATCAAAAACTTTAGTGGCCAACAATATCTTTTCATCAGCCTCTGCCATCAGGCGAAGATCTATGATGCAACTACTCCAAAGCTTCAGTTCTTTGTCCATAATTTTAATAGAGGAGGAGTTTTTGTTACATGTTGATCACCTTCTCATTGGCATTGAAGGCCTCTTCAATGAATTTCAAGCCTACAATGGTCATATCATCAACCATGGCTTCCATATCCCTTCCATAAGTGGAATATCTGTGTATATCCTTGATACTCTGAACCTCATCCTGACTGAGAATCATAGGAGGTGGGAGGGCAGCTAGTGGAACAAGATCCAAAACCTTATCTTAGCCAATAATGACTTGATGAAGTTGGAAAGAACTTGATTTTGTTCTTCTAACTATTCTATAGTTTGTTTACCCTTTTCCACTCTCTCAATAACCTTGGTTTCTATTTCTTGGAGGTTATGTACCTCACTCTTAGAAGTAGATTCTCCCATGGGAATTATACAAAATTCCAGGTCAGAGGCTAGTAGATCTTGGTCTGCCTTATCAACTTTAGGTTTTGTAACCCCTAGAAATTGTTGGCCTTGAGCATCTGTCACTATTCTTGAAGTTGTTTTAGCTCTCTTTGCTAGAGGAGGAGTAGTACCTAACAAAGTTTCCACAACATCAAAATTAGGCCCTTGCCAAATGGGAAGAAGGTTTTCTCTTCCTATTATCAACCAAGGGTTGCACCCATGCAAAAGTAGAAGAAGAAGAAGAAGGGACAAGAGGTCAAAGAGCAAGTGAACCCATGGAATTTATGGTATTCACCAATTGTTTCTTCCAGTAAAGAGGTGAGTGAGGCATCTGGAGCTTCTTGTGCAGAGGAAACTATGATACTAGGAGGTTCAGAGTTAGGCACCTCCTTCTCATCTTCTACTATAACTTCTGAAGTTCCTGCAGGGTTTGGTACTTCACCATCATCACTTTCATTAAGAAAAATAATGTTCTCTGGCCTTGAAGGAAATCCTGAATGATCTATAAGGGGTTCTTCCTCAATTTTCTCTTTTTTAATCCTCTTTTATCTTCTTTTGGTACACTTGAGTAGAAGAAGAGGGAGTAGATGATTCTAGGTTATTTAGTTGAGGAAGAAGGAGGGGTTTGTATAGGTACCTCTGTGCTGGGTTTATGTGTTTCCTTCTTAGGTGTTGAAGTATCTCTGGAAGAAGATCCACTTAGATTCTTCCTAAGCTCTCGAACCTTTCTGTAAAACCAAACCTTGGTTCTTACAAGGACAGGGCCAAAATCTCAACCAAGTCACCCTTCTCCTTCTTATACCAATCCAGAATCTTCCAAAGGAGTATGTTTGATTAATGTCTCATATTCAAAAGACATATAAAGTCTGCATCATCATCCTAGAACCCTTCAGGAATTTGATAGAGATTGATTTCTTTAATCAGTTGTAGAGAGAATCTATCCATAGTGCCTCTGCCTTGCTTTAAAATCATTTGCACAATCAGCCCAGTAGTCCTTAATATCTGGTCTGTGATGATAATTTATTCTAAGGTTCTACTCAATGAACTTCTTCAAATCAAAACAAGTCTTAGGCCTGAAAAAGTGGATAGTGATGGGAGTAAAGGGCCCTTTCTATATTTTGGTCATCCAAGGTTGTTTTACATGTATAGTTACCCAAAGAAATAGGGAAGTGAAGACCAGAGATTTTCTTGTCCCTACAGGTTCTATGCAATTTATCCAATTACCTGCAAACTTCAATTAGATCCATCTTGTCATTACAAAACATGGGGAGCTTGAGGGGTGTGTTTTTATAACCAGCCAACCTGATCTATGAAAACCTCCTGAATTGGATGAAGAAATCTCCATACTTAGGTATCAGGTTCATGGCTTCATCAGAAAATCTCCTAGTAGTATCACCTTCTAAGAGCCTTACAATATACAAGGTAAAGGCATCATTAACTCTCCTGGAATTATGGTTCCTAGTTTCAAGGGTGAATTGAGGGCAGTATGCATAAATGGGCTCATCCTTCTGGCCCTCCATGTATGTGAATCCAAACCACTGTCAGGATGCTGCTAGGGAGTACATGAGATAAGAATTCATATAGAACTTCTTAGTCTACTGCACATTAGACAATTGCTTGGTCAAATTCATGAAAATGATTTCTACCCAATTTATGTTCTGATTACCTTTGCAGATGATGTTGATGAAAGGGAAAATCTAGAAGTGAAATTCATTGGTAGAGGGAAATCCCATGAAACAAGCTAGAAAAATGATGAAATCAGATAGCTCCTCATTGAAATCATCCCTAAATAACACCTTGGAAAGTCGGGACGCTCCCTTATTAGGGTTCTTCAACTATGATTTTGCTATTATTGCCTTATATTTATCATTGTCCTGCTTGAATAGGGTCTGATCTTGAGCCTGAGTGATAACGATGGAGTCTTCAGTCTCTGGAATGCATAGGGCAACATAAATGGCAACAACATCCAGTTTGGCAATCAGCTGCCCATGCACATTAGACAATTCTTTGGTGTTCAAGTTAAAATGAGTCCCAAAGGTGAGCACCGTGTCGGCACATTGTACAGAAATAGGGAAACTAGCTATATAAGCAAGTCCATTGTTGTTGATCATCTGTGTCATGGGGGAAGGATTAGGGCAAGTCAATCTATTCCAAAAAACTCCCCAAAATCTTAGTGCCGAACCTCACTATCCCCGATATCAGGAACAAAAGTCTCAAGGGGTGATACATGTTCTTGGCCTTGTAATTTGATCTTCATGTTTGCAATGCATAGAGGAAAAACCTTCAAGGATAGAATCACAATGAAAAATGCAAAGGGGGTAGGAGCAACAGTAAATGACCTTAATTGTAGGGATTCGAGCAAATGATGGCAAGTGAGCAATGTGCCACATGCATAGAGAATAGTCCCATTAAATAGCCATTGAGGAGAAAGAATGTCATTAAATGTGCATTAAATTCATATTGCACTGACTTAAAAAGATAAGAATCAGGAAGAGCAAAAAAAACTAGCTCAGATGTTCTTTGGTACATTTGGGACATTAGGGATGTGAAGACGTGATCCGGTCGATGTGGGCAATGTGGACCAAATGAGCACGGGCGAACCAGAAAATTGAAAAACGTGAGGGACATGGAGACGTCATTCAGCTGATGTGTGTAATGTAGGAAAAGCGGGGATAGAAGGCATGGATGCTTTTGGGACAGATGGGAAAAAACTACGCGAAAGGACCCGATGTGGACAATGTGAGTGATCAGGGAATAGAAAGCCCGAGAAAACTTGGGACAATCCAGACAAAAATGTTCTGTCAGACCTAAAAGTTAAAGAATTTTGGGGAATGCGGCTGATTGGGGAATAGAAGGCCCAGCAAAACTTGGGACAAGCGGGATAAAAATGTTCGACAGAACCGCAAATCACCAAAATAACTCCAAAAAACGTGAATTTTTACTATCTCCTCAACTTTTCACTTCACTAGAACATCATTAAAGGGTGTTAATTCAAAAATTTTAGTTTTCTGACTTTCAAAAGAGGGGAAATTTTGAGAGGATAACAACTGGCTCTTTCTGGGGATGACTTGGCTAGGTCAAAAGAATGAGACAAGGAAAGAACTCTGGAAAACATAGGGGAAGAAGACCAGTACCTTATCCACTAGGCCACAGAGTCAAAAGGAAAACCAATATAGAAGACAACACACAAACAATGAACAACACACCACAAACAGAAATAGGGAGAAGTAAACACACACTATACATAATATACAAAGAGACATCCTATTCACTTAGGACTTGAACTATTTCAATTACTGCCCACTATAAGGAAGTGGGAGAGAGGAACCATCCATGTAATTAAGATAGAAAGAATTTTCTCTAGCAAAATGCCTAATTTTGAAAGGACCGAGCCAAAGAGAATCAAACTTACCATGGCTTCCTCGAGGCTCATGTCTTTTAGCCCACAACAAAACAATGTCTCCAACTTGAAAATTTCTGGACTTAGCCTTCTTATCAAACAAATATTTTACCTTCTGCTAGTGGGCAGATATTCTATCAACAACCTATAGCATGTCTTCATTCAATTTATGAAGATACATGATCCTTTTGTCAAAAGAATCATTGAAACTAGTGTCTTCAATGGCCTTCATTAAGTACAAAGTTGCTAGCTCCATTGTCACTGGTAATTGGGCTTCCACACCGTACACCACTTGAAAAGGGGACATCCCAATAACTCTTTTAGGTGTAATCCTATCTACCCAAAGGGCATCATAGAGTTTCTTGTCCTAGTTCCTCTGAGATTCATTAACCAGTTTCCTTACTATAGCCACTAGATTCTTGTTTGTTGATTCTACCTATCCATTCCCTTGAGGATAGTAATATGAAGAGTGAGCAAGGGAAATGCCATATCCATAACAGAAATCCATCATCTCAGTAGAAGAAAAATTTGAAGCATTATCAGTCACAATCTTGTTTGGCACTCCAAACCTTACCAAGATGTTTTCTTTGATAAAATTACATACCACTTCAGAAGTAGTACTCTTTACTGAAATGGCTTCTACCCACTTAGTGAAATAATTTGTGGCATTTAACACATGAGTATGTCCAGCACTTGAAGATGGGTTGATTGTTCCAATGAAATATAAACCCCACTGTTTGAAAGGGCTCTTCAATTACAACTGGTTTAAGTGGCAAGGCAGCCAACTTGGGTCTTCCCACAAAAGTTTGACAAGCTTCACATTTATCAACCCATTTTGATGCATCTTTAAACAAAATAGGCCAATAGTATCCAGCATGAATAATCTTGTGAGAAGTAACAATAGATGAGTAATGACCTCCACATGCTTGATCATGGAAAGCTGAGAAAAGATTCTTCTATTGTTCTTTGTCAACGCATTTCAGAAATCTTCCATCCACTCCACGTTTGAACAAAGCATTCTCCCACAACACGTATTGTGCTGATCTTAGCTTGATAGCTCTCTTCTCTTTGGTAGTCAAGTGAGAGGGACACTCCTCATAGGTGAGAAAATGAGTGATATCAGCATACCATTCATCAGTCGAGCTGAGAAATAGAACAATAGGAACATCAACCTCATCCTTAGGTAATTCATGACCAGCTCCTTCAGCAATGAGTTCACACAAGCCTTTACCCCAAACTAGTTTGGTTGGTCTGATGTCAATATCATATTCTTGAACCTTTGCTACCCAGTTCCCTCTCTTAGTTCCAAATTCTTGTTGCGTAAGAATAGACTTGATGGTTGTATCAGGCACAAGCACCATAGAGTGGGAGTTAAGAATATAAAATCAAAACTGCTTGACAACTTTAACCACTGCAAAAGCATGTTTCTCCATCATGGTGTACTTCAACTCGTGATTTTTAAGAATGTAGCTCATGAACGCAATTGGGAGCTCATGATCATCAGAATCTTTCTGGGTCAATACAGCAGCCAGGGTGCTTTCTGTGGCATAGCAATAAATAATAAAATCTTTACTAAAATCTTGGACATGCTAAGATAGGAGTCCTAGCAATAGCCTTTTTAATACCTTCAAATGCTTCTTTCCCTTCAGAGACCAGCCAAACATTTTTTTCCCTTTCATCATTTGGGAGATATTCAAAGTTAGCTCTGTAAAATCAGGAATGAATCTTCTCAAGAAGTTGATCTTACCAAAGAAAGAATGCACTCCCTTCTTACTTGTGGGAAGAGGAATCTGCTGAATAGCTTGAACTCATTCAGGATTGATTTTGATTCCATCTTTAGAGACAACATGCCCCAAAAATTTTCCCTCCATGACACAAAGACAGATTTCTTGGGATTCAAAGAGACCCCATGTTCTCTGCACTTCAAGAGAACTGTTTCCAGATGCTGAAAATGATCTGCTCTAGTTTTGGAAAACACAGTCAGGTCATCTAGATACACAACAATACATTTTCCTTTCAAGCTTCCAAAATCTAAGTCCATAGCCCTTTGAAAAGTGGCACCAACATTAATGAGTCCAAAAGGCATCCTCTTGTAGGAAAAAGTACCCCAGGGGTGGTGAAGGCAATCTTGTGTTGATCTGTGGTATTAACTTCCACTTGATTATACCCTGAGAAGCCATCAAGCATGGACAACATTTCAGACCCTGTAACAGCTTGCAAAACTTGATCCATCATGGGCAGAGGATAGTTTTCCTTCAAAGAAGCCTGATTCAGATTCCTGAAGTCAACACATATACGAATCTCACCATTTTTCTTCTTGATAGGTACAATGTTGGCAATCTATGTCGAATGGTGAATGGGGAAGATAATTTTAGCTTTCAATAATTTTTGTATTTCCTGAAAAATGGTGTCAGCAATCTTTGGATTGTACTACCTTTTCTTTTTCTTGAAAGGTTTAATCCCAGGTTTGAGAGGAATGAAATGCTACATTTCTTTGGGTTGGAAAGCTTTTAGATCATCATATGAATATGCAAGAACATCAATATACTTCTTCAAAATATTTACTACCTTCTTCTTTTCTTCTTGAGTACAACACTTTCCAACGTTCACCATTTTGGGGTCAGCAGAGCTCCCGATGTTAATCCTTTCATACTCAGCAGATTTCTGCACTCCTGTAGAAGCTTTAGACTTAACATACCTGTCATGTTTATCAAACAATTCCTCCAAACTCACCAGCCCTTTAGGAATCTTGTTACCTTTGAGTTTGATGCACCCATCTTGATCTGTCTCCTCTTTGACACCCTCCTCATTGGAAGATACACTCTCACGAGGCAAATTGTCACTTCCTTCAAAGTACAATTGTTCAAAGTTATCCCTGAGCTCCAAGAAAGAAAGAAAATGTTGATCATCATTGAAAACTTGCCAGTTACTTGCATTATCAGGCACACTTGGCCTATGGATCATTTCAATGGTAAATTTATCTTGAGAGAAATCAAGGTGAGGTATCAACAATGATCCTGAAATAGCTAGTGAATCAGCCCCCGGTGTTCTTTTCTCTTGGCACTGCTTCGATGGAGAAGGCATCAAGAAATTCAATAGAATCCCAAACTAGATTCCTGTAATGCTTCAACCTTCTATTCTTTACTTGAAAAAGGTCTCTGACTTGTTTAACAACTAGTTCTGCATCTCCACGAGCCAGAAGATTCTTCACACCTTTTTCTTTTGTCACATTAAGTCCAAGGATGAGGGCTTCATACTCTGTTGTATTATTTGTATTTTCAAACTGTAGTTTGAATGAGAAAGGATGAACTTTTCCCTCAGGAGATATCAACACCACGCCAGCTCCAGAACCAGTTGAGGAGCAGCTTCCATCAAATTCTAGATTCCAAACACCATTAGGATCATGAAGTACTTCTTTGGGAAGTTTAGTTTCCTCCAGAGACATAATCATATAGTTACCATGCCCAATATCTTCATAGAGTATTTGTGCTTTGGGATCATCCGTTTTTTGCACAATATACTCAGATTGCTTCTCAGGAAACAACTTCTTCATTTTTCCATTGACTGGTATAAGGGCATGTGACCAATCCATTTGAATCTCTCCTCCCACATCTTTACAAAAATTCCTACTTAACAGCATACCATATGAAGGAGGGATATTTGCTACCAGAATAGTAGCCAAAACCTTTTTCTCAGGTAAGGCAACAAAAGCTACCTGTGCATCTTTAATCCTTCCAACCAAAGGCACCTCCTTACTCTCCATAGAATAACATGACCCATAAGTGCGTGTGAGAGTAAGACCCAAAGCATGAGCCACTTTGGCAGGCATGACATTATCTGAAGCTCCTGAGTCTATGACACAGTTACTGAGTTTATGGCCAGCTATAAGAAGAGTCACATAAAATGGTTTGATTTTCTCATTAGGTGAGGTGACTGTAGCTACAAGGTTGGGTTGGGGTGTGGAGGATGGAGTAGGTAAAAGGCCTTTAGAGGTAGTTTTGGAATGGGAATTGACAAAGTGGACCATTTTGGAAAAGGCTTTAGGGTGGGTTTGATAATACTCAGCCTCTGAAATTTGAACTTTTTTTTTCTTAAGGTGATCAATGATATCAAAAGATCCAGAGGTGGATGGGCTATCATCACTGGGAATCTTAGGCTTATCAGGTTTAGGAGCTGGAGAAGAAAAAGTTTTAGTAGTGGAATTAGGAAAAGAAGAATTAGCAGAACTTACCTTCTGTGTGGATGTAGTGGGAATAGGAGATCCTCTTTTTGTAACAACTGGGATAGTTGTGGGATGCTCTTTAGACCTCTTAGTGGGCTGCATCACTTTTTCCTTCTTATTTGTCTGTTCCCAAGTCATGACTGCATATGATTCGCTATTCATATCTGCTACTACTTCATCATAATCATCCTCTTCATCAACACCTTCAGTGGTGAAGAAATTAACTCGAGATCCCTCAAGTTCCTCTTCTTCATCAGCGTCTTCTTCAGGTTCTTCAAAATCTTCATTAATCTCTTCATCTTTAGGTTCTTCAACCTCACAAGTTGCATTAATAGGGACCTTGATGGGTGGCCCCTCAATTGCCAGCCTTGTCTAAGAGGAAGGAAAATGATTTCTAGGCTGAAAATTCCTCCTTGGAACATCTGCATAAGGAGCATGTTGAGCCAATTGTTTCTTGATGGCAATGAGGTCATTAGCAAGCTTTTGTACTAATGGATCTGTATTAGATCTGGGAGTAGAAGAAGAGGAAGAAGAAGCTCTAGATTTGGAAGGATCTCTTTTCAACTTACCAGACATGATCAAGTCATCTTCAATGCTAACAACTAATCTCTGATCCTCACCCAATGTTGCAAGGTTGGCTCTCCTCAATGCGTAGCTAACTTCAAGTAGTTGAGCATTCAGGAAGAAACATTTTTGAATTTGATCTACAGGCTAAGTATCTGGTGGGATTTTGTTAATCAACTTGTTGAACCTGGCCACAAATTCCCTCATGGGCTCTTGTGATTCTTTCTTTATTTGAGAAATCTAGGCTAGTAAAGCATGCACATCCTCTGCAGGTTTGAAATGGTTCTCAAATCTTGTTCTCATCATGGTCCAACTAGTAATGGCCCCAGCAGGAAGATGATAGAACCAATCTGCTGCATTATCTTACAAAGTCTCTACAAAAATCCTCACCGAGACATCTTCATGCTCAACTCCAAGGACTCCACATACAACTATGAAGGCTGCAATATGTTCATTCGGGTGCACCTTGCCATCACCTCTGAACTTGGGAAGTTCTTTCTGTTACCCCTGGGTAACTCATGCAAAGGTTGAGGAAGGGAAAGAGGCCCAACATGATGGCCCCAAGGTAATGGAACTACCATCCTTGGAAACAATTCTTGAAGAGGAACTAAAACACCAACAAGAATTAAAGCATGAAGATTAGGGCTAAGTTGCTCTTGAGGAATACTACTTCTAAGAGTTCTATCTTCAACAGGGGGTGTGCTTGTGGAACGAGCTCTTATATTTCTCCTTGTTAAAGGAAGAGGAAAACCTTGTTGCTCTAGGAGATGAAACTGAGAATATTCAATACCAAGGGCTCTCCTACCACGAGTAAATCTTAGAGTCGCCAGATCAAAGAATGATCAAGAAATTGTTCATAAACTGGAATCCGTCAAAAACGAATCCCCAGTAGAGTCACCAAAAACTGTTGGTTGTCAAATAAGGACTTTATTGAAAGCAACAGTCAGGGGATAGAAAGTCCCTCCTCTTTAATGGGAGAGGCTCCCTTATTTAAAGGCAAAAACCTATTTACAAATGTACAATGTTTAGTTTTAATGAGGAACTCTGATATCATGAAAGTGTTTGATATAACAGATCATCAATACAAAAGGATAGAAGAATTAAGGAATGGGAAAAGGTAGAATAGCACTCTCAGGAAATATAGATAACAAAATAATTCCTTACACATGCCAGAATGGAATCATATAGAACAAAATCATTTGCATTAAAACCACAAGATGTTATTTCACAGACACAAAGTTCCAGAGATGACATCCACAAGAATACAAAGCTTCTTGAAGTAAAATAGATTAATGATTCAATAACTTTTAACAGATAGAAATGAAAGAACAAGAACATATAGAAACAAGAAAGAGATGTCTTCTTGTATTTGATAGCTTTTTTGCTCCTTTACACTTTCAAAAATAAACTAGAGTTCTAGCCCCTGAAAATGGCATAGAGAGCCCATTATATAGCTTACAAATTGGTTACACTTGGTAACCATTTCTTTTAACAAAATATTAATTAAGGAAGTGCTCAACACAATGTCCTTAATTAGTTTACAATGAGCTTGATTCTAGGAAAAGAAGGAGAAAAGGAGAAACTAGGAGAGAAAACATCCGCTTATTGCTGAGGAGGGCCCACCGACTTGAGAATCCGTTGCCTGAATCTTTTTAATGCCTTAGCTATCTCCCTGCCTCGTGGGACTGATGTGTTAATAGTGGCATGAGACCAAGTGCCTAAGACATTTCTCCATGTTCTTATCAAACTCGGTATGTTCCAGGTATTCTTTATTAGCCTCTTCAATGGCAGATTGAAGAGAGCAAATATCCTTTATCTTCTCTTTGGTAATCAATTCTTCTTTGAACAGGCCTTCTTTGACAAATGTCTTGAACTGAGTTTTAATCTCTTGAAGAGAGAAAGGAACACTTGAAGTTTCATCATGAAGATGACAATGAATATCCTTAAAGGTAGATGTAACACAAGTCTTGAAAGATTCTCCCTTCTGCCAACTATTTCTCAATTCTCCCTAAGGCTTCTTCCAAAACTTTTATTTTCCATTCAACACTGAACACCCATGACCCTGACAAGTTGTCCTTGGCATCATCAAAAACTTTACTGGCCAAAAATATATTTTCATCACCCTCGTCCCATCAGGTGAAGATGTATGATGCAACTACTCCAAAGCTTCAGTTCTTTGTCCATAGTTTTAATAGAGGAGAAGAGTTTTATTTGTAGGTTGACCACCTTCTCATTGGAGTTTGAAGGCCTCTTCAATGAAGTTCAAGCCTGTAATGGTCATGTCATCAACCATGGCTTCCATAGCCCTTCCATAAGTGGAATATCTGTGTATATCCTTGATACTCTGAACCTCATCCTGACTGAGAATCATAGGAGGTGGGAGGGAAGCCAGTGGAGCAGGATCCAAAACCTTATCTTTAGCCAATAATGACTTGATGAAGTTGGAAAGAACTTGATTTTGTTCTTCCAACTGTTCTATAGTTTTTTTACCCTTTTCCACTCTCTCAATAACCTTGGTTACTATTTCTTGGAGTTTATGTACCTCACTCTCAGGAGTAGATTCTCCCATGGGAATTCTAGAAAGTTCCAGATCAGAGGCTAGTAGATCTTGCTCTACCTTATCAACTTTAGGCTTTGAAACCTCTAGAAATTGTTGGCCTTGAGCATCTGTCACTATTTTTGAAGTTGTTTTAGCTCTCTTTGTTGGAGGAGGAGGAGTAGTATCTAACAAAGCTACCACAACATCAAAATTGGGCCCTGTCAAACGAGAAGAAGGTTTTCTCTTCCTGCTATCAACCAAGGGTTGCACCCATGCAAAAGTAGAAGAAGAAGAAGAAGGGAAAAGAGGTCCAAGAGCAAGTGAACCCATGGCACTTAAAGTATTCACCACTGTTGCTTCCAGTAAAGAGGTGAGTGAGGCATCTGGAGCTTCTTGTGAAGAGGAATATGTGGTACTAGGAGGTTCAGTGCTAGGCACCTCCTTCTCATCTTCTACTGTAACTTATGAAGTTCCTGCAGCGTTTGGTACTTCACCATCATCACTTTCACTGAGAACAATAATGTTCTCTGGCCCTAAAGGCAATCCTGAATGCTCTAGAAGGGGTTCTTCCTCAATTGGCTCTTGTTTAACCTCTTTTATCTTCTTTTGGTACACTTGAGTAGAAGAAGAGGGAGTAGATGATTCAAGTTCTTTAGTTGAGGAAGAAGGAGGGGTTTGTATAGGTACCTCTGTGCTGGGTGTATGTGTTTCCTTCCTAGGTGTTGAAGTATCTCTGGAAGAAGATCCACTTTGATTCTTTTTAAGCTCTCGAACCTTCCTCTCAAACCAAACTTTGGTTCTTACAAGGACAAGGGTCAAAATCTCAACCAAGTCATCCTTCTCCTTCTTGTACCAATCCAGATCTTCCAAAGGAGTATGTTTGATTAATGTCTCATATTCAAAAGATAGCAAGTCTTCATCATCATCCTCGAACCCTTCAGGAATTTGATAGAGATTGAGCTCTTTAATCAGTTGCAGAGAGAATCTGTCATAGTGCCTTCACCTTGCTTCAAAATCATCTACACAATCAGCCCAATAGTCCTCAGTATCTGGCCTGTGATGATAATTTATCCTGAGGTTCTGCTCAATGAACTTCTTCAAATCAAAACAAGTCCTAGGCCTGAAAAAGTGGACAGTGATGGGAGCAAGGGCCCTTTCTATATTTTGGGCATCCAAGGTTGTTTTACATGTATAGTTTCCCAAAGAAATAGGGAAGTGCAGACCAGAGATTTTCTTGTCCCTGCAGGTTCTATGTAATTTATCCAATTGCCTGCATACACTTCAATTAGAGCCATCTTGTCATTACAAAACATGGGGAGCTTGAGAGGTGTGTTTTCATAACCAACCAACCTGATATATGAAAACCTCCTAAATTGAATGAAGAAAGCTCCATACTTAGCTATCAGGTTCATGGCTTCATCAGAAAATCTCCTGGCAGTATCACCTTCTAAAAGCCTTACAATATACATGGTAAAGGCATCATTAACTCTCCTGAAATTGTGGTTGCTAGTTTCAAGGGTGAATTGAGGGCAGTATGCATAAATGGGCTCATCCTTCTTCACCCTCCATGTATGTGAATCCAAAGCACTACCAGGATGTTGCTAGGGAATACATGAGATAAGAAGTCAGGTAGAACTTCTTAGTCTGTTGCACATTAGACAATTGCTCGGTCAAATTCATGCAAATGATTTCTACCCAATTTATGTTCTGGTTACCTTCGCAGATGATGTTGATGAAAGGGCACATCCAAAAGTGAAATTCATTGGTAGAGGGAAATCCCATGACACGAGCTAGCAAAATGATGAAATTAGACAGCTCTTCATTGAAATCAGCCCTAAATAACGCTTTGGAAAGTCAGGACGCTCCCTTCTTAGGGTTCTTCAACCATGATTTTGCTATTCTTGCCTTATATTTTTCATTATTCCTACTTGAATAGGGTCTAAGCTTGAGATTGAGTGAGAATGATGGAGTCTTCAGTCTCTGGAATGCATAGGGCGGTAGTAATGGTAGCAACATCTAGTTTGGCAATTAGCTCCTCATGCACATTAGTCAATTCTTTGGTGTCCGATTTAAAGTGAGCTCCATAGGTGAGCACGGTGTTGGCACATTGTACAGAGATAGGGAAACCAACCGCATAAGCAAGTCTATTTTCATTGATCATTTGTGTCATGGGGGAAGGATTATGGCAAGTCAATCTGTTCTAAAAATCCCCAAAATCTAGGTGCCAAACCTCACTATCCCCGATATCGGGAATAGAGGTCTCAAGGGGTGATACATGTTCTTGGCCTTGGAATTTGATCTCCATGTTTGCAATACACAGAGGAAAAACCTTCAAGGATTGAATTTGCAATGAAAAATGCAAAGGGTGCAGGATCACGAGCAAATGACCTTAATTGTAAGAATTCGAGCAAATGATGGCAAGTGAGCAATGTGTCAAATGCTTAGAGAATAGTCCCATTAAATAGCCGTTTAGGAGAGAGAAGGTCATTAAATGTGCATTAAAATCATATTGCACTGACTCAAAAAGATAAGAATTAGGAAGAGCAGGAAAAAACTGGCCCGGATGGTCTTTGGTACATTTGGGACATTAGGGACGTGAAGACATGATCCGGCCGACGCAGGTGATGCAGACCAAATGAGCACAGGCGGTCCAAAAACTTGAAAATGTGAGGAATGCGAGGGACATGATTCAGCTGATGTGCACGATGCTGGAAAAGTGGGGACAGAAGGCACAGACGCTCTTGGGGTAGATGGGAAAAGAGTATGTGAAGGAACCGATGTGGAAAATGTGGGTGATTGGGGGATAGAGAGCCTGGGTGAACTTGGGACAAACAGGCTAAAAAGTTCCTACAAAACTGAAAGTTAAATTTTTTCAGGGAATGCGGTTGATCGGGGAGCCAAAAGCCTAGTAGAACTTTGGACATGAAGGACAAAAATGTTTGACATACTCGCAAATCACCAAAATGACTCCAAAAAATGCAAATTTTTACGATCTCCTCAACCTTTCACTTCACTAGAACATCACTAAAGGGTGTGTCAACTCAAAATTTTCAATATTTTAACTTTCAAAAGAGGGAAATTTTTAGAGGACAACAAGTGCGTCATAGGGTAGTGTGATGCATGAGAAGACAATGCAAGTAAGATATATCGTAAAGTGTAGAGCGTGAAAGGTACAATGTGTGAGGTTCATGGATGTAGTATGACCTCAACAATCTAGTGTGAATCATAACAAAAGAGTGCATAATAGGGTGGTGATGATAAAGGTGTATCAAGATGTGTAAGATGCTTGTGAAAGACTAGATATGAAGCATAGAGCGAGAAACTAGAAATTCAAGACACTTGATGATGATAAAAGGGGGGAGAGTAAGCATGATGCCCTCTAAGTGTATGATGTGGATATTTTATCTGATAAAAGTGAAGGGTAAGGGTCCTGTACCCGATGATTGTGGAGATAAAGGTGTGTGACCATGCTCTAATATTGGTGATTTAAGAGACATATGATGTATCAGTGAATGAGACCTATGTGCATGCGACATAGGAGGTGATGAACACCTATGTGAGGGAGACTGTGAAGGTGATGTGCACCTATGTGAAGGAGAGTGTGGAGGTGATGTGCAACTATGTGAAGGAGATTATGGAGGTGATGTGCACCTATGTGAAGGATACCATGGAGGTGGTGTACACCTATGTGAAGGAGTCATATGAGTGGTAGACCTAGATTGATGGGACAAACTAGTGGAGCGATGAAACCGAGTAGGTTGTGTGTGAATATGAGAGATAGAAGTAGAGTCTACCTTAGATTTGAGAGGTCAAGGGGACCTATATGCTCTAGCTAGTGCAATGACAACCTCAACAGGAGGTTGCGGTAATGGAGTGGATGATGGAGCACCTTGGATAGAGATAACTTGCTTATCATGAATGAACTTAAGACAAAAATGAGTCATGGAAAAGATAGCTTGAGTAGTGTAAAGCCAAAGAAGGCCTAAGATCAGGTCACAACCTTTGGTTTAAGGTGCCATAGTGAATGTCAAAAAACATGTTGAGAGGCCCAACTATGATTAAAAGTTAGACATGACCATAAAATTTGGGAATTATATATGAAATTTGTGAGAGTCGATAATTGAAGAAACTAGGAGCGTAATAGAACATAAAAAAAGAGGGGATGATGAGTAGACCATAATGTTGTTGATAGCATAATTTATGATAGAAGTAGGGATATGTAGTGTATCAGAAGAAAAATTAGCATGAAAATCATGATTAGAAAATGTGATGAATGGTAGAGATACCTCAATATGTGCAATTGGAAAATTGAGGGCTCCCGATGAAGGAGGAGGAAATGTGTGATATGTATGATTAGCTAAGGAATAAACTATTTTCTTGTCACGCTTAGGCAAAGTATCATTCAAAATTTATATCTTTTTTTTGTCGTTGACCAATGTAGATTCCAGAGGCTCTAGAATCTCTATTGCATTATTGTAAATGGGATCTTGAATATGATGTTGAAGTTTGAAACATCAATCTGTAGAATGGCCAATACATTAATGATAGTCGCATCTGAATTTTTTTTTATAGTTGCATCCTTTAGGTCGAGATGGATCGAGATTAAGTGGAGGAGGAAGCGTAATAAGATTGCTCTAAACAAGTTGTGGCAATAGAATATGCGGAGCACAAGGTAACTTAGTGAATGTATGCTTTAGATGCTGGCATTGAAGCTTTTTAGGAGTAGAGACAACATTAGAAGTAGTTTTTTCTTCAACTAGCTTATTAAATGGATTGAAAGTGGGATTTTTCTAAAAACTGAGTAGAGGATGAAGCCTGAGCATGATATTTGAGCTTTCCAATAGAGATTAGTTTGTCTTCGCTTATTTTAAGCGTATGACAAAGATGATCAAATGAAGGAGATGTCTCAAAGATGACACTCTCTTGTAGAGGAGGTAAGAGACTTTGGAAAAATAGATCTTGTAATTCTTAGTCCGCTAGTACATTAGACATCTTATCTGAGTTTTTATTGTATCGTAAAACATAGTCCACTAGATGCTCGTTAGATCCTTGTTTAATTTTTGTGAGTTAAGCATAGGATATCTTAGAGCTGATATTGATTGAAAAATGCACGAGAAAATCATCAGCTAAATGTGTAAAATATGCTACCGTATGGACAGGTAGATCGTAGAACCAACACATAACATAATCTTGGAAGATTCTAAAAAAGAGCTTTGCTAATAAAATATGATCATCTGCATAATCTAGACATGCCACATGAAATGCTTGGAGATGCTCTTAAGGATCACCATTTTGGTTGAAGGTGGTAAGATTGGGAGTGAAATTTTTTTGGAGGAAGTGTATAAATGGAAATGATAGGTACAAAAGGTGTATGAAGTAGTAATGTGGAATCAAGAGATGAAGATGCAACAAAAGTAACCTACTGTAGTTGACGGATTTGAACTTGGAGATCCTGATAGAGAGAGGCTAGATCTTGAGTTCCAACAGAAGTGACTTATTGTGTGTGAGAAACAAGAGGAAGAGTGAAGTGGTTAGTGGCAGTAGGAATAGCTACGGGAACCTTAGAGGTATGTGGAAGAGTGGAAGTAGGGGGGTTGAGTAACAAAATTCATAGAAGCAGGGATGGATGTAAGAATATCAAACTCAACAAGATTGATGGCCTCCTCATGAGAAAAAAATAAAATAAAATCTAGATCTTGGGGATGTTCAACATGATTATCATTTACTTCTTGAAGGTGGGCTTTGGTAAATGGTCCATAAGATTGAGACATGAAAAAACATGAAACAATACCTAGAAGCAAGGTTGGATTCAAGCGACAGGTTCACCAAATGATTTAACAAATATAGAATGATGCTAAACCATACATATTACATAGTCACATGTGATAAATAAAACAATAAAGTACAAATATGACCTAAGAAATAAGATAATAAAAATTAAAATCCTAAGTGCAAGAGACGGAATAAAAGACTTAGCTGATTTTTGTAATGCCCCAATTTAAACACCAGATAAACTGACAAAAGGGAGTCCAAATTTTTGTGGATTTTTTTTTGAGTTTAAATTTCATGTGTGGAAACTTATTTAAGTTCATTAATAATTCATCCATTTTCACCTACGTCGGATAAGTCACTGGTGTTTTTTTTTTCATTTTATTGTTTTCTATTAGATCCAAACTTCACATACCCCTTAGGAGTGTATAAGAATGGATACGACCACCACGGTCTTATTTTTGCCGTCAAAAGTTATTAAAGGATATTATAATATATATATTGTAGGAATTCAAATTCTCTATTTGAAAACCTATGACTAAGGGTGGGAGCAACTTTTCTTCTATTATTATTCATTAAGAAGGATATACTAACAATATTAAAAAAATATATATTTCAAGCTCACCTTAAAAAGAATCCACTATTGGCCCTAAGTAACCCAGATTGTTTATTTTATTAAATTATTTCATTTAAATTTTATATTCACAAATTTCATAAAAACCTAAATAGATGCTATGTGAATCTATCACCTTTTTAAGAGAGTTTAATAAAGAAAAATCTTTATCCCTCCTTTAATAGTTGTTACCAAAGATGGGTCAAATCATACTCTAAACGTGGGATAAAAAAGAACATTGTAGTCTTAAATTCATTTTGATTCAATTTCATTAATTATATTTACCCAACCTAAGAGGAATGAAAAAAATACAAATCAAAAACCAATTTTTTTTTTATTATTCGCCGGAAGGTGTCCACCTTTGAAGATGCTCCTACTGGAAAGTGTCAAATTCCAACAGTTCTTCCCAAACTAACATTTCCATTTGCATTGTTGTTCCTGGATTTTACCTATCATCTCATGAACAATGAAAAATCAACGCAATATTTTGAGATGTACTATTTATCCATCATTTCTAGATGGTTGCTAAATGCATAACGACAAGGTAGTTGAAAAATATTTACAAGATCTAATTCACAGAAGGCGTCTCATTCAATTGGCAGGGTAATTTCTATGTGAAGGGTATGCATAGTGGGCATGGCACAAGTATTTGTGATTTCCCATGGAAATTTTTCCGGTCCACCACAATTGATATCACCAAATCTCTACAAACTCAGTCCCAACGAAGTCAACTCTTCTATAAACTACTACTTTAGCACTCCTAAATTCAATACCACATTATCATTCCTCCGGCTGGACTAGGATGAAAATATAAGAATGTATAGATACTCGGCCATAATAGACACCAATATATGGGACATAAGCGGTGCAAGTGCGAGGAGGAAGGTGTATATGGGTGTGGCCCACCAAGGAAGTGCGGCTCCTTCGGACTATGTCAATATGAAAATTACGCAGCATGCCCTCATCCTGATGGATTGAAAGCATGGAATAAAAAATTGTATCCTCCTCAGTTGCCCACCTGCAACACTTGAATTTTCACAATTGAATATTATAAAGTGGTGGGAGCTGAGTATTTCTCCAACAAATTTGTGGCCGGGATTGTTAAAATAAAGGTGGAAGAATGAGGTTTTTGACAGACGGTGGGTGCATCTTCTAATGATGATTATTTTGTTTGATGTTTTCTTGGCTATTTAGCTATCCTCACTGTGTTTAATGTTATGAGACATATTTAGGTTCCAACTAATATGGTTCTATAGGTTTTTCTGTAGTGGATTTTTCATTTATTTTCTAATATGTGGGCAGGAGTGGAGTGAAAAGATCTGTCGTGTCCTGTGGATGTATGACAACATGAATAATGGAATTTAGCTTAGGGCCTGTACATTCACTTGGATCTTCTTCTATGTGATATATTATGTTTAGTTGTGGGTAAACTGGTAAATGTAGGCAACATATTTTGCAGTTTGGATTTTTTCCTATTAAGTTTTAACTATAGATTATTTAAATCTGTGTTTAAAATATATTAGATAATTTTCTGTATTTTAAGCTTTTGTTTTCACCTTTTTGTTCATGGCATCAAGGGAAATGAATAGAATTCATGAAAAGAGTAATACAAAATAAAGAAATGGCACATCTGGGAGTGTCATGTAAAACTAGATCTCAAACTTGACTTAGGAGAGGTAGAGTAAAAAATATGGGATATATGTACCCCATAGGGCCTATATGGTAAGTGTTCAATCTGGTTATGTTTTTTTAATGGCCACCTCTGTTATTTACAATGGCTGGCCCATTTTTGTAGAATCTTTCCAAAGGTAAATGTGCAGTCTAATGACATGTTTTAAGAGTTTGGTTATCTTTTTTAAGTTTTCGGTCATTATTTGTTGACGAATTTTAGGTTGAGATTTTGTATAAAGAGGATTGTTGAAGATGCTTCGGAGCACTATTTTGTATTTTGTATTTCTCTTTTTTTCATTTTTGTTGCTTTGCAGTGTCTTTTTGTTTCACACTTTATCAGGAGTTTCTTCCCATAGTTGTGCATTTTTTTGTTTAAATGTTTTTGTGTCAGTTTATGTCTTCTGAATGATTTATTGGGGTTTTACTATTGCTTATAAATTTTTAGAGGAGGGAGTAGAATAGCTAAGGAGAGGAGTTAGATCAGATCAGATCATCTAAGGAGCCGAGAAGACTCGATTTTTGGTAAAATTTCCTTCATTTTGATTAATTTTTAGCTTTCCTGTGTAATGCCTACGATGTTTAAGTTGCTCCTGAATCAATGTGTAGATATGGGTTTTTCATATTTATAGCCTCATCTCTAATTAGTAAAATCCTAGAATGGTAAATGTGTAGTTTTGAGTTTGATGTTGGAGTAAATTGAGGGTTAAGTGTTTTGATGGAACATATTTTGGTGTTTATGAAATATTTATGTAAAAGGTTTATCTGATAATTTTGAGTGTTTAAGATTTTTTTCTTCACCTTTGTGTGTTTTTCGACTAATTTTAGTTGTGTGATTAAGGTCATTAAGGGTAGGAGGGGAAGAAGTAAAGAAAGATGAAGATGGAGGAGTTCTATGGAAGAGGGTCTACGTAGATGAGAATAGAGGAGGTTCTGTATGCTACCCAACTTGCGGTAATCAATAGCTTAAAAAAGTGTTTAGGATTTTTGAGCATTGTTCTAAAACAATTTACAGATCACAATACTAATGAAGAGGGTCTATGTAGCCGATAATATAGCTTTTCCTCTTCCAATATGCTCTTACAGTCACATGTATCTTCAGATCTCTATGCGTGTATTATATTTTTTGTTCAAGCTCTTATTGCTATAGACACTAAAATTAGGTCACACTCCCCTTTGGTCCCTCGACGAATAAGCACCCTTCATCACATTCACCTAGCCATGGCCCCCTTCACCCCACTAATATTAATTTAATTAAATTAATGCATTATCCTCACTATATTTATTATTTAAATATCTTATTTTAAATAATATCCACACATACAGTTCACTTAGACACCTCACCAAGCCAACTCAACCTAAGACCTGTTCTTAGTAAGTTTCCATAACTAACTAAGACTTACCCAAACCCTAAAAATCAATGCCTACATTCCCTCTAACCACATTCCTGCATGCTCACAAGAAGCTCCTAGTCTAATCCGTGGGTTAACGACACGAGATCCAAGGAAATCAAGAGGATCTTCCTAGTTTAGTAAACCTAGGAAATCCTGCCTTGACCGACGCCGGTTACCCCTAACCATTGCCGATTAAGCCGGAACCGCCGTCGGTTACCCTTTTAACCCAAAACAACCTTATTCTCAAGGTTGGAAGTTGGAAGCAAGAAACAGAAGGTTGGTGAGCATTAACACATCTCAGAGAGATAACACATCTTCAGAGAGTGAATTCCAGCTAGAATTTTCATGCAAGGAAGGAGATCAAGCATCTTTTCCGGCACAGCCATCCTAGCCATGATCTGATCTAACCAAGCAAAGAGGAATGTACATGCAGTCCATGCAAAAGCTTTCCTTCAGTTGGTGATCACTTGAAACCTTCAAACCTCTCATCAGCACCTCCATCCCTCACTCACAGGCATTCATGACCGGAATCCAAGTAAGTATAACGTCATACTTTTCTGGTTTATTTCATTTCATCATCATTTTATCATCTATTGTTTACCTAGCCACCTATTGACCTTCTCTAACATTTCCACCTCCATATACCCATTAAAAAACCTCACCAAATCCTACCCCAATCACCCAATACCTCATCCCGACCAACCAAAGTCCTTTGTGCAATCACAAAGGAGACCCAAAGCTTGTTCTGTGGCATTTCTAGATTTCCACAGTAACCGGCACCGGTTACACCTGACCACCGTCGGTTACCCTTAACTAACATCAGTCTCTGTATTTTCCCATACAACCCAGAACAGAGACCTACCCACCAAATTTCATCTCACCCTCATCCACCTGTGATCTACCCGAGACCTCTGTCAAACCTGCAGAACCCAGAACCAATCATTTGACCTTTGGATTCTATTCTAGCTTAGCCTGTTAGATTAGATCTATTTCTTATTATGTTTAAGTGAGATACCTAAATCATTTCAAATTACAATAGGATTTACTTTGTTTACAACATTAAATTGTTTAAAATAGTGGACTGACAGCCATCTAGGAAGTATCACACTTCCCGGATCTAGCATACGCTAGGCAGTTCACTGCCCATATTGTTTAACTCCTTCTGGTGGTCTTGCTTTACATTACAGGTAGTTCCTCCTAGCCAAAAGGAAGCTCTCATGATCAGCTGTGGATTCAGAAGTCATACGCACTCAAAAACCCATCAACCAACATTTGAACAAGTATTCCTCCTATGCCCGTTACCCTATTTGTTTTGTCAACACTTCAAAGAAATGATCTAAGAAACAGGTGAAACATTTTGGCATGCCCGGTGGGACCCATCCGAGGTTCCTTGCATTTCATTCATTCCTAGGAAAAAATTGTGTTTTTTCCCTTCTAAAAAGCGTATACACTAATTTTCTTCCTTGGTAACCCACCTCTTCTTTCTATTTGCTCTAAAGGAAACTTTTCTTTTGGTGTAATTAAAAAGAACTATTTCTTCGTGTTTTATGCATTGTAGTGAAAGAGCATCCCTCTTCCTCTTCATCTTATTGTGTCATCCAATTTCACATCTTGATTTGGGCTTAAAAATAAGTGCATTGCATTCTGATTTATCGCATTAGCTCACATTAATTGACGGGAAACCTATATGCTGGAAGTCATGACCAGCTGATGGTTGACAAATGAATCATAGAAAAACACTTCTTTCCTTTTCTCTTTCTCTGAGTCTTACCAAACCTCACAAAAATTCAAAATACACACATTCTTAAACAACATCCTACCTGGAAGAAGCTGTAGGTGATCACATGATCACGGTACAGTGGGCACCCAGCTTGCTGCTCTGTCAAGTCATACTTCAGAGTGAAGCTCGCCCCCACCATAACTTACCTAAAACCTCACCTTTTAGATCTCCTTCTTTGTAGGAAGCCATCCTCACCAAGAAACTCTATTTCACAATTCATGTGTCAGTCCCTAAATAGCATAAGCTAAACAAACATAATATAAAGGGCACTCCTAGGATCACATTTTTCTTAGTGTTTCTGCTTGGCTTGTGTTTTGAGGTGAGAGATCACGTTCTTCACTTTTTTGTTCATCCTTGTACACTCCTCATCACAGCTGGTGTATTCCAGCTTCACCCGAGTGTTCTTGGGCCATATCACCATCATTCTCACAATTCTAGGTCTGATTCGACACCATATTTTAATTCACAACCACTTTTATTTCATCATTGTTTCAATTTCACAGTAGCCATCGTCGGTTACCCTCTGACCATCGTCAGTTATACCCAACCGACGTCAGTTCCAGGTCATTTTACTAACGTACTCAAAAGGACATTTTTATTCATTTTCTTCCACTTTTCACAGTCCTTGTCACTACCATCATACCCATTGACGTTGTAAGCATCATCAGATTTCACATACCCGTCAGACTTCACCTTCTGCCTTGTTTTTTCACTCACTGTCCATTTTCTACAGTGACTAGTAGCGGTTAACCCTGACTGGTGTTGGTTTTCCCTAATCAGCATCGGTTAACCTGTTTCACATTCCAACCACCATTTGGTACCTAATCCACTTTTTATTGCCAGATTCACCTGCTCCTACTGTTCTATGTGTCATTTATAGAGAAGCAACCCTACCTGATCAGTACTGGTTCACATGGTGCTGACCCGAAGACAAGCAAGCGCACTCGTATTTCATGCCAATTGTCAACCACTCCCACCTAGTCTTTCACCACCTTCCATTTTATCACCAGCCATGGAGCCCATCCAGCCTATTACTATCACTACCGGAGATGAGGAGTTCACACGACTCCTTGACCAAAACCCTACCACCTTGCAGTTCTACCTTTCCCACTCGTCCACTCGAGATGCCTCGGGTCAGTTGATATACGACATGCCCATATCTACCCCCCGACTCTCGCTCCCACTCCTGCATTGGCCCCATCTGGCTCCATGCTGCCTGCATCTACCTTACCCCCAATCATTTCACAGCTAGGTCCTATACCCGCTATAACTTCCGCATCTGCTACTTCTGTGGCACCCGCTACATCCACCATACCCGCGATAACTACCACAAACACAACCTCATCTGCCCCTAATGTCTCACACATACCTGTAGCTACATTACCACCTCTAGTGTCAGTGAACCCTACCCCATTTCAGTGGTCCTTTCCATTCCACAATCATTAGCCCCTATTGTCACTAAGGTTACCACGACCCTTCCACACCCATATACATACTATCAACAACCTTCTGTTTCATCCATTATACACACCAGATACGTACCCCCTATTTGATTGCCTTCTTCTCAATCAACCTACATGGCAGCCCCATACACTAGAGTACCACCCCTGTTATATGCCGAAAACCAGCCCTCTCATGTTATAGGAGGCACCCAATCATCACAACCCACCAACGATCTAATTAAATTGATGTTGGACAAGATGCAGACATTGGAGGCATCAGTTTTCAAATTCTACAACACTCTCACCTATGACAAGATTCACAACAATCCCATTCACCCATCCATTGCTATCTGCTCATACCCCATGCATTGGGAAATGCCTAAATTCAACCGTTTTAATAGCAAAGAAGACCTGCAGCAACATTTACGGTCGTTCAAACACGGGTGTTATATGATCACTCATGATGATGCCTTACTCTTGAGGACCTTTCCCATGTCCCTCACTAGACCTACATTAGATTGGTATAGTGGGTTACCAAGACACTATATTCTCATTCAATCAGGTAGCCCAAGCCTTCTTGAATCATTTCTCTATCAATATCGTCAAGAAGGTTACCATGACCGATCTATACTCCACACATCAGTATTAGGATGAATCTATCACAGATTTTGTTGCTCACTGGCGTAGCCTGATCAAATAACTTACCTTCCTACTACCACAAATAGAACTCATCAAACTCTTCACACAGGATTGTGTTAGGCATATCTCACTGACCTTGCAGGTCCAAACCTTCCGAACATTCGACGAAGCATTCACTATGGCACGAAAGTTAGAGATTCAGGCCATCAAAGAGAAGAAAATCCAATTGTGCAATAAGAATTCCGCATTCAAGTCGAATGATACCTCTTCTTCTTCCAAACCACAAACCAATTATTCAAAAGCTAAGGGCACCACTAACGAAATGGTACTCAAGGCCGGCCCAGCACATCCGTCAAATCAGGCTACCCCTTCATCTAATCTCTCACCTATCTAGACTTTTCAATTCAGACGAGAGCAACGGAAATATACCCCAATCAGGGAGACCTTACTCTTCTATCTTAGAAAATCTATATCAAAGCTGGAGCCATAACTCTTCCACCCATAAAACCACACACTGGTTTTGACCCTGCTCGCCCCATGCCCGCATGGTATAAAGAACATGATTTTTGTAATTATCATCGAGTAAAGGGTCATAGTGATGGCAACTGCATCACTTTCAAAAATATTTTCCAAGAAATGCTTGAGAAAGGCAAGTTAACCGTGGATAATCCTAATGCACCTGCCAACCAAAACCTACACATCTTCAAGAAACCATTTCCCAACCATGCCCCTTTGTCTGATCAAACTGTTGAGACCTCAACTCATGATACCCATACCCGCGAGGTTCACGCTATCTTTAATGACATACCTGTCACCTCCCAATTACCCCATATTCCTTCCATAGAGTAGATCCTAGCCCGAAATCCTCCTTCCACGTTGGAACCAACCTCCCCTGTTCCTTCACCAATAGAGGAACACCTTTCATCTCCTTCATCACCTACGGAGGATCTTCTTTAACATCGAGACCATCTCACACCTAGCTTCTCCACTTAGAGAACCCTTACCCACAGTACCTCCTCCACCACAGAGGAGCACCCATTACCTCTCCACCCATAGAGGAGCACCCATTAGCTCCTCCACCCAGGAGGAGCACCCATCCTCCACCCATAGAGGAGCACCTCTCCTCCACCATCACCTATCATAAACCCAGTTGAGATACCTTTGCCTCTTGGCGAGCATTCTCCATTAGCTACCCAAAATCTTACAGACCTACTTTCGGATCTCTTACCCACGGAAGCTGAAGCTAGCCAATTCCTCGTCTCTAAGACACATTTTATGGGAATTTCCATTAGGTCCTCACCAACTCCACCTACAGATGTTCCATTCTCACGTTTGGTCGATCACTTAGATTATGTGGATAGGGCTCTACTATGGGGGTGCCTTTTACTTCCCGTCTCAACACAGATGCAGAGATCCCTTGCTAATACCTCCAATATCTACCCAAAAATATTTCGACCAATCAAACCAAACCCAACCACCTCTATCACAACTCCTTCCATGACACCTGTTATAGCTCAAACCACACCCTTACCCATAACTCAACCTACACCTAAACCCAAACCCATACATACAACATCTTCCTCAACTAAACCTATTACCACTTTAGGGGTCACCCCGACCACCAACCTTACTCATCCACCTATCAAACTAGATTTAGCTACATCCTCCAAAGCCAACACCACACCTACTCCTGACACCTAAATAGAATCACCAAACCCATAGAACTCATACCTCGGCTGCGCCAATCACACCTACACCTATCCTGTCCATCTTAGGATCTCAGCTTCCCCACACAGTCAAGAAACCTCCACCCATCAATAAACCAAAAACACAACAACCCATTCCTTCCTCAAAAACCTCTGACCTACCCAGACACCCAACCTGACTTACACCCACACTTGTAGCCTCTTTACCACCCATACCTCCAATACCCTCAGCTATTGCTTCACTACCCACTACACTTCAGTCACTGTCTCTCACACCCCAAGCATGACCTGTGTCATCTACCTTCACAGCACCCTCGTTATCCCAATGGGTAACTCGCCCTCTTCCTCCATCTAACTTTCCTTCTAGACCTCGTACACCCACATCACATTTACCCAAGAAGGTGCAACCCAGAAACAAAACTCCACTACCCCGCAATAAGGTAGTCAAAATGACCACACACCCTCCTATCCATCCATCTACTATACCCCTACCTAAACAAGCACGACCGACACCTAAAACCACACCGAGCACCCAAACCCATGGCTCGACTCCCTCCTCTTCTAAAGACTGTTCCTCAACAATAACCTACACCTACACCCAAACCCACGTTCACTTCCCATTGTGATCCACTAGTAGGGTCTTATGCCAAAATTTTAACCAACCTCCTTGAGACTTCTGTCATCACATTACCACCACTTAGAGCTTAATACCCCCTCAAACCCAAGACAAAAGGGTTTGACAATAATAAAATTTATGCATACCATCGTGTGCTAGGACACGATGTGGAGAATTGTAAGGCCTTGAAAAATGTCCTTATCCAATTGTGTTCATCAGAAACCAACTTTGACGATGATGACCTTCTTGACAAGGATCCTGCTACACCAATACCCATTCCCATACTACCCACTCAACAACCACAACCTCCCCCTTCACAGATCCTAGAGCCACACCCAAGATTTGAAATTAACATGCTTCACATCAGAGAACTTGTGATGCCACCACCCAAATGTCGTTACGCCCATCTCACCTCACAGAGTTTTTCTCCTCCAGTAGGTTTTTGCCCATCGTGTCGTTATACCACTCACCCTACACCTTATCCATTTGCTAACTCCCCTCAAATCAACATGATACATGTCAGTAAACGTGCGCAGAATGGTAAAGAAAAGGCAATTGACCCACCAACCAATCCTATACCCAACATACCATCTGCACCCATAGCTAAAATCACTATCTGTGGTCCCACGTACCCCATTTCTAATGGCATCACACATCGCACCAAGCTCAAACAATTACACCAATATCCCCTCAAAATGTCCCTATATGACCTCATTCAAACCTTAGAATCCCATCATCAAGCTCTCATGGAGGTTCTTCAATCTATCAAGGTTTTACCCAATGACCCTACACCCGTAGCCTCCATTATCACACCCCATCATGTAGCCTCTCTCACCAAATTACCATCTTCATCTTCACCCCACCCTATTCACCAAGTGGCCTCCCTTAGCTTCTTAGAGGAAGAGATTGTGCCACACCAAAATGATGACCCAGACCCAGCCCTCTTCATCTCTATCCACATTGACGATATATGGGTATGCCATTTGATGATTGATGGGCCCACTGGCATTAATATCATTTCATCCCATGCATTCGCTCAAATGCGCATACTTGACAATTGCATGCATAAACATCCGGTCATGTTGTGATCATTCAATGACACTATCACCTCTATACTAGGTGCTATCATCCTTCACATTCGCATGGGTCCTCGCATTGTTCCAGAATTGTTTTACATTTTGTAGGGGGAATTCCAATATAAATTGTTGTTTGGCAGACCCTGGATTCGTGTCATGGGCTGTGTTCCTTCCACTTTACATCGTTGTGTAAAGTTTGAACACGAAGGACACAATTATATCATTCCAGCTGACCCATCACCTTTCAAAACATGTAACATGCTTTACCGACCCAATGATGTGCTCATACCTATCAATCCATCTACCTCCGTGACGACTACTGCTTCACCTACACCTCCACCTACCAGTACAACTGCTTCTTCTACCGCACATACCTCCTCCATCCTTACCACTGCCATAACCTCCATGGTTGACCCATTAGCTTCCCAATCCATTAACTCCACCTCTGCATTGACCTCCGACACATTATCCATACCGGCTACCTACATACCAACCACTGATCCCTTTAAAGGTGTTTTTCAATGCTCACTCTAGGGGAGTACTGCCTATATAGTGTCAACACATTCCTTACTCCACAAGAGTATGGAAGTATTCACCAACACCCTCATTATGATCACTGTATAGGAGAATTCCTCCTTTATGGTCCTCCTCATCTCCGTACTAGTATCACTTATGGGGGACTTGATACTACCACTTACACACCCAAACCACCATCATAAACCCACCCATTTTCCGCTGACTTCTAATCACTTACCAATCACCATTTCACCCACACCTTCCTGCACCGATGTGTATGGAAGGGTTTTGGTTTTGGATTTTTCGAGCAAGGCTGCCATACCATTATTCCATGTACCACCCGCAAACATAACGACTGTAGTGGTATCGGCTTTCCCAAACCACCTACCAAATAGGCCCACATTGAACTCATTAAGGACACTAGCTCTTCTCCACCTTCTTCACCCACTCCACCTTCATCACCATCCTCACCGACAGAGTCGATGGATCCTAGATCTATTCCTCCTAACTTTTTTTTTCCATAAACACCATTTTCTTGGGGCCTCTGACTTATCAACGCGAGGGCAAGGTCCCTTCCACTCTTCCCTTCCTGTATCCTGAAATGATCGATGATGACACACCTATAATTAATGTTGTTCAATGTCAGGATGATGATTCCATACTCACCTACCTTGGTGCAGAAGACTCATATATTCATCAGTCATTACCCTCTGAGATGCAAACCATGTTGAATGAATCGACTATCGAGATCGACATTCATACTCAAGAAGACCGCACATCCTAAAGATCAGACAATCTTTAGATGCTGCTGAATAGGAAGCCATCACTTCTTTTCTTAGAGATCATAACCACGCTTTTGCTTGGTTTTATGCAGACATGCTTGGTATTGACCCCACCATAGTGGTCCATAATATCGTAACCATTCCTGATGCCAAACCCATAAAAAAAAAGCTGAGGAAAATGCACCCTCGCATTGCTCTTCTCATCAAATAAATACTTTAGCGCCTTCTTTCTGTTTCCTTCATTTTACCCATTGATTAGGATTTCTAACATTGTCCTTGTCACTAAAGTGATAGGGTGACTCTACATTTGCACAGAATTCTGTGACCTCAACCTAGCCTGCCTGAAAGATGACTTTCCCTTACCTAGTATTGATCAACTAGTTGACCTCACCACTGGTCAAGAGATGCTATCACTCATGGATGGCTTCTCGAGTTATAACCAAAATTTGTTTACCCTAGAAGATCAACACAAAACATCATTCATCACCCCTTGGGGGACCTTCTGCTATCGAGTCATGCCTTTTGGCCTTAAAAACGGTGGTGCCACATATCAGCGGGCTATGACTTACATCTTCCATGACATCATGCATCACATATTAGAAGATTACGTGGATGATCTCTTGGCCAAATCTAAACGCCGCTCTGATCACCTTGCTATCCTCAAAACCATCTTTGACCACCTCATTAAATATTGCATCCACCTTCAACCTAAGAAGTGCATCTTCACGGTTCTTTCAGGAAAGCTCCTGGGATTTATCATTTCCCTCTGTGGTATAGAAGTTGACCCTGCTAAAGTCAAAGCCATTCTGGAAATTCCTCTGCCCACTAACCTTAAACAACTCCATAGCCTGTAAGGTAAGTTGTAGTCTATTTGCCGTTTCATTTCACTATTATCGGATTAGTGCTAACCGTTTCATCATCTTCTCAAGAAGGATGTCTCCTTTAAATGGGATGATGATTGTCACAAAGCTTTTGAGGCCTTAAAACAATACCTTCTCTAACCACCTGTACTTATCCCACCTAAAGATGATCAACCTTTTTATCTATACATATCCACTACCGATCACTCCTTGGGAGCCATGCTCGCTCATCGCGATGAATAACACAGGGAACTGGTGGTTTATTACATCAACCGTACTCTTTTGGACTACGAAACCTGATACACTCATCCTAAAAAAATTTTCTTAGCCTTAGTTTTTGTTGCCACCAAACTTTGTTATTACCTACTCAACCACAAAATCTATGTTGTGACCAACACCGACCCCTTATACTTCATGTACACTAAACCTTATCAAAATCAGCGTGCTGATGGCTTATGCTTTTAGCTGATCTTGACCTTGAATTCATTCATCAAAAGTCCATCAAGGGCCAAGCTATCACTGACCAATTGGCCGACGGACCTATTTCTGGGGATCAAACCTCTAATTTTGACTTTCTAGATGAGTCGATTGCTACCCTTTCCTTGGACGAACCCCCTTACCAAATGACACTCTTCTTTGACGGTTCTAAGTGTCAGCGTGGGGGCGGGGCTGGTATTATCCTCATTACTCTTGATGGAGATCCCATGCCTTTAGCTTTCAAACTAGATTTTGAATGCACCAACAATATTGCCAAATACGAAGCACTTGTACTAGGTCTCCAAGCCACCTACGCCCTAGATGTCAAATCAATCAACATCTTTGGTGATTCTCAATTGGTCATGAACCAAGTCAATGGTATGTACTAATGTCGTAATGAGATACTTCAAAAGTATAAACATCATGTAGAAATAATTTTTACCACCTTTGATCATTACACCCTTCAAACCATCCCATGTTCAACCAAAAAAATTGTAGATACCATGGTCTGCTTAGCTTCCCAAATACCCGCTTCACCTGCCAATTCTACAATCTATGTCACCGTACAATGACTCCAATCACCTTCTTATTTACCTCACGATGTTTACATGATTGGAACCGCTACCCTGACTTGAGTGACTTTTGGTATAAACAATACTCTGGCTACCTTTCTCTCTCCATCTTACCTCCTGATCTCACCCGTAACGGGCAACACTCCTTCCTTAAAAAGGTCTCTCGTTACGTCATTCTGGAGGGCCTCCTGTATAAGTGTGGCTTTAATGGTATTATTTTACGATGCCTCACAAGATCTGAAATTCCTTATACCATTAAGGAGGTTCATGATGGCATATGTGGAGGTCACTTTAGTAGCCTTGCTGTTGCTAAGCGTATTCTTTGCCTAGGCTATTACTGGATGACCCTTAACCATGATTGTTGTACTATGTCAAACATTTTGTAAAATTCCAACAACATTCCAATCTTCATAATACACCCAGTCACGCCTTACAGGTCACTTGTGACCTTTGGCCCTTCTCTCAATGGGGTTTGGATCTTGTTAGAGAAATCAATCCTCATTCATCCCAATGCCATCAATGGACCATCACTACTACTAAATACTATACAAAATGGGTGGAAACCATACCACTCATCTCCATGAAAGCTGAGAAAATATGTGAGTTCATTAATCACCACATCATTTATCGCTTTGGTGTTCCTCATCACCTCATCACTGACAATGGAAAACAATTCAAAAACAAAACATTGCAAAGAATTTAGGACGCCTTTGGCATTCAACTTAGTTTCTCATCACCTTATTACCCAAAAACCAAAGGCCAAGCCGAATCCACTAAAAAAACCTTCAACAAAATTCTCATGAAAGTGGTTGATGATACTAGGAAGGATTGGCATACACACATTCCTTTTGCCTTGTGGGCATATCGCACTAGTATTCGTACTTCCACTACGGCCACACAATTTTCTTTTGTCTACGTACAAAGGTTGTTTTGCCTCTCGAAGTCCAGATCCCCTCACTCTGTATTTATCTCCATGACATGCTCACTGATGATGACTTTTGTCAGGACCGTTTAACACAACTAGAGTTATTAGATGAATGTCGTCTTAACGCTCTGGATCAACTTCAAGTTTATAAACAATGTATGAAACGTGCCTATGAAAAACGTGTTCATGAATGAACCTTCCAAGTCGGTGACCTTGTCCTGAAAGAAAATCAACATGTAACCAAAGCAGAAAAATGTAAACGGGGAAAATTTTCTCCTAATTGGCTTGAACCATACATTGTGACTCATACCTATGGATCAGGTGCTTATCGTTTATCTTCTCTTGATGATAAACCCGAACCTGAGCCCCTTAACACCTTGCATCTTCAACCATTCTATTATTGACTCATCATCTTACCTCACCCTGTGTCTCTTCCCATGCTCATCCCTTGAGTGCCATTCACTCCATACACCTCCCTAACAATTAAACAAGAATCATGTGAGTACCTGTCACTAGTTATCTTCTCTTAAATATGTGTACCACAACACTGCACATAGCATGATTCTCATGGATACTTTCTGTCTACCTTTAGATGAGATCCCATGGTCGTTTCACCTTTCCCTTTGAACAAGAGTCCTATCTTTCACCTTGGTCTTGTCCATGACTGTAAAGACCTCACAATGGGACCAAACTCCTTGAGTCAAACTTCTAATAAAAAGATGAATCCCTCAAGGGACATCTTCCTCTCAACAATTGCTACTATAAATAGAATGCTCCCATGAAGGACAACTATGTAAAGCTCTTCAAAAAAAAAGAGAGCAACCGAATCTTCCCGCATCAATCAGCTTCGCGAAGACCTCAAGGAGTTCAATTTTTCCCATATAGACATCCCGCATCGATCAGTCTATCTCAACTATAAGTCAAAACACTCAACCTTTTTGTCATGGACTTGCCCATTGTGACCTCAGATCTCTTTCCCAAAGCACATGCTACCTCATACCATATTAAAATTACCTACTCTTCACCCTTTGAACCATGCCCACTCTCATTTCCTACTACCTCAAGGGACTTCTTGGAACTTAGACATTTGGTGATCATGTGACTACTTTTCACCGTAGAACAGTCCATCATGTAATGTCTTTAGGGTCTTACATTCATCACCTTTGCCAAGGTATGATCTACTCGGCACGATCCTACCCCATCAGGTGGATTTATTGCCCCCTTTTATCTTTTAACCATCTTTGTTTACGTTTTGATTACCTTATACAAGACTTGGTCCTCGATGCTTACTTTTGGGGTAATCTCCTTATTTCACCACAATCGCCCCCACCTACATACTTTTACCTATAATCTAACCACACCTAGCAGATCTAAACCCATAATGCCCAAAAACCTACTAACTCATTTTCACACCTCCTCATTTTCTTCCCTAGCTTATGGGAGAACTACATTGGCATGAAGTCCCTTTTCACTGGGACTATGTAGGCAGCACTCCAAGGGCATGGGGCCATTGGAGGTTAGCTCGGCCATCCTCTACCCTAAACAATTCATCTTCCATGTTCCCCACCATTACATCACACCTTACTCAGTTTCCCTTTTATATACAAAATTGGAAATTAAGCCACATACATAACAAGTTGCTTCATATTTTATACATTTATTACACCTACCATTTCTCTATCATCACTATGCATAGATTCTACCACATCTCAATATGACCCATAGTATCATTCATTGCAAAAAAATAATGAATCACAACTTCACCTACTTTCAACACAACTATGCCTATAACCTGACTCAACCATGCCTAAACTGACCTGACTCAACCATGCCTAACCAAACCTGACTCAATCCATGCCTAGCCAAACCTAACTCAACCATGCCTAACCATCCTAATTCGATTCATGCCTAAACTGACCTGACTCCATCATGTCTAACTCACCTAATTTTCATCCATATCAAAACAACAAACCCATATCTCATCTAACACAAACCATACATCCAATATCTCATAAAACACATTAACACATCACAAGATACCATGTATCTCATCATATAAATAAATAAATGTGTATCTCAATATACATGCCTATCTCATCATATACATCATCTCAAAATGTTGGCACGCAGGCTGATATACAATACAAAATGTCATCGGCACGTAGGCCGGTCTCATTTATACAAAAAAGAATGAATCAATACAAAATATCTTCGGCACGTAGGATGGTATATGCTCAAAATATACAAATCACTCGTACATCCTCACTGTCTTCGGCATGCAAGCCAGTATATGTATAAAAAAAATAGTAGTACATCAAAAACCAAGTGACTGCATATCAGGAATCTAGCTGGATGTCCTCCATTTCTGTGTCACTTGTACCCTCGGTCTCCTGTGTCTCTGCTGGCACCTCACCTAGAGCTGGTTGCCGTGCACTAGTGGCATCCCCTTGATCGGGCCTCAGAGCTCACTAACCTCCTGTGCTCTCCACACTATGAGTATGGGATCTCATCCTCTTACTGGACACCTGCTGTGCCATGTACTCGGAATAGGATATGAAATCTATCCTTGCCACCATAAGCTGGTCCTGATAGTATTTTTCCTCACCTAGGGCATCTCATAACCTAGATACATGCACAGTTTATGGTGGTCCCATAGGTTTCAGCTCCTATACCTGAACTGCACCTGCCTGTGAACTGGGACCTACTCCTGATGCCTGTGGTGGTGCCCCCTACCCCTATGCCTGTATCTAGGCCTGTAAGGCCCCAATCTGTGCCTGGGCTATGGCCAACTGGCCCTGTAAACTTTCCAATTGAGCCTATAAGGCTGCCACCTGACCATCCCCTAACAATCTTCATCTCCTCCATCTCCTCCATCTGCCATCTGGGCTTGCAGACTGGCCACCTGTACATGTAGCTCTACTACCTCTGCCTCCGAACCCTCCAACTGTGTCTATAACCCAACTGGGTAATCATCATAGCTACTTGCCCCTGTAGGGTGTCTCTCTACATTGTAATGGTAGCTAGGTCTGGCTACTTGGGTCTGGGTGGTATGGCTTGTAATTGAGCCGTCCACCACTGCCTATACTTATATGTACATCTGGCGTCATCTATCTGCCAATCCACTGGCTACTCCTCCTCCCCTATGGGCACTATAGGCTGTGGTATAGGTAAGTGCCTCTCCACGTCATCTCTTCAATACTATGGGAAGGGCAGAGGAATGTCTTGTACGAGCCCGAACTGCCACCGGACTTTGTCTACCAGGATCATCTCATCCTCCCCAGCACGGTGACCCTATATCCTCCTCTCTAGCTGGAGCTCAGGTAGCTCCTCATGCATATGCTTATATGAGGGGAATACCACATATGGCCTCCATATAATGTCCACTCTAGACAATCCCTCTAGTAACTACCGAAAATGGGCCACATCATGTGTCGGCCTATCCGATCTTTTCTCTCCTATCACCGACACCCATCTCCTATATCCCACCCACACAAATCTAGGTGGGAATGCATCTACTTGGGGCATCCCTATAGGTCACACACACACTATGTGCTCGTATGCCCAATAGTGTAGTATAAATGTACAACACAGGCTAAACCTTGCGCAACCTCCCATATGCCCACAACTCTCTGTATAGCTGCACTAAGAATGTTGGTGCCTAAGAAAAGTGTGTCTCATGCACCATCATATCGTGGAGTACCCCCATCGTGATCGGGGAAAGCATCCACCCTCTGCATTTGGTAGTGCATAGCAACGCACTACCTTCATCAACATAACCACTAGCCTTGTCTCATCCGGACGGGCTAGGTACATCTCTCTATAGCTCAAACTGGTGCTATCGAATCTCAGATCAGCCACTCCCTCACTAAAAATAGTCCCAATCAACTCCTCTGAGGCCTCGGAGGAGATAGAGTACACCTGGGCACCCAATATGGGTAACCGCAAAATCTGGAACATGTCCTCTAGGGTGATAGTCATCTCACCCGTCGGCAGGTGGAACGTGTTAGTCACGGGATCCCATCTATCGATGAGCATGACCATCAAGCCGAGCTGCTGAACAACATGTTTGTAGTGACAAACCCCACTCAAGCCCACTACCTCCACATACTGCAGCTCTAACGGGGTCGCTGCACCATGCACTGTCATCAGTAGTGGCAGAACCCTATCTCGCATATGTAACTACGCTCTCCCCTACATCCAATACAAACACAACATTAATTTACCTTTACCATGACCATATTCACCAATTACCATTACCCTCCACCCTATTTTCACCCTACCCATCTCAACTACCTAGCCTACATCATTTTTTGCACCTTTTTCCTAAAAGCGTGACCAAGTACCAGTTCATCCTAACCGACTTCGGTCACCCTTAAACCAGAATTGGTCACCTACTTGGTGACCGATACCGATTCACCCTTATGGACCATGGTTACCCCTTAACTGACATTGGTCACCTGTTTGGTGATCAATGCTGATTGCACCCAACTGACGCCGGCCACACTTGACTGACGTCGGTCACTGTCGCGGAAAAACCCGCGACTTCCCAAAACCCCCCTTTTCTAAAAAACTCCCCCCTTCCCCTTTTACCCCACCTACAATGACCTAAACTACCCCTGGACCTCTACCCACCCCACCTATATCATTTACTACCCCCCATTCCTCTTTTTTCCTGGTATTCCCCCCATACCCAAATTTAATTTTTACCTCACCCCACAAAAACAAAAAAAATAACAACAACCTATAACTAAAAATACTCTACTCCTCTAATCTATCAAATCCAAAATGTAGAGTAGGGCGCTTACCTCGTCGCGCTACCACCCGTCTTGGTGGCACATCTGGCCACTGTTACTGGTGGCCCTACCTGATCCCTCTCTAGTCTTCTGCCATCACCGAATAGCTACCCACAACCTTCTGATCAATAAATATCTCTCACCCTGATGTCATGGACCCACTATGCTCACCAAGCCCAAACCCTCATCTAATCACACTACCTAGCTCATTGTCCCATTTCCTCTATACACTTTTCTCTCTTTTCTCCCTTTTTGTTTTCTCAGTTTTCTCACTTCACAAAAATTAACAAAATGAATATACAAAAAGCGTGGATTTTTTATTTTTATAACCAACCTGACCTAAACCGACGTTGATTACCCTTGACTGGCATTGATTCATAGTGCCCTACCTAACAATCGTTCAGTTTCCCTATACCGACGTCAATGGTTATCCATGACCCGGCATCAGTCACCCTCACCTGCACATTGTCTTTCCTTTTACCCTTTTACCTCACCATTCACCCTGATGCCTTTACCCCAAAACCTAGCTTTACCTAACCCATTAACCTTACCTTTTCTTGACCTTTTCATTTCCCTACCTCCCTTTGTTCACCTTTCGAGACTCATTATTTTACCCCTATGTTGGCCCTTACCCGTGTTGTGACCTAGTTATTTGGACCTAAATGATCACTAGTGACCTTTGACCTCATGTGTTCGCTATACCTTGCGGCACTGTTAGTCTATGTTATTGACCTAATGACCTTACCTAGCCTATTGACCATGACCGATTTATCCTGACCCAACCCTTGGTGTATTGGAACATACCTAAAACGTTCCTACACCTAGCCTATGTCATTGTTTCCTGACCATATCCTATACCTTGGATACGGGGAATCACTTCAACCTTGTTTGGATATACCTATAGACCTTAGATGATGTATAGTTTTCCTTCTCTTCAACCCAAGTATCATGCTATGCAGATTTATACATGTGTGTGCATTTGACTGTCGCTACCTTTGACCCCAGACCCATTACCTGGAATGGCCCGAGTAGACCTTTTTACCCTTTTTCCCTGTGCCCACCCTATCTTTTCCTCACATTCACCTTTTTATATCAACCCCCTCACTGATTCTGCCTTTAGCCTCATCAGTTCTTGGTTTGAGGGGGATCACCTTCACCCAACAACATAGGTGGCAACCACATCTTACTTTTTGTTAGTGTTCACTTACCAATACAAGCTACACAAAAAAAGGGGTTAAAATGTAGACACTAAAATTAGGTCACACTCCCCCTTTGTTCTGTCGATGAATAAGCACCCTTCATCACATTCACCTAGCCATGGCCCCCTTTCACCCTACTAATATTAATTTAATTATTTAATTTAATTAATGCATTATCCACACTATATTTATTATTTAAATATCTTGTTTTAACTAATATCCACATATACGGTTCACTTAGACACCTCACCAAGACTAACTCAACCTAGGACCTATTCTTAGTAAGTTGTCCATAAACTAACTAAGACTTACCCAAACCCCTAAAAATCAATGCCTATATTTCCTCTAACCCACATTTCCACTTGCTCACCAAGAAGCCCCCAGTCTAATCCATGTGGGTTAACGACATGAGATCTGAGGAAATCAAGAGGATCTCCCTAGTTCTAGTAAACCTAGGAAATCCCACCTTGACCAACGCTAGTTACCCCCTAACCGTCATCGGTTAAGCCATGGAATCTGCCATTGGTTACCCTTATAACCCCCAAAACAACCTTATTCTCAAGGTTGGAAGTGGGAAGTAAAGAAGTAAGAAGGTTGGAGAGCATTAACACATCTTAGAGAGATAACAACATATTTAGAGGGAAAACTCTAGTGAGAATCCGCATGCAAGGAAGGAGATCAAACATCTTTTTCTGCATAACCATCCTAGCCATGATCTGATCTAACCAAGTAAAAGAGGAATGTACATATAGTCCATGGAAAAATATTTCCTTCAGTTGGTGATCACTTGCAACCTTCAAACCTCTCATCAGAACCTCCATCCCTCACTCATAAGTATTCAGGACCCAGAATCCAAGTAAGTATAACGTCATACTTTTCTGGTTTTATTTCATTTCATCATCATTTTATCATCTATTGCTTACCTAGCCACCTATTGACCTTCTCCAACATTTCCACCTCCATATACCCATTAAAAACCTTGCTAAAGCCTACCCCAATCACCCAATACCTCATCCTGACCAACCAAAGTCCTTTGTGTAATCACAAATGAGACCCAAATCTCGTTCTTTGGTATTTCTAGATTTACACAGTAACCGGCACTGGTTACACCTGACCACCATCGGTTACCCTTAACCGAAATCAGTCTCTGTATTTTCCCATACAGCCCAGAACATAGACCTACCCACTAAATTTAATTTCACCCTCATCCATGTGTGATCTACCCGAGACCTCTGTCAAACCTACAAAACCTAGAACCAATCATTTGACCTTTGGATTCTATTCTAGCTTAGCCTATTAGATTAGATCTATTTCTTATTGTGTTTAAGTGAGATACCTAAATCATTTCAAATTACAATAGGATTTAATTGTTTACAACATTAAATTTTTTAAATAGTGGACTGACAGCCATCTAGGAAGTATCACACTTCTCGGATCTAACATACACTAGGCAATTCACTGCCCATATTGTTTAACTCCTTTTGGTGGTCTTGCTTTGCATTACAGTTAGTTCCTCTTATCCAAAAGGAAGCTCTCATGATCAGCTGTGGATTCGGAAGTCATACGCATGTAACAACTCATCAGCTAACATTTGAACAGGTATTCCTCCTACGGCTGTTACCCTATTTGTTTCGTCAACACTTCAAAGAAACGATCTAAGAAACAGGTGAAACAATTGGTGGGTAGAGTTAGGATCTTCTGAAACATCCTATCATCATGAGGGAGGGAACAACCTTCATCAACATATTTTTGGCCATACTGCTGCCTCCATTGGTTGTCTTCTATAACTTTGGTTGCCATGTACCTAACTAAATATTTATCTCTCTATTTTCCCTTTTCCCCCTCCTTTTGATTTCATTAGATTTATTTGATTAGTCAACCAGTAAAATGATTGATGAAATTGTGGGAAGAATTAGGGATATTTCTCCTAACCATATTGGGGTACTTATTGGGAATTATATATGCCATTTACCCCATCACTAAGGGACACACATGATTATGTTGTTTGATGTAAAATTCATTTGGTAATAGCTGCCCCATTGGAAGTGAATAAAGTAACTTGAGCAGTAGCTACGTTCCACTTTAGGTCATTGTAACAAAAACTCATGGTTAATTGATATTTATTACTAATTCATAGAATCAAGAACTATATTTGTTTTGTGATTAATTGTACATTTAAACAAAATATAAAAAAGAATACCAGGGGTATTAAAATGTGTAGATAAATGTTTATTATGTAGTTTTTTTGTTTTGGGGTATGTGTTATATCATGAAATGCATGAGTTTGAATATGAAAATTAGGTAAACCACCACATCAATTTAGGTAAATCACTACATTAATTTTAAATGGTAATCCATTTAGAAAACAGAAATGGAGTTCCATAGGGAAAGTAAAAGAAATGGGTATTCCTCAATCTTTTGCAGCATGGTTAATAATTTTTGTGTTAAATTTCTTTCAAAGATTTGGTTGTTTGCAATTTTCAATTCAAACAAAAATATAAATTAAGAGACATTCATAAAATATATTATTTAGGAAATTCATTTTTTGAATTGAGCCTTTTAATAATTAATGATATCTCTTTAATATAGAATACAATAAAATAAGTTCATTTTATAGATTGATGAGGTCTTCAGGTTTTAAATGTATGCTTAAATGTGGGAATATTTCAATGCCAAAATGGGAGTTTTAGTAGATCAACACTAGTTGTTGGACCATGATAATTACAATTTACAAAGAACACACTCATCCTTAAGAGCCGTTGTAATTATTTAATCAAATAAAAAAATAGGTAATCAATTTGATCATCTCATCTTTACCATCATATAATTGAGTAGTATAAAAATATACACTTTGCAACAACATACATACATTCATCAAAACATGGTATAGTTATCTTCTCTGGCATTATTTGCAACTCATGTGCAATTGCTAGTTATTAAATGGTAAAGCAAAAGGGAAAAACTATGAAAGTGTTGGAAATTGGGAAAGATGTGGGCTGTAGGATTGAGGCTTCCCACACCATAGATATTAGGTATTACAAAATCCCTAGATTTACTTATATTGTTCTGATTTAAAGTAGTTTGTTTTTTCTTTAAAATTTATTTCACCTCTTTCTTTGTTGCATTTGCAGGTCGACTCCCAGGGAAAGACACAAGAGTTGGCTGCTAATTTTATATACATATGTTTTTTCTCTTTCAGAGAGGCCGTGGAGACAAAATTTTCTTTAACTTTGTAAGGAAAATCCTGTCCCTTGCAATGGTGGGGCGAATATTACTGTCGGGGCAGTTTTATTTGTAGCCACAAGGATAATTTTTCATACTAGTTTTATTTTTCTTTGTGTTTGTTTAATGCATACAACTACATGGATTTTACCAGGTGGGCGGCCATGGTCAACATATCTTTGGGATGATTTACAAGCCACTTTTTTATTCTTCTAATGGTGGGGCGACCATGTTAAAAAGGGGGTTTCGGTTTATTTGGTGGCTATTTTAAAAGCCCCATTTCTTTTCTTTTCCCACTTTTTTGTAGTTATTATGTGTTGGTTTTCAAATAGGACTTTTTAGAAGAACAACAGTCAGGGGACAAGAAGTCCCTCCTCTTTAATGGGAGAGGTTCCCTTATTCTGAAACAAACTTATTTACAAAAGTACAGAACATTATTTTATGGTCAAACTTGGAATTACGAAAGTGTTTTCCACAAGGATCATCAGTTACGCCAGGACTGAGGAAGGGGAATAAGAAGATGAGCAGAATAGCACAACATTCAAAATTATAGATAGCAGAATAATTCTTCGTGTATGCGAAGCTTCAAAGGATTTAAGACAAGATCATTGCATTAGCTGAATGGGATTAAATTTAAAGACACAAAGTTCCGTAAATAACCTTCTTCAGATTTGTTAATCAAGGACACAAAGTTCCTTCTTGGTCGTACAAGATCACTGTACTTGCAAAACTGAACGGTATGCAATCAGAGAGACTAAACGAGTTAGGAACAAAAATGATCTTCACAATGTTTAAAGGAAACACAGAGACAACAAGAATCAGATAGACAAAGAACGGAAAGCCCTTTTGTATTGATTTCTTTAAGATCTATTTACGCTTTCAGCAAATATCCAAGTTCTTCCTCCTTGTAAAATGGCGTGGAAGGGCCATTATATAGCTTACAAATCAGTTACTCTTCGTAACTGTTTCTTTTAACTAAAGAATAGTTAGGGAATGCTATCGCAATACCTTAACTGATTACAAAGAATACGAAGAGAAAGGAAAGAAGAGAAAAGAAAGGAGAAGGAGACAGGTGTCCAGTTCTGAGAAGGACCCACTGTCTTCAGAAACCGCTGCTTGAATCTTTCTAACGTCTCAGCTCTGTGTCTACCACGTGGAACTGACATTTCATCTTGAGGATGACAATGAGTGTCTTTGAAAACTGATGCACCCAGCGTCTTGAGAGCTTCGTCCTTCTGCCAGCTGTCCTTGAAATTTGATCTTCGGATTGATAGCATCAGAGCCGCAACTTAAATTCATATTTTGAAAAACATCATATTCGGGTCGAGCGGGAAAAACTAAGTGTGAATGACACTTGGTACGCTTGGGACAGGTGAGACGCGAATGCGCGAAATACGCGGCTCGGCCGGTTCGGGCGAAACAGGGAGAAGACGCACAAATGTATTTGGGACAAATGGGACGAAAATGTGTGAAGTACGTGATTCGGGTGTTTCGGCTGAAATTGGAACAGCGGGCCCGTTTGGACTTGGGACATTCGGGACAAAAAGTTCCGAAGTACGCGACTCGACCGGCTCGGCCGAAATAGGGAAAGCTCGCACTTTTTTAAATGGGGCAGTTGGGACAAAATTGCGCGAAGGACGCGGTCTGGGCGAACCGGCCGAAAATGGAACATAGAGCAATTTGGAACTCGGGACAGTTGGGACAAAATCGGGTGAATCGGCCGAAAATGGAACAACAGGTCCGTTCGAACTTGGGACATTTGGGACGAAAAGTTCCGGAGTACGCGGTTCGGCCGGTTCGGGCGAAAATGGAATGACTCGCACTTTTTACTTGGGACATTCGGGACAGGAAAGTGCGAAGTACGCGGGAAGGATGATTCGGCCAAAATGGAACAAATTGCATTTTTGGCTTTGGGGCACTTGGGACAAAAACTTCTGACAGGCCCGAAAATGGGACAAATTCGGAGGTTTCGACCGATCGGAGAACAGAAGACACTTTCGTACTTGGGACAGATGGGACAAAAAGTTTCGACAGGCCTGAAAATCACACAAAACGATCCAGAACATAGATTTTTTTCGATTTCACGACTTAGGCACCTCAGAGAAAAACACTTAAGACTCAAAATTTTTAAATTTTACTCTTATCAGAGCGGGGAATTTTGAGTGGACAACAGCTGGCTCCTTCTGGGGATGACTTGGTATAAATTCATGGAATGAGACAAGGCAAGAACTTAGACAAACTCGGTGAAGTAGACCAGTGCCTTATCCATTGGGAAAAGGAGTAAAAAACAAACCAATACAGAGGGCAACACACACAACAGAAGGGAAACACACCAAAAGCAGAAAAAGCAAAAACACTGTACATAATATACAAAGGGACTCCCTAGTCACCTATGACCTGAACAACTTCAAATGCTGCCCACTATAAGGAAGTGGGAGGGGAGAACCATCCATGTAATCAAGATAGAAAGAGTCCTTACCAGCAAAGTGTCTTATCTTGAAAGGTCCAAGCCACAGAGAATCAAATTTCCATGGCTGCCACAAGGTTCATGTCTTTTGTCCCATAACAGCACGGTATCACCAACTTGGAACTCTCTGGACCTAGCATTCTTATCGAACAGAACCTTCACCTTCTGCTGGTGAGCAGATATTCTGTCAGCAACCTCCAATCTATCCTCGTTCAGTTTGTGCAGGTACATGATTCTTTTGTCCAGAGCATCACTGAAACTAGTGTCTTCAATGGCCTTCATCAGGTGTAAGGCTGGCAGTTCCAACTGTCACTTGGCAATTGGGCCTCTACTCCATACACTACTTGAAAGGGGGGACATTCTAATGGCTCTTTAGGTGTGATCCTGTCTGCCCAAAGAGCATCATAAAGCTTCTTATGCCAGTTTCGCTGAGACTCATTGACCAACTTCCTTATGATAGTCACCAGATTTTTGTTGGTGGATTCTGCTTGTCCATTCCCCTGGGGATAATAATCTGAAGAATGAGCCAGAGAGATGCCATACCCGTAGCAGAAATCCATGATCTCAGTTGAGGAGAAGTTCGAAGCATTGTCTGTTACAATCTTGTTAGGTACACCATACCTTACCAAGATGTTCTCTTTGAGGAAGTTGCATACAGCTTCAGAAGTAGTGCTCTTGACCGGAATAGCTTCCACCCATTTGGTGAAGTAGTCAGTGGCAGTTAGCACATGCGTGTGGCCAGCACTAGAGGTAGGATTCAGTGTACCAATGAAGTCTAGACCCCATTGTTGAAATGGTTCCTCGATCACAACTGGCTTGAGAGGTAAAGATGCCAATTTAGGTCTTCCCACAAAAGTATGATAGGCCTCGCATTTATCCACCCACTTGGATGCATCTTTGAATAAGGAAGGCCAGTAATACCCTCCCCGGAGTATCTTGTGAGCTGTGACTGTTGACAAATAGTGCCCTCCACACGCCTGATCATGGAAAGCTGAGAGCAACTTTCTCTATTGTTCCTTATCAACACATTTCAGAAATCTCCCATCTAAGCCACGCTTGAACAAAGCATTTTCCCACAGTACATATTGCGCTGATCTCAATTTAACAGTCCTCTTTTCCTTGGCAGTTAAATGAGATGGGCATTCCCCATAGGTGAGAAATGGGTGATGTTGGCATACCATTCATCAACTGAACTAAGGAATAGAACAGTAGGAACGTCAGCTTTCTCCTCCAGCAACTCATGTTTGGCTCCTTCAGCAATGAGCTCACAAAGACCCTTTCCACGAACCAGCTTGGTCGGTTTGATATCAATGTCATACTCCTGGACCTTAGCCACCCAGTTTCCCCTCTTGGACCCAAATTCTTGTTGTGCAAGGATTGACTTAACAGTCGTATCTGGAACCAGCACCATGGAGTGAGAATTGAGGATATAAAAGTGAAACTGCTTAACAGCCTTGACTACTGCAAAAGCATGCTTCTCCATCATGGTGTACTTTAGCTCATGATCCTTCAGGATATAGCTCATGAAGGCAATTGGTAGCTCATGTCCATCAGAATCTTCTTGGGTTAAGACAACAGCCAGGGTATTGTCTGTAGCATAGCAATAGATGATGAAATCTTTGCTGAAGTCAGGGCAGGCCAAAACTGGAGTTTTAGCAATGGCTTTCTTGATACCCTCAAAGGATTCCTTTCCTTCAGAAGACCAACCAAATGTTTGCTTCCCTTTCATCATCTGAGAAATGTTCAGGGTCAACTCTGCAAAATCAGGGATGAACCTTCTTAAAAAATTGATCTTACCGAAGAAGGAATGCACGCCTTTTTTACTGGTCGGGAGAGGAATTTGCTGGATGGCCTGAACTCGTTCAGGATCAATCTTGATGCCGTCCTTTGAGACAATGTGCCCTAATAGCTTTCCTTCTGTAACATAGAAGACAGATTTTTTAGGATTCAAGGAAATCCCATGCTCTCAGCATCTTTGCAGAACTGTTTCCAAGTGGTCGAAGTGATCCGCTCTTGTCTTTGAAAACACCGTCAGGTCATCAAGGTATATGACAATACATTTTCCTTTCAAGCTTCCAAAAGCTAAATCCATAGCTCTCTAGAAAGTGGCACCAACATTAATCAGCCCAAAAGGCATTCTCTTGTAGGTAAAGGTACCCCAAGGAGTGGTGAAGGCTATCTTGTGTTGATCTGCAGTATCAACCTCTACCTGATTGTATCCCGAGAATCCATCAAGCATAGATAACATCTCAGATCCTGTTACTGCTTACAAAATCTGATCCATCATAGGCAGAGGGTAGTTATCTTTCAGAGAGGCCTGATTCAGGTTTCTGAAATCAACACAGATGCGGATCTCTCCATTCTTTTTTCTAACAGGCACAATGTTTGCAATCCATGTTGAATGGTGAATGGGAAAAATGATTTTAGCCTTCAACAATTTCTGGATCTCCTGAAAGATGGTGTCGGCTATTTTGGATTATACTGCCTTTGTTTCTGCTTGAAAGGCTTGATTCCTGGTTTGAGAGGGATAGAGTGTTGCATTTCTTTTGGCTTGAAGGCTTTTAGATCTTCATAAGAATATGCAAGAACATCCTTATACTTCCTTAGAAGATCAATTTCTCTCCTCCTCTCATCTGATGTGCAACATTTCCCAATATTCACCAGCTTCGGGTCATCAGAACTCCCAATATCAATCTTATCATACTCAGCTGATTGCTGAGGTCCAGTAGAAGCTTTAGATCTCACGTATCTGTCATGTTTATCAAACAACTCCTCCAAACTCACCAAACCTTTGGGAATCTTGTTTCCTTTGAGCTTAATGCACCCTTCCTGATCAGTTTCTTCTCCTTGGGTGACAGCTTGGTCATAAGACACACTCTCACGAGGCAGGTTGTCACTTCCCTCAAAATAAAGTTGCTCGAAATTCCCCTCGAGTTCCAGGAAGGAAAGCAAATGCTGGTCATCGTTGAAAACTTGCCAGTTATTGGTATTGTCAGGTACACTAGGCCGGTGGACCATTTCAATAGTGAACTTATCCTGAGAGAATTCAAGATGGGGAATCAGTAATGACCCTGAGACAGCCAGTGAATCAGCCCTGCTGTTCTTTTCTCTAGGTATGGCTTCAATAGAGAAAGCATCAAGGAATTCAGTTGAATCCCAAACCTAATTCTGATAATGCTTCAGCCTCCCATTCTTTACCTGAAAAAGGCTTCTGACTTGCTTCACAATCAGCTCTACATCACCACAAGCCAGGAGATTTTTTACACCTCGTTCTTTGGCTATTTTCAGTCCAAGAAGGAGAGCCTCATACTCTGCTGTGTTGTTGGTGTTCTCGAACTACAACTTAAATGAAAAAGGGTGCAGGCAGCCTTCAAGTGATACTAGCAAGACGCCAGCTCCAGAACCAGCTGAGGAACAACTTCCATCAAATTCTAAAATCCAGACACCATTGGGATCTTTAGGTGATACTTTGGAGGGTTGGATTTCATCAGGGGACAGAATCATGTAATTACCATGACCCATGTCTTCATAGAGTATTTGTGCCTTAGGATCATCTGTTTTCTACACAATATACTCGGACTGCTTCTCAGGTAGTAACTTCTTCATTTGTCCATTGACAGGTATGAGTGCGTGTGACCAATCCATTTGAATCTCTCCACCCACATCTTTATAGAAGTTCCTACTTAGCAACATTCCATAAGAAGGAGGGATGTTTGCTACTAGGATGGTGGCCAAGACTTTCTTTTCAGGTAAAGCAGCAAAAGCCACTTGTGCATCTTTAATCCTTCCAACCAAAGGTACTTCGTTACTTTCCATGGAGTAGCAAGATCCATAAGTACGAGTAAGGGTCAAGCCTAAAGCATGAGCTACCTTAGCAGGCATCACATTATCTGAGGATCCAGAATCTATGACACAGTTGCTGAGCCTATGGCCAGCTATAAGAAGCGTTACATAAAAAGGCTTGATTTTGTCTCCAGGTGAGGTGACAGCAGCTACCAGACTAGGCTGTGGTGCAGAAGGAGGTGTGGGCAAAAGGCCTTTAGAGGTGGTCTTGGAATGGGAATTTACAAATTGGATCATCTTGGCAAAAGCTTTAGGGTGGGTTTGGTAGTATTCAGCTTCTGAAATTTGAACCTTAGTCCTTTTAAGATGATCAACAATATCAAAGGATCCAGAGGTGGATGGGCCATCATCATTTGGAATTCTAGGCTTATCAATTCTGGGAGAAAAAGAAGAAGAAGAAGCAACTTTGGGAGCAGGATTGACAGTACTTACCTTTGGTGCAGATGAGGTAGGAAGAGGAGATCCTCTTTTTGCAATCACGGGAATAGTTGCCGGCTGCTCCTTAGACTTTTTCAGGGGCTGTGTCACCTTTTCCCTCTGATGTGTCTATTCTCGAGTCATGACAGCAAATGACTCGCTGTTCATGTCTGCTACCACTTCATCATAGTTATCTCCATCATCAATGCCTTCAGTGGTAAAGAAATTGACTCGAGATCCTTCGAGTTCTTCTGCCTCATCATCGAATTCCTCCAGGAACTCCTCACAAGCTTCATTATCATCTTCTGGCTCTTCAACCTCACAAGTTGCATTCACAGGAACTTTGACAGGAGGTCCTTCAAGTGCCAGTCTTGTGTGGGGAGCTGGCAAACGGTTTCTGGGTTGAAAATTTCTTCTCGGAACGTCTGCATATGGTGCATGCTGGGCTAATTGTTTCTTTATAGCCACTAGATCATTTGCAAGTTTCTGGACTAATGGATCAGTATTGGGTCCAGAGGTGGAAGAGGAAGAAAGCAGCAGATTTAGATTTAGGAGGATCTCTTCTCAACTTCCCTGACATGATCAGGTCATCCTCGACACTAACAGCCAGTTATTGATCTAGAATTAACGTTCCGAGATTAGCCCTCCTTAGAGCATAACTGACTTTAGGCATTTGGGCATTCAAAAAGAAACATTTCTGAATTTGATCAACCGGTCGAGTATTTACAGGAATTTTGTTGATCAATCTGTTGAACTGAGCCACAAATTCTCTCATAGGTTCTGATGGATCTTTCTTTATCTGAGAAATCTGGGCAAGTAGGGCATGCACATCTTCTGCTGGCTTGAAACGGCTTTCAAATTGAGTTCTCATTGTATTCCAGTCGGTGATTGGCACCAGCCGGAAGGTGATAGAACCAGTCAGCAGCATTATCCTGTAACGTCTCAACGAACAGTCTTACTGAGACGTCTTCATGCTCAACCCCCAAAACTCCACATGCAACTATGAAGGCTTGCAATATGTTCATCAGGGTTTGTACTTTGCCATCTCCTTTAAATTTGGGAAGTTCTTTCGGTTACCCTCTAGGTAACTCATGCAAAGGCTGCGCAAGAGCTAGGGGCCCGACACGTTGACCCCATGGTAATTGTGCCATTCTTGGAAATACGGCTTGGAGGGGAACTGTAACACCGGCAAGGATTAAAGCTCGTAGATTAGGACTAGCAGGATCTGAAGGAATACCACCCGCAGGACTTCTATCTTGGACAGGTGGAGTGCTCGTCGAATGAGTTCTTCTATTGGAAGGGAAAGGAAAACACTGTTGCTCCAAAAGCTAAAACTGAGAATCTTTGATACCAAGGGCCCTTCTCCCTCGAGTGAAACGTGGAGTCGCCAGATCAAAGGATGATCGAAAAATTGCAGTACTGGAATGTGATTTTCCCCAGCGGAGCTGGAATGCAAATTTCCTCCCCAGCGGAGTCGCCAAAAACTGTTGGTTTTCAAATAGGACTTTTTAGAAGAACAACAGTCAGGGGACAAGAAGTCCCTCCTCTTTAATGGGAGAGGTTCCCTTATTCTGAAACAAACTTATTTACAAAAGTACAGAACATTATTTTATGGTCAAACTTGGATATTACGAAAGTGTTTTCCACAAGGATCATCAGTTACGCCAGGACTGAGGAAGGGGAATAAGAAGATGAGCAGAATAGCAACATTCAGAATTATAGATAGCAGAATAATTCTTTGTGTATGCGAAGCTTCAAAGGATTTAAGACAAGATCATTTGCATTAGCTGAATGGGATTAAATTTAAAGACACAAAGTTCCGTAAATAACCTTCTTCAGATTTGTTAATCAAGGACACAAAGTTCCTTCTTGGTCGTACAAGATCACTGTACTTGCAAAACTGAACGGTATGCAATCAGAGAGACTAAACGAGTTAGGAACAAAATGATCTTCACAATGTTAAAGGAAAACACAGAGACAACAAGAATCAGATAGAAAAAGAACGGAAAGCCCTTTTGTATTGATTTCTTTAAGATCTATTTACACTTTCAGCAAATATCCAAGTTCTTCCTCCTTGTAAAATGGCGTGGAAGGGCCATTATATAGCTTACAAATCAGTTACTCTTCGTAACTGTTTCTTTAACTAAAGAATAGTTAGGGAATGCTAATCGCAATACCTTAACTGATTACAAAGAATACGAAAAGAAAGGGAAGAAGAGAAAAGAAAGGAGAAGGAGACAGGTGTCCAGTTCTGAGAAGGACCCACTGTCTTCAGAAACCGCTGCTTGAAATCTTTCTAACGTCTCAGCTCTGTCTCTACCACGTGGAACTGACGTTTCATCTTGAGGATGACAATGAGTGTCTTTGAAAACTGATGCACCCAGCATCTTGAGAGCTTCGTCCTTCTGCCAGCTGTCCTTGAAATTTGATCTTCGGATTGATAGCATCAGAGCCGCAACTTAAATTCATATTTTGAAAAACAACATATTCGGGTCGAGCGGGAAAAACTAAGTGTGAATGACACTTGGTACGCTTAGGACAGGTGAGACGCGAATGCGCGAAACACGCGGCTTGGCCGGTTCGGGCGAAACAGGGAGAAGACGCACAAATGTATTTGGGACAAATGGGACGAAAATGTGCGAAGTACGCGATTCGGGTGTTTCGGCCGAAATTGGAACAGCGGGCCCGTTTGGACTTGGGACATTCGGGACAAAAAGTTCCGAAGTACGCGACTCGACCGGCTCGGCCGAAATAGGGAAAGCTCGCACTTTTTTAAATGGGGCAGTTGGGACAAAATTGCGCGAAGGACGCGGTCCGGGCGAACCGGCCGAAAATGGAACAGAGAGCAATTTGGAACTCGGGACAGTTGGGACAAAATCGGGCGAATCGGCCGAAAATGGAACAACAGGTCCGTTCGAACTTGGGACATTTGGGACGAAAAGTTCTGGAGTACGCGGTTCGGCCGGTTCGGGCGAAAATGGAACGACTCGCACTTTTTACTTGGGACATTCGGGACAGGAAAGTGCGAAGTACGCGGGAAGGATGATTCGGCCGAAATGGAACAGATTACATTTTTGGCTTTGGGGCACTTGGGACAAAAAATTCCGACAGGCCCGAAAATGGGACAAATTCGGAGGTTTCGGCCGATCGGAGAACAGAAGACACTTTCGTACTTGGGACAGATGGGACAAAAAGTTCCGACAGGCCCGAAAATCACACAAAACGACCTAGAACACAGATTTTTTCAACTTCACGACTTAGGCACTTCAGAGAAGAACTCTTCAACTCAAAATTTTGAAAATTTTACTCTTATCAGAGCGGGGAATTTTGAGTGGACAACATTATGCAAGTGAAGGGAAAAATCCGTGGCTCTCCCAGATTCTTCCTTGGGATTTTACAGGGACCAACCCATTTGGCAGTTTATTGATCTGGGTCTTTTATTTTATTTTATTTTATTTTATTATTTTCTTTCATTCAATTTTTTTTGTTATTTTGTTGTTGAATACATGGAGGAACAAACATCGAATTCGATACTTAAGGTATATGATTCATATAATACCTTTTCAACTAAAATCTTATCACTCTACAAAATATCTATATCGAATGCCTTTAATAACAAATCTAAAATATGTCCTAACTCTGCAACCCAAAAACATCTTCCATTAAACTGGTGTGGTTAAGGAAATATTTAAAAAAATACTTAAATACATATTATTCTTTCTTATGAAACTTGAAGGAACTTAATTTTATTTATTTATATGTTTATTTATTTTCTTTTGTGCATTAGAAATCTATACACCCCAATCACACCATTTCATTAAAAATAGTAGATTTTATTTCAATAGGTAAATCAAAAAATCTAGCAAGTTCTTCCATGAGCTCAAGACTCACTAAAATAGACTCTTCCTTTGCAAGTGAAAATTTAATCACAAGCAAGCATAAGAGTGTGAGTTTCATTTTAATCATAGAGAAACATTGGTAAATCCTAACATCAAACACACCAAAGTTTAATAGTGTCATTAGAAATTAATATTAAGATATTTAAAAGAAACGAAATAGTAGTTTACCAAGTTGCATATAACATTCAAGAGGCAAGGAGAACAGTAAGTTAGGTGGTTTAATTCAAGCCCACATGAATCTCAAATACCCCTAGCCAAAAGCACTTAAAATGCATGTTCTTTATGACCTAACACCCTATATCATCCCAATCCATATTATAATGAACAATGCTTTCCTTCACAAGATTATTAAGCTTTAATGACTCTAATATTCCCACTCAAATGAAGCACAAAATCACATATTCATTTTCTTACAAATCCAATAACTAAATATCTCAATTTTAAAACATACTAAGATTTCCATAAACATTAGAAAACCACACTTTAAAATACAAGTGCAAAGGCCTCCCCAAAATGGGGAACAACATGGCCAAGACTTTAAAAAAAATTCTTCCATGCTCCAAGCAGAGTCCCCAAGCTTCCAATTCATATTAAAGTCTTCAATGCACAAGATAATGAGGCCCGGTTTCCACCCAACCAAATAACATCATCATATGCCATCTCCACCAATGGAGGACATGCTAGCCTCCCTCCAAGCACATTGGAGAGAGATATTGCATGCCTCAAGATTTCACAATTAAGGGGAGACAAAGGTTGACAAAACACACAAAACATTTCAATGCAAAAACAACCAAAAGAACACCAAGTTAACAAGAGGAGAACTCTATGTTTTCCACAAAGGGGAAGAGTGACAAGGAGACCATAATAAGTCATATTGTTGTGCCAAATGTTGGACCATGATAATTACAATTTATAGAGAACACACTCATCCTTAAGAGTCGTTGTAATTATTTAATCAAATACAAAAATAGGTAATCAATTTGATCATCTCATCCTTACCATCATATTTGTGAATAGTATAAAAATATACACTTTGCAACAACATATATATATTCATCAAAACATGGTAGTGTTTTTAGTTATCTTCTCTGGCATTATTTTCAACTCATGTGTAATTGCTAGTTATTAAATGGTAAAGCAATAGGGAAAAACTATGAAAGTGTTGGAAATTGGGAAAGATGTGGGCTGTAGGATTGAGGCTTCCCACACCATAGATATTAGGTATTACAAAAGCCCTAGATTTCCTTATATTTCTATGATTTAAAGTATGTTTTTTCTTTAAAATTTATTTCACCTCTTTCTTTCTTGTATTTGCAAGTCAACTCCCAGGGAAAGACACAAGAGTTGGCTATTGATTTTATATACATATGTTTTTTTCTCTTTTAAAGAGGCCATGGAGACAAAATTTTCTTTAACTTTGTGAGGAAAATCCTGTCCCTTGCCATGGTGGGGCGAATATCACTGTCGGGGTAGTTTTATTTGTAGCCAAAAGGATAATTTTTCATACTAGTTTTATTTTTCTTTGTGTGGGTTTAATCTGCAGGGATTTTACCAGGTGGGTAGCCATGGTCAACATGTCTTCAGGATGATTTACAAGCCACATTTTTTGTTCTTCTAATGGTGGGGTGACCATGTTAAAAAGGGGGTTTCGGTTTATTTGGTGGCTATTTGAAAAGCCCCATTTTTTTCTTTCCCCACCTTTTTTGTAGTTATTATGCAAGCGAAGGGAAAAATCCGTGGCTGTCCCAGATTATTCCCTAGACTTTTAAAGGGCCCAACCCATTTGGTAGTTTATTGATCTGGGTCTTTTATTTTATTTTATTTTTTATTATTATTTTCTTTCCCAGCTACCTTTAACTGAGATCTGATCAACTTATTTTTGTTGAATACATGGAGGAACAAACTTCGAATTCGACATTTTTTCTGATGGAGATTCATATGATACCTTTTCAACTCGACATCTAATCACTCTACAGTATATTTAAATTCGATTGATTTTACCGAACAAATCATCAAACTTTGTCCAATACCTCTTTAACCCAAAAACGTCTTGGCATCAACAATATGGAACTGCAGGCTATCTGATACATTCAATCCAATACTTAAGCTGAGAGATTCATTCTTTCTTATGCAACCATGAAGGAACTTAATTTTATCCTTCTCTAATGTGAACACTGATTTTCATAATGTGCATTGAAAAAAATCTCCATATCCCAATCTAGACCATTTCAGTAAAAATGCTAGCATTTTCATCTTCTAGATAGTAAATCAAAAAATCTAGCAAGTTCTTCCATGAGCTCAGAGGCTCACTAAATAGACTCTAATCCATAACCGGGTTTGAGAATTTAATCACAAAAGAAAATATGCTTACACAAAGAGAATGTGAGTCCCAAATATATTGCTAATAGGATGCTCCAAAAATTGAGTAAAACCCAACCTCTCTGAATTGCAGGAAAAAAGGAACCAATAGATCGAGAATAGAAATTAATATTAGGCACTATTTGCAAGAAACAACATTGGTCGATTTTACCAAGTTGCATAACATGTGCAAAAGTTATAAGTGATTAATTTTTCCCACAAAGTTAGGTGGTCTATTTCAAGCCCACATGAATTTCAAATACCTAGATTACCAATAACCGATCAAAAAATAGGCCATGGTGGTTGTGTGACCTAACACCCTATGTCATCCCAATCTAGGAGGATAATGAGGATTTCAATGATATGGTTCTCAAGTTTATTAAGCTTCAACCCGCCTCAAAAAATCCCATTCCATTGGTTAGCACAAAATAACATATTCATTACCTTACAAAATCCAAATATTTTGGCAATACTATCAAGTTTACAACATACCAAGATAATTATTAAAAAATATCTATAAAAACCACACTTTAAATTAGCCAAGTGCAGAGAGGCCTCCCCAAAATGTGTAGTAGCAACATGGCCAAAAATTAACTATAGTATTTCTTAAATAATTAAAAAATCAGCCAATCCAGGAATGGCTATTCATTTCACAAATCTTCAACAAAAGATAATCACGGGAAAGTAAATTCCACCCAGCCAAGATGTCTTCACAACAATATTTATCTCCTCCCTTGGAGGACATTGCTTGGAAACCTCCGATAAGTGCAATGCTACAAAAAGAATAGCATGCAATTCGAAGCCTTTGCTAGAACATTAAGGCCACATAAAGTAGAGAATAACAGCACAATTTTTTTTTTAATGCAATAAAAAATCCTTATGAACTATGTAGGAGGCATCAACAAGAGGAAAACTCCATTAGAGGGTTGGCCATGGGAGAATGGAGGCACATAACAGTGCAAAGGAGGCTGCAAAATAATACACAGTTCGTTGAACTAATCCATAGGTGCATTAATAATCTTCATAACCAAAATACATAACCTCCTTATCTATGTCCATCTCAGACTCCAAGACTGCTCCAAGTAAGGATTTTCAAATGATGCTTTCAACCATGAGTAATGGCTTCCTGTGACAAGCTACTCTGATACTATGGGGTTCAAACCATATGAACAATCTTCTTCCATTTATCCAGGATCATATCGAGGGGAGGCCATAATACCACAACAGACCATAATGATCTTGTACATCAAGCCATATGGTGTAAGAGGTAACATTCCCCCCTCTATCATCTAAATCCCAAAATCCACTCACAACCATAGTATGCATGGACAAGAATAAGAACTATTAAATAGGCTTTACAATAGTAACACCCACAACAAAATTTAAGCATTGAACGACCTCTATGCAAGACCAACCATTTGTTCTTTTACTCAATATAATAACACAACTTGATTAAATAATAACTCCCTAAAAACAATACCTCAAAACAAGCTAACAACTCTCCTAAAATGAGTTTACGAACTGTAAAGCTCAATATTTATTCCAACGTCCCAATAGTAAAAATTACACTAACATTTTAAATAACCCTCGCCTTGAGAGACTTCTAGAGATGATTTCTTCAGAATATTCTAGTGGAGACTTGTTTCTTTCACAGAAGGTGAGAAAAATGACACTTTGACACCCATCTTGAGACTCTTAACAAAAGATTCTAAATGTCCCAATAGATCTTGGGGAAACACCTTTGTAAGTGACTTTCCCAAATTGTTCTATAATTCCATTAGAAGACCTTGTTTGAGATGAATTCAACTGATTTACAACTTTGTATTCATTATATCATGAAAGCTCAATACTGAAGAATATTGTTGAGATTGTGTATCTTCGTCATCTTGAATGATAATGCTGTGCTAAACTTATGCCCATATGATGGAGCTATTTGCTACCATTTGAGCTCTCATGCCCATTCATGCAATCATTCTAATTAGAAGTTTCTTCTTACATCAATGATATACTTAGGCAATTAGACACTGAGGCTTCCTAGCATTTCACCAATTTATGAGTACTACTCATAATCGGGCTATCTTTCCTAATTGCCTTTCTTCCTAATTCTCATCTCACATAATGCCATTGGACCTAATTGGGAGTAAAAATTCATTAGCGCAAGTTAGCACAGTGTGTATATTTTACATATTATTCCTTCTTCTTCAATTTTAGATTGGCAAGCATTTAGGATTATTCACCCTCATAACCCTAAAAGTGATATAGTTTATACCACATTTTGTTGACAAGACTATCCTATTTTGTATACGACAGTGAATTAGGATCTTGCTAATAGTTTGTGGTGATTATACTAGGGAACCATTGATGTTGTGCATGCAACCTACATGGATCTTTGGGACTTGATGATTCACTGTCTCCATCTTCAGACATTTTCAATCCTCTAATCTTTTTATTTTTATAGAAAATGGTAGATTAACCTTGGGGACATGATGGTATGAGCATATTGAGCATCTAGGATACTGACCTTTGCATGTAAAAGGAATGATAACCTGGAATGTACCTCAAGCTAAGAACTCAAATGATAATCAAACACCAACGATCAATAAGATGAAAGTAATTCACTAGAATAACTTTACATAAACCTTTGCAAACAAGATGATCAACAATATCATATATTACCATGGAACTCAATGAAATATAATGAGAATGGGCCTTTCTTATATAGGCAAAGGAATAACAATCTAAGAACTAGTTAAGGTCATACATCAAGCCATAAAGCAAGTAAAGAACTAGTAATCAAATAACTAGCCAAGACCATAGATTTAGGAGAGAACTAGACACCAAGGATCTAGTCAATACCATTGATCAAGGAAAGAACTAGTCAATACCATAGATCAATGAAAGAACTATACCTAAAAACTAGATAATATCCCCCTAATATCTAAATAAATAAATAAAATATCCACACACATAAGTGGGTTAGGATAAATACAATAAAGGTAAATAAATTTCCTAGGTGAATATGAGCTAAGGTAAATACCTACTCAAACACCCCCCTCAAGTGAAGATAGGGGCCAAAATAGAAGTGGCATGTCCAAATTATGAGTCCCGACAACTAGGCCTGATGAGGTACTCATGTACTATATATCCATGAAGAAATATCGAACCAAAAGAAGGAAAGAATCATGTTAAAAGGAAAAAGAAAGAAGAAGAAGAAGGAAGATGTTATCATGAACACCCCCTAAGAACAACTTCTGAAACCCCAAGCATTATACACAACTCAAGGTAGTGAGGTGATGAAAAATGCTTCATAAAGATGTCCACAACCTGCTGCTGAGTCAAAATGTACTCCAAGCAAAGAAATCCATCCTGAATGTGTTGACGAATGAAGTGGATGTGTATCTCAATATGCTTGGTCCATTGGTGCTCAACTGGGTTGCAAGAAATGTGAATTACACTTTGGTTGTCACACTAAAGTACAGTCGGTGAATCCTATGGGAATCCAAACTCTATCAATAACTGTTGAAGACAAAGAATCTGTTGACTCACTGTAAATGCTACCTTGTACTCTACCTCTGAAGATGAAAGTGCAATAGCCTTTCACTTTTACACACAAGAAACTGGAGAAAAACCAAGACAAAAAAGATAGCTAAAAGTGGAACATTTGTCATCAATAGAACCTACCCAATCTAAATCTGTATACCCAACCAACTAAGTAGAACCCCTAGTGTAGTGTAGGCCAAAGTGGGAAGTGTTGTGCAAATAACACAAAATCCTTTTAGCATCCTGATAGTGACTACTATGAGGAGAATGTGAAAATCGAGATACAAGCCCTACTGCAAATGAAATATTATGGTGAGTATGGGTCAAGTACATGAGACTCCCAACCAACTGCCTATACAATGTAGGATCACAAAGTAGAGTGGTACATGTGGAAGTAAGAGTAACCCCAGACTGAAAAGGAGATGGACTTGGATTGCAACTCAGCCATATCAAAGCATTGAAGAAGATCATGGGTGTACTTTTGCTGACTCAAATGAATCCCTGAATCTGTCTGAGAAATATGCAAACCAAGGAAATAATGCAATAACCCAAGATCTTGTCATGTTCAAACTATGTAGAAAGAGCCCTCTGAATACTCTAAATGTGGGAAGAAGAGCTTCCAGTAAGTAACAGATCATCAACATACAAGACAAATTATCGCAATATCCTCACCAACATGCTGGAGATACACTATATGATTGGAGTGGAAATGAACAAAACCAGTAGATAGAAGAAAAGAATCCATCTTCTCATACCAAGCCCAAGGGGCTTGTTTGAGACCGTAGAGAGACCTTCGGAGCCTACAAACAAGAGAAGAATTCTGAAAAAATCTAACAGGTTACTCCATGTATATTTCCTCTTGTAAATCACCATGTAAGAAGGGACTCTTCACATCCATCTGGTATACGGGCCACCCATGTGATGCAACAATATACAAGTACAAGGCATACAAAATTCATCTTGGCAATGGGTGCAAAAGTCTCAGAGTAATCAATACCTTCAACTTGTGAAAAACCCTTTACAACAAGACAAGCCTTATACTTGTCAATGGACCCATCAGCTGTGTATTTGGTTTGGTATACCCACTTACACCTAACCATATTTTTTCCTTTAGGAAGAGATACCAAATTCCAAGTATAATTATTCATCAAAGAAGAATACTCAGCTGCCATCACATCATCCCAATCCTATATCCCATGAGCCTTTGAAAAATACTATGGATCCTTAGAAATTGCCTGACACAAAAGTAAAAAACCTGTAGAATGTGTGTGATGATGCCTAGTGGGTGGAAGATCCTGTATGAAAGGTGCTACCTCAGAAACTGTAGTACAAGCCCACTTAGGCATAATGACAACATTAATGGGAATATGATCCTCAACGGCATCTACAACCTCCTCATTAACCTCCTCAAAGAAAGGACCCTCAAGATGAGATGATGAAGAAGAGTCATAGAAGAAGATAAAGAATCATAAGGAGTGAAGTGCTCATCAAAATAAACATGTGTTCAAAAAATAACGTCATGAGTGTCAGGATCTAAAAGTTGATAAGATCTCATGTCCTCAAAATACCCTATAAAGATAAAGGGTTTTCTCTTCTTATCCAAAGGTTTCCTTTTCTTCTTTGGCACAAATGCCCAAGCATGGCTCTAAAAGACTCAAAAAATGAGACATTTGGCTTAGTGTTAGACCAAACTTCCTCTAGAGTCAAATGCTCAAGTCATCTATGTGGTGTGGGATTATGAATGTAGTTAGCACAATTAACTACTTTTTCCCAATAAATAGGAGGTAAATCTCTAGAATTCATCATACAGTTATCCATTACCTTCAAATTTCTATTCTTCCACTTTTCTAATGCCATGAATTTCCAAAAAATTAGAAAACTCATTGTTGAAGTACTCCCCCCATTATTAGTGTGAAGGTTCTTTATGAAACTCAAAGATTGTTTCTCGATCAAAGCCTTAAAGATTTTGAAGTGTGAAAAAATATCACTTTTTTACTTGAGAAAATAAACCCAAGTACACCTCGATAAATTATCAATAAAGATAAGTGCATACTTAGCTCCATTGAAAGAGGGGGTTGGAAAAACCATCAAGTCACTATGCACAAGCTCAAGTGGTGAAGAAGATCTCTTAGAAAAATTCTGGAAATGGATCTTGGTGTTGTTTTCCTAATGCATATCCAGAGAAAAATCCCTCAAGACAAGAAAATCTAGGAATACCATCTACCATACCATGAGTGCTCAACTCCTTTAAATATCTATAGCTAAAATGTTCAAATATTTCATGTCAAAGCTTACTCTATGAATCTGCATGAGAAACCAATCCTGTCCCTATAGAAGAAGTGTCATCAAAACCCTCAAAGTGATATAGTATAGAACTATGATCAACACTACCCTAAGAAACAAGTGAATAAGGCTCCAACAAAGTTCTCACTTTTGCCCTATGTGGTGTAAAAGTCACTGTTTTCCCTTGACCAGAATGAAAAATTTGATATAAAAAAAGAAAATTTGTAGTGATGTTAGGAACATATAATGCATCTTGGATACTACCACCATCAAGTTGTATATCACCTTTTCTCTCAACCAAATAAAGGAAGAATTTCCAACTTCAATTTTGGAAGTTGAACTCAAACCTATAGAAAAAAAACACTCCTTGGAAGAAGTCATGTGATGAGAAGCACCAGAATCTATAACCCAACTGTCTGTAAGTGGTGATTGAGATCTCCGAACAACATTAAGTGCTTTTCCATGTTGATTAGAAGGAGGTGGAGTGGAGATAGAAATTTTTTGTTTCTTGACTACATCTTCTAAGGATTGCATTCAATTATAACACCTATGTTCTTCATGATCACTACCCCCACAAAAGGAGCATGAAAGACTAGACTTATTCCTGGATTTAGAAGACTCCTTGGGTCTAGATTTGTTTTCTTTGGGTTTAGGAGCACTTTGAGATGGAGAAGGGGTGGATTTGGTTTTAATTTTTGGTTTTCCTTTTCCCTAAGGATTAGATGTAACTAATGCATTTTGAGAGGTGGAAGACTCAAGGTGAGACAATTTGGATTCTTCCCTAGTAAGTCTCTCACAAAATGTTTCTAAGTTAGACATTTTGAATGTGTCACCTAAGGCATCCATGCTAGAAAAAAGGTAGAATAAAATATTTGAAGTGGTCCTCTCAACTTGGATAGAATCAAGTAAACACACTGTTCATGTTTCTTATCTATTCCACTCCCCTTCAACTATGTTAACAAATGCTTGAACTTGGTAAGATAGTCTATAATTGTTGGAAAATCTTCAGGATTAAGAGAGGTGATCTCAATTTCAAGTTGCATGGCTCTCATATGATCCACCTTACCAAATAAATCCTCCAATTTCTCCCATATTTTGAAAGGAGAGTTGCATTTTTCCAAATGAAACAACATACTGTCACTTACATAAGTTCCTATCAAACCCATACACTCATCAAATTTGCACAGGAAATGAATTTCACATATTCTCTAGTGAATACTAGTTGTTCTAAAGAATTTAAATCCCATAATCATGTCCACTTAATTATTGTTTCCATTCTTGGTTTATATGTGTGGTAATTATGTGTTGTTAATGGCTCAACATGATCTAATGCAAAAGTAGACGCCATCCTAAAAAAAACACCAAAAGAAATGCAAGAACCAAGAAATGCAACAAGAACCCCCTTATTTTGACACTTTATAATGAGTGCGTGTTATAATATGACACTTTATAATTATAGTGTGATTCTCAAAATAAATATTTCCAATGGAAAGAGCATGGAGAAAAGCACTTTTGCAAAAAATGACACTAAAAAATGAGTTACTGATCAAAAGTTACAAGCTTTTCAATATTATGCTCTACTATTTATTTTAGTTGCCACTTTAATAGAATAAAATTCTCTTGCCTTCACCACACAAATAAAATGAAAGGGGGCTGGAGCTAAGCACCTACTAGTAGGAATCACAAGCTTTAAGCTCTCATATGACCATACCATATGACCAGAGGGCTAAGGATTTCATCCTTGAATATGAAAAGAGACCCCACTACCCATATGTAGGGTCTATATGGGATCATTTTAGTGTAAGGGAGACCCCCAATGTGAAAAGAGAGCCTTACAAATGCCACATTTATCCCAAATTCGAGATTGGGTAATGTGACTCAAAGAAGTGGTGGGGACCACCCACATGATGATTAGGTGGTCCCAATCCACTAACCACAAGATTACAAACATAATAACATCACTAATTCAAGTGGGGACCATTAGGTCCTTAATCAAGTTTAGGACAAGGCTTAACAAATTAAAAATAAGATAGGTAAATTAGGAATCACCAATGGTGTCCCGTAAATGAATATGCCACATACACACAAGGCTAAACAAATATCATGCATGGCTAAAGGAATTGGCCCAGTTAGCTGCTTGTGCAACTTAAGGTGCAATTCTAAAACTCACATTCTCTCGTGTGAACTATAATATGCACACTCAACTCACACATTAAACATACCTGCTTGATAAATAATAAATTAGAGAAATAATCCAATATAGCAACAACAAAATCAATCATGGATATTCATTCCAACTATACAAAAATCAATAATTATTTCACTTATGACCGACAATTCAAATTCAGAAAGCAACAAACATCCAAATGAGTAACTATCCAAAATTTCCTATATGTTTCTATAGTATATCAAAACATAGAATTCATCCAAGTTATTCCATGATAAACTACAAAGCAGAATCACCATAATTAATGGTCAAAGTATGAAATAGATTCGTCATTCATCCATCATATATCTAGTAAAATACATCTAAGCTGCACAATGTTAGTATCCATAATAGCATGGGTACAAGAACTAGAAATATATATCAAAACATTTTATTGGCACAACGTACCTCAAACACCACTTATGTCACAAGATTAATTTACGAAGAACCTATATAATGCTAAAATAGTATTATATCAATGTCAATAATCCATAATGAAACCACATATTATCCAAATAGTGATAAATCCATATCTACAATTTAGTAAATGAAATAACAGTAAATGTAACGATGCAAGAAAGGGGTGGGCACTACAATTTTGCACTTGATCTCAAGGTATGTTGAACTGGTAAATTGATGAAACAAGAGGGGAGACTGTCACAACCAAGACTAGAAAATTGTGTAACTGTCGTAACAAGATGGAACAACGCTCCTAGATTGGGGCAGAGGTACGTAGGCGCCAGAGACCTATGTAGGCACATGTGACTGTGCATAACTTTGGAAACTAATTTTTCTTATGTCACACCTATGTTGCTAACCTTCGTTGTTGATCACATGTATGTTGTATTATGTCTACAGAATTCACATGTAACCTGTAAAATAAATGATTTCCTACAAAACCCCAAAACATATCAAATCCTAAAAAGTAAAAGATGAAAATGGGGAGCTGGACTGACCCCGACAGAGTGAAATTACAACCGAGCATTATACTACATCTCAGAATCCATGTATTTCTATGTGTGTGTGTCTAGAATCATGCCCTAGGAAGATCTTGTGCAAGATGCACTTGATAACGATCAATATCTAGATGTAGCATTGTAATTAGATGTGTGGATGGAAAAATGAACTTCCCCTCTTATGAAGTGTATGTAGAAAATGCAGTCCCTTTTCCCTTGAGTGAGTGCTATATGGATGCTTTGATGCTCTTAGAATTCCTTTGGATACAACCTTAGGTGGTGATAGTAGATGCTTAGAGATTTTTCCTTTACTATGGTCACATAGCTTTGTATTTATATGATTCGCTTGATTGAATTTTGTAATTGACAACTAAAATGGAAAACCATAAGAAAACAAGATGCCCAAACGATAAAAGAGTCTCAAAAGGGAAGAGTAAGATACAAAGAGGTCAGGAGCACCTAGAGGAGATGAGGGCGCCTGGGCATTGGCATATTGGCTCGACCCTGGTGTCCAGAGTCAATAAAAATAAACAAGTAAAACATCAATTGTGCTATGGGGTATGTAAGATCATAAATACAACAACAAAGACAAGAAAGAAGCCAAAGACAGTAGCCAATTAATAGTTTTCTCAGTTAGGAATCATATGAATAGTGATATGTGATTAGGAATTAGAAATGTACCCAAGTGCGTGATTTAGTGTCTACATAGTGAGCTAAAATATACTAAGTTTGAATGAGATTATCTATCTTCTCCTCCTCTGGATACAACTAATGATGAAGATGATTCCTCTACTAATGATGATGATGATTAGCCTCTTCCTCCATTTAGCACACTAATTGCTGGAATTTCTTACTTTTCTGATAGCTCATATAGATTACGATGCATATGTTAAGATTTCTATTCCAAGTAATTATGATATTTCTATTGATTCATTCATGAATACACTAGTGATTATTCTATTTTTGTCTCTACTCTTCCTAAAGAATGCAAAAATGATATTCCTAAATTTTTCTCTTCCCTTCCTCTTATGACATATATGTAAAAATTCTACTGTAAATCTATATGTCATAGATAATAATTACAAATATCATATTCGACCTATGGATCCTTCCTCAATAGAATGACGTAATAATGACATATTTCATAAGGCTATCCTAGAGTCTATTCAAGCATTGCAACATGATTTTCAAGCGCAAATTCAAACTACAAGTACCAAGATCAAATCAATCAAGGTTGATATAACACATATAAATAATACCCTACATGCCCATGTAAATTATTTCTCTACACATCATGTTCAATATACATCCAAGTCTAAAGGAAAACAATGTGATACAAATGATACCTATGCTAGTTTAAGTTGGGTGAAATTCCTACATAAATATAAAAAATTTGAGTTCCAAGTAATCAAGATCGAATACTAGTGAAATCACCCCTTCGATTTGAAAAGGATGATAGATCACATGATATTCTATATGAGCTACTTGATAAGTGATTAATCAATATCTAACTAATTATTATTATCTCCTTCATAGGATTGACAGGATCAAAGGAAAACCATTTCCAATTATCATGGAATCAATGAACATTGTGATAATGATTGCTATGATTTACACCAAAAGCTATACAAACTTGAGCATAAGGGCGTAATTTCATTTAACACATGGTATTTTTATAGAAATCCTATTTAGTCATCTAAAGTCCCTAAATATTAATGGGTACCCAAAAGTAATACATCTATATCAAACAAACATAATACAATACTAAAGTATAGAAATTTAGATATAATAGAAGTGTCATTTATTCCCAAAATATATGTGGAAGAAATTAAACCTATAGAAACTTCAATCTCATTTCCTGAACTACATCATACCATTGTGTAAAGAGAGAAAGGAAACGATATAACTCATACAAGAGTTGAGTGTACAAGAGACATTACACAAGGATCAAGTTGAGAAACAAATGATTGGACAAGATAAAATGCATATTTTCACAAAGCATTTATAGAATACACAAGATCCCAATGGGGAAAACAAAAAGACACCTTTTGACGATATTACCAATTCACCATTACTATGATGATTACTATGAAATTGGTAATGAGAAATTTGATATGTCATATGAGCATCTATGCAAGTTAAATTTCAATCGCACCAATGATGAAGATCATTGCATTATCTCTACTTAAATTAGAACATACAGATTTGATGATGCTAAAGGCAATATTTTATAATCATCTCCTATTACACACATCTCATTAGAAAAGAAAACAAGTCATAATATGTGACATGTACGAAAATATTTTCAATAAATGGTTTCTCAATAAATAACCACCACAACATGATATACATATAAATGGTGATATTTTAATATAAATATTAATAATTTATCAATAGATAGTTGTTGAGAATCAAGGTGCACAACATGTTAAATCTTATATACAAATAGTGAACAAACAATTCAATCCTTTCAAGAATAGATTTCCCTTTGATGAATATTATGTGGGGATGACCTCTTATATATTTCATCCCCTATAGATATTCCACATGTGAGGTCCAATCCTTGTTTATTTTATTTGTCTACCCATTTCCTTGTGGTCCCCACTGCTACTACATCCACACATACTAGCTCTATTGGGTATATCAATTGTCACTTAATATTCAATCATTGGCTGAATTCACTAGCAAATAATCCCTTATCAAATGGGGAATATGAGGATATCCATTCCTTCTTTCATAAGAAAATGTTTCCTCACACTATATATACACGCTCACCTATACTTTGGGTGAAGGTGATACTTCCGATGCAAGTGGCTCTTTATCTCATAGGCCTCCTGTTCGGTTTCCTATTTCAAATGATTATATTAGTGGCTCCTTCTCTCCTAAGCATCCTGCTAGGTATGATATTGTACACACTTATTCTAGTAGGTATATACCTTTTTAGCCTTCTGATAACTCCTCTATAGTACACACTAATCCGGACATGATTTGGTTATCTTAGGTCTCTTAAAACTTATCCTATGGCTATTAATAAGTTATATGTGATTATTCTTATTATATTATGGCACATGTGAGGCCCATGCCCCCTTCACCTTATGGGTATATCCCGCATCCTGATGAGGATTACATTGGGTAGCTCTTGCGATACCCCCTTACTTATTCATAATTATTTTCAAAAATATAAAAAAAGATTTAGATAGTCACATAATATAAAAAATCAAAATATTTGCAAAAATACAAAATCAAGATCTATATATGACTTGATTAGCTAGCTTGTTACCACATACATTGTTTGTCATTATTGGTTAAATATATATCACATTTTTTAATATATTCTTTATACACATGTTCATGAGGTATATTGAGCTTGATGTATGATACACACATTCATACATGATTAGAGGTATTTGCGTAGTCACTGGACATCTCCTACATTATGTAGGTGCTTTTGTTTCATTATAATTAATTTCCACTTCCTCATTATGCTCAATTAATTATATTTTTTATACTCTATCTTTTGGACAAACAACGATAACACATGTGTCTTGTGTAACACTAACTGTTTATCCTTTGGAAAGGAAAACCTTGGCTTTTCTCCCTTGTTAAGAAAAATGTTAACATTCTAAGATAAATTAGCCAATATTACTATCTCTCTCTTGAATTTCTCATCTCCACACTCTGTTATTCATTTATTCATGAAATATCAATTAAAAAAGTAGTCAATCATCGACAGGAATCATTTTAGAACATATAATTTTACATTACTACATATCTAGGAAAAACCATACAATTTAATCCACAATGGACTATAGTCCTAGCTAACTTGTACGACCCTTTCCCCTTTTATCTTGTGATTCTATTTTCAATTTAAATATATTAATTATGTCATTTCCTCTTCATAGGTTTTGTTATAGCATGACATTTCACCTATGGATGACTATATAAATAAGTTAATATCACTTTATAATCACTTGACACTTTCATAATATCCTATTATAAAAAACAATACAAAAGAACTAAAGGCTATCCTAAATATTCCAAAACCAGTTGTACATAATTTAGAATAACCACTACATTAGGTTTGAAGAAATAAACTAGGCCAAAGAATCTAGTTTCCTCCATTTCCAAGTATGCAAAATTCTTATATTCATGTCTTAGAAATAACAAAGTCACTCTAATCTTTGTCAAAGATCTTCAAGGGACAAAAGGTTTGAGTCTAGTTAGTTGTAGACACCACATCATACTACTGCTACATTGGGTATGTTCTCTACTCTATAGTTAGCCCGCTATCTTTATTTTAATAGACACAAGGGAAAACATAGGGGGTTGGATTAGATTGCATTTGAACTTGCACAAAACACTAGGAGAATTATATGAGGATTGATCTCACTTGAGGGCATGAAGTGTAACCCTTGGACTGGTTCAACATGGGTTGACCACTGAGGGTAGTCCAGCCTCACCCACATAATGCTTTATCCTTTTGTTATATAATTATTTTATGGAGGGTATTATAGGTATCTATGGTTTCTCCTTGTTGTAGGTCATTATAGGTTGTGTGAGCTAGAGTGACATACAATGACAAATATTTCTAGATGAGTGAAGAGAATAAATGTTACAAAATCCCATTTTAAGTAGTTCTAATACTGTACATAAGAGGGAATAACTATACATGAAAAGGGAAATACCATACAATCATTGGAAAATGTATTTTTCAGCTACATTATAAAAAATAAAGCATAGTCAAGTTCAGATTAACATATTTACCCAATCTAAAAATCCATATATCCTCCATTCCACTTGCCACAGCTAAGTTTCCATCTCATATTGCAGTTTCAAGATGTCGATATATCATTTATTATTGTTGTAAGTATTAACATGTTATTTTGATTATACATGGATACTTGTAAATTGAGAATAACCCTCTGTAATGAACCCTTACATCCTATACATATATTTACACATTGCATTTCTTACATATATTTTTTGGGTTAATCATTTGGTGAAATTAATGTTTTCTCTTGGGAAATCATATTTTACCATAAGGTTTCATATTTATTCAATATTCTAGGGTTGGTATTCAAATTTTATTTTGATTACTATTAATTTTATGACTTAAGTATGGTTTTACAATTTTCCTTTAGGGTTCTACACTTGGGTATTCTCTTTGGGTTTATTTCTAGGGTTTCTTTTTGCAAAAACATATTTCATCACATATTTATAAATTAATGACTTTATTTTCAAATTCCTCTAATTTTTTATTTACTCTGATAAATCAAACAAAAATCTATGTTTTTGTATTCCTAATTTTAGCACAATTTTTAAAAATTCAAAATCACTATTTTAGTAATAAGGCCGTAACTTGGAAAAAAGACAATTATTTAAAAACCCCATGGATGTTTTTTTTCATAATATTCAAATTCTAAAAGACTCTATTGGTTTTATAAAACTTGTGTTTGTTTTATTAATATGAAAATGGTTTCTTTTTCTAAATATTTTTCTTAAACATCACTTTTGGGTCCTATCCTTTATGGTATCTTAATTTTCAACCTTCCATTTGTCCATTAGTGTATAATTTATTATCTAATTGGAGCATTTTCTTTGATTTTATGCTATTGTGGCCCTTACTACTAATTCCCAAGTTTCCTTGTATAAATTTCTTCATTGTTATACTACATCCAAATATATCCTTTTATTACAACAAATAATTCTTCCTATTGATACAAAGTCTCCATACGTGGCATCCATTTTACGATGAATTTAATTTAATTCCAATGAATTCTCATCTCACACACATTCTATTAGTAATAATGACATATTTTCTAAGGCTCTCATAGAACCTATTTAAGTGTTACAACATGGTTTTCAAGTACAATTTCAAGCTATGAGCACCGATATCAAATCCCTTAAGGATGAGATAGCATATCTAGAAAATCCCCAATATGCCCATGTAAATTATGTGTCTATGCATCATGTTCACTCTACATTCAAGGCTAAAAGAAAGTAATCTAATTCCAAGGATATGTACATGATACATATGCTCATTTAAGTGAAATAAAATTCCTACATAGAGGCAAAAATTTGTATATTCCGAGAAATCAATCTCAAATATTAAGTCGACCACATTAGAAGGAACCTCTTTGGTTTGAAAAGAATACTAGACAACATAGAATTCTCATTGAGCTACTCAATAAGTAATTAATCAATTCACTACCTAATAATTATTATACCCTCTAAAGGCTTGAAAAAATCAAAGGAAAACCATTTTGCATTTATCATGGAATTAGCAAACATCATGACAATGATTGTTGTGACTTACACCGAAAGATACTAAAATTAAGCATACATGTATTATTTCCTTTGATACACAATATTCTGATAGATCTCTTATTCTATCATCTCAAATCCCTAATTCCACATGGTTATCTAAAGCTACAACAACTATATCAAATGATAACAATTCAATACTAAGTGATACAAATTCTTCTGTAATGAGAGCACCATCTAATCACAAAAAATATAGGAATGAAATATATCCTTTAGAAGGGTCAATCTCAATGCAATACTTACACCATATGCTATTGTGAAAAAATAAAATAAAACAATATGCATCACACAAGAGAAACTTGAACAAGAAAAATTACAAAGGAAATAATGTGATAAACACAATCTTGAACAAGAGACACTAAATATGGATATAAAGTAATTAGAACATACACAAGAACCCAATGGGGGCACCACAATGGTGAATTTTGTGAATAATACCAATTTACCATTTTTCGTTAATTCTGATGTACAAAATGACTTTGATACTAATGAGAACAATGATGATATCCAAAATGAGCCTTTGTGCAAAGTGAATATCCCATCCCTTGATTGTTATGATTCTTGTCTTACCTCTAATTGTGTTATAACTTACTAGATTGATCATTCTAAATTCAAATCCTTTCTCACTAATACTATTTGGGATCTTACCCATCTTGATAGATTTATAAGATAGCTCTTTTCTCTTTCCAGTTCTACAAACAAAATTTTTTTGCACATGTTTCTTCTAATATCTCTCTTTGTAATGATTTTGTTACGTTATTTTTTGAACTTTCACTTAATATTCACGCACTATACATTCTCTTAATATTTACGTTACGTTCTTTGCACTATACATTCTCTTATGCACTACGATAAAGGTGATGCTTCCAATATTTTTCTAATACTATTGATGTTATCCATAATCATCATATTATATGTGTAATTCAACAACAATATCAAACCAATTCAATCATATGAGTATCTTGAAAAAATAAAAATAACTATCAATCAAATTTTATATCATGAGATACATTACTCTATTCACAAATATTAATAAAAAACCTCTTACAAATACTATCAGTTCTAATACTCTTGTGCTACCTCTTTCCTATACATAACTATTTATAAAAAATACAAAAAATTTAAAATATTTATATAAATAAAAAATCAAGACTTACACAAAACTTGATTAGTTAGCTTGTTACTTTACATATGTTTTTTTTTTTCATGGCGGTTTAATTGATAGCATATTTTTCTATATCCTATTTACACACATACATTCATGGGGTATATTGGTCTTGATGAAAAAAAACACAAATTGATACATGATGATAAGTGCTAGATTTTTCCCTACCTAGTGACACTAATCTTTGGAGGCATATACTCACTATAGAGGTGTTTTTGTTTGAGTACAATTACTTTATACTTACCCGTTACACTTGATTACATTTATTGTGTATATGTTATATTTTGAGCTGATAGGGCTAACCCGTGTGTCTTGTACAACAATAAGCTATCTTTTTCTATGTGATATTTCACCACTATTTGTTATAATGTCTAGTTACATTACTGTCTTCCTTTCTTAAGTTGACTATTTGATTACTTATTATATGCATCTTGAGTGCTTTGATTGTCTTGTGATACTATGGGTGTCCCAAGTTCTATTTATCTATTACTATCTTGTATGCACTTTATTCTTTATATGAGACGTAAGTGCCTTCTATGTGATTATATTTTGAAATCATGGGTGTCCCATATTTGCGGATCTATTCCTTAATGTTTCTATTTTCTATGTTATTGGCTATGCTATCTTGATTGACTATCTATTCACTAATGTTCTTAATTTATTTTATAAATATGTATTATTACTATTATTTATTGTTGTGTGTTACATATTACTTTCTTTTTGCACCAAGATCTCCACCACATGCAACCATTTTTACACAAAAATGATAACATTTGACACCATTACAACCTTTTATTTGGTCCAACATAGAATATTAGAATTATCCAACATGGGTGCACATATTTTTTGAGTTGTGCACTCAAATTATTTATCACACACATCTCAAAAGAGAGGAAAATCATTAGGATATATCCTAAACCTACAACTGGTATAAATAGATTAGATGACACAAACAAATTTGTTTATAAGGGTATATATCCTTAGGATTAGGTATAACTATAAAAAATTGGTAGAAACTGACTAGTCAAAACCGTACACTTTAGGTTAAGATCGTACTATGACCTAAACCTTGTTCGACATTCCTGACTTGGGGGAAGATTCTCATAAATTTCAAACAATTTTAAGTTCATATTTATATTTACAAACTTATATTATAGATTCAAACATAAATGAAATATTTCATATAATTATATAAGGGACATGCATACTTCCTTCCTTTTCCACTACACTACTCATCTACTATTATATAAGAATAGGGTTTATGGGTATGTACCTTCTTCTTATTTGTAATATTTTAGAGTTCTACATACTCATATTCAAATCTACAACACATAATGCCACCATGGTCCATCCATTACTTTTTGCCTATGTGGTTTATTTACAAAATAGTTACTAGATACATTTTCATTAGTGAGGTATGTGGGGTTTTAGAAGATATTAAAGTGGCTAAGTTATTCATAAGATATCCTTATTCTCCTCTTTCATAGTTGTGTGGGAAGATACCATGTTATTAAGTATTTTGATACACTTATCTTACTTCTTAACAAGTTTCATTAATACCTCCCTCTCCTCTCTCTCTCTTTCTCTCTCTCTCTCTTCAAGATTCGATGTTGGGTTGCATGTACTTAACAATCTAATTTCTCTTTAGAAAAATTGGGGAATGATCACACCTAGTCCTATGAAAATTTTCAAACAAATCCGAATCTCCAAAGTATGTCAAAGATGAGAGATCATCCCTCCACATAATGAATAGGTGTATTATTTCCATATTACATATCTTTTACTTTATTTGCTGCAAGTTAAAATTTACAAAGTTAAAAGCATTATTAAATTTTATGTACAACTAAATTTCTATAATGGACATTGACTACAATATGTGTTGTACGTTTCTTCATGGAACATGCCAACACCAACACATCAAGAGAAAACTACCGATCGAAGAAAATTTTTGTGTGCACACTCCATAATGTTTTTCCTTTAAGCATTTAATTTTAAATTACACATTTAAATGGGAGGACATACATACACTCAAATTTGGTAAATTATCATTTTCCAATGAAAGTTTGGCTTTACTCCCTTTCTAAGACAAATTATCGCATTATGAGCTCAATCATTACATCTTGCTATCTCTCTATTGAATTTATCATCTCAACACTCTCCTTTGTTGTTCATTATGGAAATATTAATTAAACAAAGAAGTAAATTATATCTAGGATTCATTCCATCAATTTTGATTTTACATCACTACATGATTAGGTAAAATTGTAAACTTTAGTCCATAGTAGACTATGGTCCTGGATGACCTGTAAGGTCCTTCCCGATTTTACCTTGTGACTTTTTTTCAATTAGAATATATTAAGTGTTTCATTTCATCTTTCTAGGATCAACCTTAGTATGGAATTTTTCTTATAAAATCCTATATAAGAAATTCAATATCACTTCATAACTCATCTGACTTTAAGTTCCTAGTGCAAATATCAATACAAAAGCACTCAAGGATCTCCTAAAGATTCCAAAATTATTTGCACATCATTAGGAGTAGTCACTACATCAGGTTTGAATCACTCAACAATATTAAAGAGTTTAGCTTCCTCCATTTCCAAACATGCAAATTGTCCTAGAGTTATGTCTTAGCAAGAGCAAAGTCACTCCAAACATTTTTAAATATATTCATAGGATAAAATATTTTATTCTAGCATCTGAAACACACTACTAGTGAGTTGGGTACATTTACACTCTATAGTTAGCCCACTATATTTATACCAAGAGACATGAGGGCACACATAGGGGGGCCGAATTAGATTGCATTCATAATTACACAAATCACTAGGAGAACTACATGATGCTTGATCCCTCTCGAGGGAATGTAGTGCAAAACTTAGATTGGTTCAATAGGGGGTTGACCACCAAGGATAGTTCAACCTCACCACACACTGATTTATCCTTTTGTTATTTAATGTTTTACAGAGGCTACTACAAGTATACAAGGTTTCCATTTTTTACAAGTCATTACAAGTTGTGCCGAGGTTATACAAGTTGGAGTGACATATACTGATGAATATTTATAGAAAACATAAGGGAAAAAGTTACAAAACCCCAATATAACTAGGTCCAATATTATACATGAGAGGGAATAACCATATAAGAACCTTCAACTCCAAGTAAACTTATTTACCTATAGTATCGGAAACAAAGAACCTTCAACTCCAAGTAAACTTATTTATCCACTGTGCACATCCAAATATCCTTTATTCTACTACACACATATAATTGTCCATCTCCTCTTGCATTTTTGAGTTATTATTATATCATTTATCATTGTTACAATTATTAATGTATTATTTTGATTATGTGTAATGTACCCTTTTTTGGTACGTTTATCAACAGGAAATGAAGACCTTTAGTCCATTCTTTCCCCATGTACTAAAGGATAAATTTGGGAAAAATATTATAAAAGTGGTTTTCACCACTAATTTGTTAACTCCTTTGATCTCATTAAAAAATAATTAAATTTACCTTTTTGTGATTTTAATCATTAAGTTAAAAAAGGTGAATTAAATATTAAAAAAAAGGAGATATGTTTTACATGATGAAGACCCCTTTTTTAATGGTCACTTACCCTTAAATTAAGACGTCATTATAAAGGAGCATTGGGAAAATAAAGGGCACATTTGGAGTGCCACTCTTGGAGGGAGGAATATAAAGTCACATCACCTCTTCCATGGTGGGGGTATGTTGATTATGGTTATTTTTTATTTCTTCACGATTGAAGAAGAGGGATACATGCCCATTAATGTTATACTAAAGGTGTTTTACAACACCACCTTGTTATTATATAATTAAAGACCCAAACAAGTTGTTGAAGGATCCATTCTTACATGATTTCTAGTCTATTTTTTTCTTGTGCCCTGAAAACTTGATGTGAATGTGAAATTTGAATATTGTGCATTGATCTTATCCTTCGTTGATGGAAAATTACTTGGCGGTGATTTTGGTAATACGTTGATTCCCTAGCGAGCTAGATCTCACTTGTCTTGGTATTTATTTGATGCTTTAATATAATGTTGTATTTTCTATGCCCTAGGAAACTGAGTAAGAGGGCATTTTCAGCCTAATGGGTGCATAAAACTTACATAAAAGATTCATATCAGATTCTATATATTTTTATGATCTTGTGCACAAGGTTTTGTGATCATTGGGGTGTTGTTGCATGCATAACCAACCCTAATTATATTGGGTGAAATAGTTGGAGGGACACTTCTACACTTTTGGTGAAAGATGGGTTAATTATGATTTTACATTCATAAAATTCATATTTTATAACCCTAATATCTAAAGTTTTAAGTATTTTACATGGTTGGTTGAGAGGGAATTAATTATAGAAGATTGCAACAATATGGGGTTTGATTATTTAATTACTTTCAGCTATGTATAATCACGTTGGTTCTAATTTAGTACACTCTATTTATTTTCCGATTTATTCTAGTTACCTCCACTAGTTATAACCCCACTCCAGGTTAGGAATGGTGGAAATTGGAATAATTCAGGATGATTTACATAAGGGTGTATGCAATGGAAAGTTTTGCAAAGCTATGAGATGAGGTTAAAGAACCTCAAGCTTGACTAAACTTAACCATGCACCATAAGATTAGAGCTAAACAAGAAACTACATATGCATGTATAAATTTGAAACTAACATTCAAATCCTAGCATATATACTACTCTCTACTCCATGAAAGCTTAATAAAAATGAACCTAGTTAGATTCTAAGCAATCAAATTAGATGTGTTGTTTGCTTCAATGGAGGTGAAAAGGTCTCTCTAAAATGGCTACAAGACCAAGTTAGATACTCTACTACTAACCTACAATGAAGTTATGGATGTAAGATGGAGGACCTTCAACAATGGAGGATAGCTAAGATCAAATGCCTATTAGCTTAGCTAATGCAAATGAAGTCTAATTCCAATATCTCCAAATGTGAGAGATATTTGTTATGAAAACAAGGTGTAAGGTTGAGAGGGAGGGGGTGACCCTTCTATTTATAGTTTTTTACTTGGGAGAGTTTGGAGTTTAGGTGCATGTGGGACTAAAGTCTAAAAATTACTTTAGGATTAGATTAGAATAAACATGCTTTAGGCTTAGATAGGCTAGGTTTAGGCTAGTTAAACTTGATTAACAAGTGATTAGAGACTCATTGAGAGTTGGGAGGGGCATGGATAACCAATTGTGAATGATAGATAGCCTACGAAGCTAATAGAGGTGGTCTAGAGAGAAATAGGGATGTTCTGAATGGTTGAAAGGAGGAACTTTTTGCTAATAAGAGATATATTAGCCAAACAAGTTGATTATAGGAGGAATACGAACAAGAAGGTGTCATGAGTGGGCATTCGAGAATGGAGCGAGGAAGGGGGAATTAACAAAGTGTCATCAATCAGCTGAATGGGAGGAAATGCTAAGTGTAAGCATATTTTAGGTGTCTACATTTACCCCTCTTTAAGGTGGCGTAAGTAACGTCACTTCAAAGAAAGCAGACAAGCATAAACAAGTAGAAATGTTTTGAAGGGATAGAAGAAAGATGAGTAGAATGGAGGATGCCCCCTCGATTGTTGATGGGGTGATAAAAGAGGTCGATCGACGATCGAAAAGATGACAGAAATAAAACAAAAGAAAGAATAGTGTGAAGAAGAAAAAAAGGGCTATAGAAGAAAATGAGTATGAGGAAGAGGGAATGCGCTAACATCCATCCAGTGCCTTTTAAACAACTTTAATTTTCATCATATTGCTAATGATCTTCATCATCAGTTCTTATTAAAAAGAATGAACAAAAGTGTAGTATGACATGAAAAGCCATATACGAACAAATGTCCATTGCTAAAAGCACTAACTCCATGCAACATACAAAATGCAATGCAATACGAGGAAGTAAAAGATGCCTAACTCCATACAACATACATAATACAATGCAATACGAGAAAGTAAAAGATGCCTAACTCCATGCAACATACATAATGTAATGTTTTTGTTATCAAGCTTCAGTTCTAACCTGTGCAAGTTAATGACAAGGGTTGATGATGGTGCCCCAAGCAAGGATACATGCAAGGGGAATAATGAAGGACAATTGGGTCTGATGAAAAAGTAATGTGCACTACGAAACAGTACCAGGCAACTCATTGTGCCCCAGAGTACAGATGAAGTAAGTAGCCTAGCTTTTGTTGATGGAGGTAGATCAAGATGACACGTGAGTCGTACACATGAACATGTGAGAACCAAAGAGTGACGTTTTGTAGGATGATTTATATTGTTTTTGATGTTTCTGAAACATATTTGATTTTTTTTATTTTGAGTTTTTTGAAACTATGTATAGGAAGATGAGGAAGCATGGATGCCACTAGTGATAAATGGGATGTACTAGGGCATAAGGCCACATGCGTGCGAGAAAGGTGAAGATGCAAAAATGCTCTAGCGATTACATGGGAGTATTCAAAGGAAAACTTTTCACATGTAGAAGCGGGACCCAAGGCCATTATGGATAGGTTCAACATGATGATGAACGTAAACCAATGAAGTGTTGGGAAGAAGCAAGGATTCCCCCAGCGTAAGTTGACATAAAAGCACATGATAGAAAGGAAGGAGAAGATTGTTTTTGTGAAAGGGGAAAAAGGTGTCCGAAAACATGGCAAAAAAGTAATCTTATACACATGGATGTTCTGAACGAAGTAGAAGAACAATGTGAATGATATGAATGTAGCTTAGAAGCCTCGCGATGAATAAGTGATTAGCCAAAGGCAAAAATTGTGAGAAAAGATACGAACTAGAGTAAGAGTCTGAACAAGGTCTAAAAAAAAGACACTTGGTAACATATTAATCCTGCCCACTCATAGAGATCTAGTTTGTGGAAGTTGAAATTAATTACCTCTTGAAAGGAATATTTAATAGACAACAAGTGAAGACCTAGCCAATGTGTAGGAATGATTTATTTTGATAGGTGATAGGTGATTTGTGAATGAAAGGTGGAGATATAGCTGTACATTGCCCCGCTGCCAGCCAGACGTCCATTCTTGAGCATGACCCATGTTCATCTTTTCCCTCCATTTTTAGTAAAACGTTAAGGACTATTTTGTTTAAGGGGTTACTTCTGGAAATATGCAGGGCTAATATGATTATGATACATATTCACGTTTACAATTTGTACTTATATTATTATTCTCTAACTCTTATCTTTGTTGCTAAGAAAAACAATGATTTTTATTAGGTCGATATTTAAAAAAATAGAAATAATAGAGACTAGTGAGCGCCAAGCCACTCATTTCAGTAAGTAATGTAGCTTAGCGGTCACTATACAGCACATTTGCTCCTTTTTCATTGATACAAACTGACATGAAAAATGCCTTGTAACGCCATTTCATCCATTCATATGATTTATTATCTAAGCGCTATGTTCTATAAGTATCGTAGCTTAGCGGTTGCTAAGCATTTGGGCGGGCTTTGTAATGCAAACTTTTTTTTATTTCTATTTTCTTAATTAAGAAACAATTTAGCTTAAAGGTCACTAATCTATTCCTTTCTCATTTAACAATAAACAATAATCATAGAGTGCTATGTTCTGTAAGTATTCAAGATTAGCGGTTGCTAGGAATTTCTTTTATACGAACTATTTTTTATCTCTATTTTGAAATTAATAAAAAGTTAACCGCTCGCGCTAGCCTTGAGGCCAATAATATATTACTTTCTCAAAAGACCTCCGTAGCTTTTGACGGTAAATTTATTTTATATCTCACATATTTTGTGTCTAAAAATTCCACAAAATTTTTTTAGCACTCAATAATATCTATTACTATGATATGTTATTAAAGCGCTATGTTCGAAATAAGATATTGTTTAGCCTAATTGCCAAAAAATCATTCCTTCTTGTAAGTATTCGAGCTTAACAGTCACTAAGCATTTTCTTTAATACAAACTTTTGTTTGATCTCTATATTCAAAATAAAAAACCAGTTGATCCTAGTGGCCGCTAATATACTCCTGACAAGTAGCAGAGCTTAGTGGTCGCTAATCCTGTTCATTGATGCACACCGATGTGTAAAAAAAGAAAAGATGTAAAGGTGTGTGCCTAACAGTCCTTATGATGTTATATGAGCACCTTGAAAAAATTTTTAGTAATCATCTTTCTTCCCGAATATGCAAAGACCTCCATAGCTTTTGACAATAAAAATTGTCCATATCTCACATATCTGTCATTAAAATATATTATGAAAAATGCCTAGTGACTGCTAATATCTATTACTATGATTTGTTCATAAGGAATCTACGTTATCAAGAAATTGTTTAGCCTATTTTCTGCATAATCATTCATTTCGGTAATTATTTGAGCTTAGCAGTCACTAAGCATTTTCTTTCACACACATTGTTTGATTGATCTTGTTCAAGTAATGGATCTTAGTGGTTGCTAAGTATTTTACTTGATACAAATCGATATAAATTATGTGTTAGACACAAAAACATTATGAGTAATATAGAAGTTGAGATATATTTCAATGGTACATAGTGCCCCACTTGATTGTGGAAGGAATGTATAGTCAATAAGATAATATCATAGTTAATGAAAATACTAGTGATCAAAAAACCGTAGAGATATTTATTTACATTGCTGGAAATGAAACCTAGGAGTTATAGAGGCTAGTGACCGCTAGGATTTTTCTTAACAAATAGACATACAACATACAACATGCATAGTTTTTCATTAACACGTGCTGAAGAAAATACCCCGATCCCCTATAAAATCTAAGTATTTATTATTTTGAATTTAGTGTTGCAAAAAATATCATTCTAATGGAGCTTAACGGTCGCTATTTTCTTTCCTATATATAAGGTACTCTCAAATTCTAGTGAACTGTAAAATTAGTTTTTAGTTTTTCTAGAGTAAAGCCTTTTAAAACTTCAAAATATAGACAATAATGAGATATATTATAAATTTCATGCCACGTGGCAACATTTTAATGGATTACTGTTACAACTTAATAATGCTGATTTTTTATAGGTAAAAAATATTTGTTAATTCTATTGCTGATTAAAAATTTCTTAATAAATGTGTCAATTATATAATTGTGTAATTAACTTGTTCAAACTTGTGAGATTTCACATTTTATTGGATTTTTTAATTAACGCGGATGATAGCTACAAAATATTGAATTCACACTCGATAAAAATTAATAAAAAATGAGGCGTATATTGCTCTCTTAATTTTTATTTTTTTTGGTTTCGTAACGTTCACTTCTATTTTCTAAATGTTTTTTTATTATGCTTAAATTAATAATTGCCGTTTTCCTACGAGTTCACAAAGAAAATTTTAACGTTGTCCCACCAATTTCTAAAGTAGGTAGTATTAATAAATTTTTTTTCCCTGTATCCCACGCTATCCCCCGAATTAACGTGAATTATATTTATAAAATATCAAATTCGTACTAGATAAAAATTAATAATTAATGAGGCACATATCACTCTCTTAAAACTTTAATTTTTTATTTCCTAATGTTCACTTCTATTTTCTAAATGGTTTATTATTATGTTGAAATTAAAATAATTTTCATTTTCTCACGAGTCTAAAAGGAAACTTTTGTTGTTGTCCCACTTGTTTCTAAAGTAGGTAAAATTAATAAATTTCATTTCCTTATATTCCATGCTATCCCCTGAATTAACACGCACATTATATTTTAAAAATATCAAATTCACACTCGATACAAATTAATAATTAACGAGGCGTATATCGCTCTATTAAAATTAAAATTTTTTGTTTCCTAATGTTCACTTCTATTTTCTAAATGGTTTTTTATTATGCTTAAATTATTATTTTTCATTTTCTCGAGTGTTCACAAAGAAACAATTGTCGTTGTCCCACTCATTTCTAAAGTAAAATTAATAAATTCGATTTCATTGTATCTTGTGCTATCCCCCAAATTAAATTCAATTATTAATGAGTGGTAAATCCTAAAGTAGGTAAAATTAATCAATTTGATTTCCTTGTATCCCACGATATGCCCATGATTAAATGCAAATATTAATGATGGGTGAATTCAAAGTACAATCTGTGAAATCCCCCCGCATTAAATGCCAATATTTGAAGGATCAAAATCTCACACTTTAGCTTTAAGAAGGGGAAATTCAAAATTTGAAATTTCCTATTCCCATTTTTTTTTCAGTTTTCAGAATTTCTTTTGTTGAATGCATTTGGAAAACCTAAATAAACTAGAGAAATATATATTAGGGTTTCTTTTTTATTTTGTAATCACAGAAAAGGAGCTATTGAAATTAGAATACAACACACACATGCACTAATTTACTGGTTTGAGTGCTCAATTCCTGTATGTTTTTTTTCAATGGTAAGCTAAGGAAACGATCGTAATCACATTTGGAGGCACACAAACAAGATAGAAAACAATGATTGTGGATAGATCACGGGTGCGAGTGGAGATCAGGAGGCCCAAAAAGGATGGAATCAAAAGAGAGAAGAAAAATAGGTTGTAGATAGAATCTCGCTGATACTATGTTTTAGAGAGAATAAAAAGCTTTAACAAACATTATCAAGTATGTCAAAATATCATATACAACTAAAACATGTATTTATCAAAAGCATCTATGTTTTTTTATGTGTACCGTAGTTGATGGTGGGCACTTGCAGTCGCTCTGTATTCATCTAGTTCTTGTGTTTTGCACCACAATCCATCCCTACCTTTCCCTTTGGAGCCTTTGTAGTTCCATTCCATATTCTTGTAAAAATGTGTTTTTTTGTCTGAAACCACATTTTTGTCTGCCCATGACCGAAGATTTTGTAATCCCTTTTAAAATATTTATTCCTTCCAAAAACCCATTTTTCATGTTCAGTCATAGCTAAAGTAATTGTGTCTGTTAAACAGGCTCCCTTTTTAGCCCTTTTATTTCTCTTTGGTTAATTTTTTGTTGATTTTTTCGTTCTTTTTCGTCCGTTTATTTTTTTCCGTAAGCATTGACATCTATCTCTAATAGAAAAACACAAGTCACATATTCTTTTTTAATAAATTGTAATGGTTTTCTTTTTTATAGTTTAGATAATCATTTTTGACTTCCTTTAATGTTTTTTTAATATAAAAGAAATAGTCGTGACTAATCATTCAATATTTTATTCTCGCTTGATCACTGCGTTGATATATATAGTTTTTATATTTGCTTTCCCACATAGAAATAATGAAATGCAACATCTTTACAATTTTTTATGTTTAGTAAAAGGTAAGAACATTATATGTACTTGTAAATATTATTAAATATAAATGTTAATCATTCTATTTACAAATATATATTTCATTTACAATTAGTAACAACTTACTTGATAAATGAGCCAATATAAAGTAACATTTTTAAATTCTGAAATAACATATCTTAAGACTAGAGGCCGTTAAATTGTATATTTACCACTAGTATGACTCGCCTACAAAACGAGCTAGGAACCATTATTATACTTAGATTTCCATATTAATTTATCACAATCCTACAATGATATTTGAAGCCTGGCGACCATTAATGTTGAATATTATTTAAGAAAATTGTTGCAACATAACAAAGACTTGAGATTAGCGGCCATTAGGATATTTGTTGCCTTACATACAAGACAATTAGTAACAACCTGACTGAAAAACTAACTAAGCTCCTTTATTATATTTGGATGTTATAATACTAACTTTTAAGACTAACGACCGCTAGGGTGGATGCTTACTTTATTTTTTTGATGTTCTAAGACAACAAATATTCCAAGACAAGATTAATTTATACAATTTTCGAGAATAGACATATTCCAAAACAATATTTTCTACATTGTGGCCATTGAGTTCAATATGTTATTTGAAGTCTATCACATGATATTAGAAGCCTAGTGACCGCTAAGGTCAAAGATTATTCCATTGCATTGGTGTAACATAATAATGACTTAATATTAGCGGCCACTAGAATAATTCTTTTCTTGCATTCAAGATATTTATTAATGACTAGGATAGAAGCTTAAAATTGAACGAAGCTCCAACATCAATTATTTAGCCAGGTGACCTATGAGTACAACATGCTATTAGAACTTCATTACATGATATTCCTAGCATCCGCTATAGTCGAGGATAATTACATAGTGTTGGAGGTAAATCACAAATATTTGAGTCTAGCAGCCATTAGGATATTTTTTTTCTTGCATTCATGACAAATTGGTAAGTGTAGCAAGTTGGGGGACCAAAAAGTGGACATCAAATCCTAAATTTTACATCAAAATCAACAAAACATCAAATTTTCTCTTATGTGGACTTGAACCATGCTGAAAAATCAAAAGCATGTCACAAATATGGTACCATTGTTTAGGGGAGACTGTTAGCTTTGTAGAAATATTAATTTTAAATTCAATAGAATATGATAAATATCATTTTATAATTTTTTTTACTAATAGTAGGTCTTTAAGAAATGTTTTTCCCATGAATGTTCATATATATGTTTAAGACTGCAAATTTTTTTTCACTTATCAGAATGTGATAAAACCTATACCATCCCAACTGTGGAAAAATTCTATACGCGTTAAAAAAAAAAGTATTTGATTTCAATATTTTTTGATGAAGTTATGACGGGAAAACAAAAAGTACTCCTTTTTCTTTATGTTTTTTAGACCACTTTCACGAAAAATCATAAAAACAAATTACTCAAAAAAATAAAAAATAAAAAATATCCCAAGATAGACAGTGGCATATAACTTTTCACTAAAGGAAAATTTTTTTGTCAACTTTTGGTCATCCAAATCGTGGGCAAACGGACTACAATCTTATAGGATTTTTCAAATTAAAAATGAAGTCATTGAATTTTGAGTGTTTAATATAACTAAACTTATCTATTTAAAAAAAAAATAGTAGTTTAGAAACTAGATCCCGGATGCTATGATTTATATTTATATAAGTTTTTCTAATTTTGAGTGCACGCATTGCTAATAATCCCTACAAGTTGAGAATTCATTGTTATTTGCAATATGATTTCCACTTATGACCCATTTTTTCTCCCCCAACTTGTTGCACTTACCGAACAACTTGACTAAATATCTAACTATGCTCCCCATAGTTATATTTAAATTTTAAAAGACTATTTTCAATGACTGGCGACCGCTAGGGTGGTTTCTCAATACAGTTTTTTCTTGAATACTCATGATTCAAAATGAAAATTTAAGCCTAGCGATCACTGAGATCAATAGGATGTTCGAAGTCTATCACATGAATTCCAAACAAAATTTTAAGCCTAGTGGCCGCTAGGTTCAATATGTTATTCGAATTAGCATAGTTGTAACATCACATAGGATTGAGGTTAGTGGCCGTTAGGATAGTTGTTATCTTGCATACATGACAATTAGTAATGAATTGACAAAAAAATGAACTAAGCTCCATTATTATATTTACAATTTAGAAAATGATGATCCAAGACTAGTGACCACTAGGGTGGATGTTTACGTCATTTATTGGATATTCAAATACATGACTAGAAAACAAATATTCTAAGATAGGAAAGATATTAAATTTTTTCTAGAGTACATGTAGCCCCTAAGATCGAAGCTTATTATACTCCCTTCTTGTAACATAACAAATTTTAACAAATTTCGTGATTACACATATTCCAAAAATAAATTTTATGTTAGCTTAGAATAGCGGGCACTAAGGTCGTAGATTATTTTGTGGCATTGGTGTAACATAACACAGTCTTGAGGTTAGTGGCTGTTGGGATAATTCTTATCTTGCATTAAGGCCCCTCTAACCTAAAACTATAAAGGTTATTTTCTACATTAATAGAAAGATATCCTAGAATATATAGATGCTAACAACCACTATTCTTCACTTCTAATAACAAATTGGCAACTTGAAACAAACCAAATTTAATAGTGAGTAATTGTTTAAATTGCTTAGTGTAACGCATAACATAAAATTCTACTAATGATTTCTTGTATTTTATAATTAAAGAAGGGTTGAAGGGTCCCTTTTCCTTTACATTACAGATACAATGAGAGGATTAGTCTAAAAACCTGAACGATCTAGTAATACTTTGGTGAAAAATGCAAGGGCGATTTCCAAAAAACACAAGTGGTTGGGAATACAAAAAACCCTAGACCAGTAAGCCAGACAGTATGAATCGATAACAATGGAATTGGAAATAATATATAACAACCAAAACAAAGATACAACTTGAAGGATTTTAGAACCACTTATTTATCTTAATCAAATGACATCTCAGTAACCTCCACCTTAATGGGCATGAAAATAGTTTCCATTGGTGGTTCTGAAAAAAGATGTTCTTTTCTAGTAGAAGCCCGACTCTTTAACCAATCGTATGCCTCATGACCTTACTAGTGAATAACATCCCAATGTGTTAGTTCCTGTTACAACGGAGTAGACATAACATCCAGGTCAGGTAAGTGGAGCGACCTACCTCTCGTCAATGATGTCTCGCCTAATTTGTCCACTTCATACAAGAAACGATTTAGGACATGAAAGTGTTTGTGTAACTCTAAAAAAATGTCCACGTCCACCAAACCTTCCTATTTATAGTGAGCATCCGAAAGTAAGGGCCATAACGCACTCAAGGTTTTATCCATTTTTACTTCCATGCCAACCCTATACGCTGGCTTGATCTAGCGACGACCCATCTCCAAAGCCCAATCCTTCACTAGATGTATGATAAGAAGATGACAAATGAACGTGAAAGAAACTTCCAAATTTACCCTCGGATGTCCCTCCAGAGAAAGATAATCATCTCCAAGAACTCCCTCAATTTCAACCAGGTATTTCTCTAATTCAATCCAAAAAATGGATTTCAAACGGCGACGTGAAATTTTGGTATAAAATACCATTTCACACATAGCCACAGAAAATTGCATGAAAGGAAACATTGGTTTGGCCATGACAGAATAAATGAAATCTCGTGAAAGAAGCCCGAAAGGTGTGAAAATAAGGGAGAACGATTAGATAAATATATGGAGTGAATATGCCATCGCATGCTTGAAATTAATACAAGCTTTCCAACGGCTTTAGTATCAACCTTTATTGGAAAAGGTGATGAGTCCAGCCAATCAACATATTTATTGCAAATCTTATCACAAAATGCTTGGTGAGTCCCTTGATTTTTCACAAAATATGCCAATTTAGTAGTTATCTTAATAGATAAGATTTAAGGTCCAATCTGGAGTTAGTGAGAGCATACAAAGGGAATTTTAATCACACAAGATTGATTTTCCCTAACAAGGTATAATTTTTAATGATGATGTTAGAAATAATATGGGAGTCGCCTCCAATAATTAATTCATTACTATTCAAGTCATTAGCCAGGGACAAATAACGTTCCAGCGCTTACACTTACTGATTTATACATTTAATATTTTACTAAATTTCTAGTCATTAGTCACCCATTATTTTTTCGTGGCTACCACGCCATATAAGCTTCGAGGATACTTCTTCTACTATGATCTACTTATGCTAGGGGAAAAGAGCCAATGACCGTGCATGGGTCAATGACCATGAGTGGGTATGTGAAATAAAGTACCATTAGTTGTTTGAATTCAAGTTAAAAATTAAATAAAAACTAGCCAATAAAGTAAGTCACATCAAGTCTCATCAATAAATTATCCAAGGAAATGGTGACACATAGACAACCCATAAAAGGTGATTTTATTCTCAAGTAATGGGTTGCCTTAAATTCCTTTGTATTCAAAATTACTTATTTTAAATCCCTTAAAAATATGTTCTCCACATAATTTAAATGTGTAAAATAAAATCTGCATATTAAAAAATCATGATCTATTAAAGGGTATTTTAATTTTTTTAATGATTTTTAAGTGGCTCTAGAATCCTCTTACATTAGGATTCACGATAACTGGCTCATTTCCTCTACTATGATCTAACCTTGCCTAACTATGTGTCTATCTTTATTACCATCCTTAACTAACGACGCTTACCTTTCATTAACTAACAATGCTTACTAGTTGCAAAGCATTTTTGTTTATATGAAAATATATGGATTACGTTTTATGCACAAAATATCAAATGAGAACTACATAAGACATGCCAGCCTTCTTGAAGGTATGTATTCAAGGACTTGGCTCTGCCAGGGATAGTCCAACTAATATAAAATAATTACAAACAATGACAACAAAGTTGTTGAGATTTTTTTTGCATCATTAAAATGGATTCCCTGACATTGTAGAGGCTAGTGGCCGCTAGCCTTCTCATCAACGAATAATTGGTAAACATAAAACAAACATTTCTCTTCATGGCCTCTGATCCTTTATTCTATGAGCAAAGGTTTATGTACATCTTCACCCTCAATGTTTAGTAAATTGTTACAGACTATTTTGTTTAACGGGTAATTTCTGAAAATATGCAGGGCCAAGATGAACATGATACATCTTCAGGTTTAAAATATGTACTTCTATTATTATGATCTAACACTTATATTTGTCGATAATGTAGACAGTGAATTTTTCATTGATGTGGCTTAGCGGTCACTAAATTTTTCATTGATACGAACTAGTAATACATAATGCCTTATCCTAAGGGAATTCAATGTAGAGGAAAATACCTAAGGGTAGTCAGGAAACTTAGTGGTCACCAAGAATTTTCCTTTCTTTGATGTTCTAAGACAAGAGAAGACAAACAAATATTCAAAGACAAGAAATATATTTACCACTTTTTGATATACGCGTATTAAAAATATTTACACTTTTCTAAATAAATTAATACAAGAATATTCAAAGTCTATTACATGTTATTCCTAGCCTAACATACTATCTTGATGTTGGTGGCCACTAGGATATTTGTTGTCTTTTATACGGGACAAGTAGTAATGAATCCATTAAAAACTAACTATGCTCCATTATTGTATTTAAATTTTACAAGACTAGTGACCACTCAGGGAGGATGCTTACTACATTTATTTGATGTTCCAAGATAAGACAAGACAAGAAAAATATTTATGAATTTTTCTGAATATACGTGATTCAAAACATAGATTCAAGAGAATACAATACACGTAGTCAAACACGATAATCTTAAACCTAGTGCCCGTTAGGTAGATTAGACGTTGCATAAGGATCCTAGAAAGATGCCAGGGTTTTCCATGATTTTTTGTTATTCGATCACTAATTTTAAAATAAGAAACTATTAAGGCTTGATACCGAGAAACCATTACTTTAGAATTACTAATTGAACCTAGCAGCTGCTAGGCATTTTCCTTTATACTAGTTCGATTTCAATTATGTGATATACATGATATATCTTATGAGAACTATAAAAGGAACCTAATTACAACACCCAAACACATCACGACATGTAAGATTTGTTATTATTAAATATTCAATTCTCAACCCTTATCACCCATGTTGGATTCCAAGTTTTCACAATGATGTAGTGTAACTCAAATATGCTTTTTTACAGTGATGGGAATATATAGATGCTAGTGGCCACTAGTCTTCACTTCTAGCAAAAAATTCACTACTTGAAATAAACCAAATTTAATAGCGACTAATTGTTTATTGCTTATATAATATAACAATATATATATATAATGCTTTCTTATTTTATATAACTAAATGAGGGTTGAGTATGCTTCTGGACCGCTACATGCTATACATATTTATTCCTATTGAATTTTATATGAAAAATGATCAAGATACAACTACTTGTTGAAACAAATTTGTCAAATTTAATGGAAACTAATTGTTTAATTTGCTTATTTGTAAAGCATAATAAAATATTTTTATTAATACTTTCTGAATTTTTTATTTGATTGAAGGAAAGGATAAAGGAGGGTTGATAGAGGATGTTGTTAGTGAAGTCATGGTACTATTGCACTTTATTGCTATAAAACAATATTTTGCATTGATTTCCATTCTTGATTGGAGTTGGAAGTTTCACTGTTCAAAAAATGGAAATGAAGGCTTCTAACTAATTTTTCTTGTTAATATGTCTTCGAATTGGCTGCACTCCATTCATGCAAATTCCTTTGATTGAAGGAGCAGAGGATTGGAAAAAGAGAACCATGATGACCTATTTTGTATTTGAATGCATTCCCCGGAAAATTACATGCACGGTGATCTGTGGTTATTTTTTAAATTGATGAGGACCATTGTCAGTGAAGTCGGTATGGTACTAAATTCAAAATTTATTGATAAGAAAACCAATTATTTGAGCAAACATTCAGGTTGAACAATTGACGTCGTAATGGTGATAAGTTTTTCCTTATTCTTGCCATGGAGTCAGGAAGTTTCATTATTCAAGAAACTGATGAAATGAAGGCTTCTAGAAAAAATATGGCATGCTCTTGTTTTAAATATGGTTGGAATTTGGGGAAGTTCATACAGTAAGACAAAACATGCTGTGAAAAGGAACTGTAACTCGAGGATCCAGATGACCTGAAAAGGGATGAAGTGTAGTTCCACATTCTTGATGGCCAACATACCATTTGTGCCCAAATTTGGTTTTTTGGGTGAAAGTAAATACAAGTCATTACATACTAAGATGTAGTTTAGAAAGGATCACATTATGTCTTCACACGCTCCTGGGACTGGAGTCATTGTTAAAATTTGCTAGCAACAAAATGATGTAAACAAAAATTGGATTGATACCAATTTTATTGATGTACTCTGCAAGGCTTGAATTATTTGGAGATCCCTAGGATGTCCTCAGAGGCCCGAAGTGGGAAACTCAAATTCAGATGATTTGAAGGTAACGAAACTTAATTTTAATGCATTTTCTCTTAAAATTTAATTTTTTAATATGCAGAAAGTAAATATACTATTTCTTCTTTCAATGTAGTGTTTCAAGATGCAATGTCTTGTTATTTTCAAAGTGGCTAAGGCTAAGAGCCTTTCTGACAAAATGACATTTCTATTTTTACTTGAGGACATATGGACAAAATTGACAACAACCATTGAGTTATTTAAATCAGGTGGGCTGGCTTGTTCTCATTTTAAGGATAACCAGCCTAACTTTCAACCAAATTCATTGGCAAGGTTCACGGTGAATTACTTCAGGCCTGCAAGAGGAATGACCGATGAGGAGATATCAATTCTAATAGATAAAGTGCAAGCAGGGAAAGTATGGCTAACTTGCTCTTATTGAAGTAGGCGTCATAGCGGAGAACTTTAGATACTTATTGCTAAAGAGTAAAAGATGACAGAAGGATGAGAGAAAAATTTCTAAAATATATGAAAAGTAAATATCCAGGTAATAGTGTATTGGCAGAATGCACTGAAAAAAATATTGTTGAAAAATTTGGTCTGCATGATTCTCACTACTTCTAGTTGTGTGTACTCTTGGGAGAAGAGAATAAAGGAAAAATAAAAGTTGATTCTAGAGGAAGTGAAAAATAGGCAAAAAGAAAAATTGATGTTGAAGTGGTAGAGGTTCTCCCAGTAACAACTCAAACAATTATAGACAACTACATGATTGCAATGGAAGAAAATATTCCAGCAAGGATGGAAGACACCGAAGACTTTACCTGTCAATGTGCATATCCCTTCCAGCTCCAGTTAACAATATATTCTATTCCGTCAACTAATCCATTCAATGTAGAATGTGTGATCACATATTTCTATACAATTTTCTAGTGTACTCACTTCTGATGCAATAATGGACCTGCTTATAGTTGTTCGGATCTAGTCTGCTAAATTGTGTAATTATTGTGCTCTTACCTATTTCTTCTTCAAAAATGTTAAGAGAGACAATAAAAAAATACATGCAAAAATTCAAAGACAAGGGGGAATCAGTTGTGGAAGGTTGTTACATATTTTATGACAGCAGAGGAAAATTTAAGAGCTTGTTCTTATGTACACAATAACTATGTGCACAATTGTGATGTTGATGATGGGGAGATATCAGAAATCGCAATGGATTGGATGGATCAACTTCCACAATAAATTTTGACTACAAGAAAAATTGGCCTATGAGGAAAGACACATCCTTTTCTTTACAAGAGATCTTATGGGTTTTGGTCTCATATGTTCACTCGACTCACTTCCGATAATTCTTCGGTTATAGTGTTGTACGATGGTAGTGTTGCAGTGCATGCTTTGGTTGACTCAGGTCTATCTGTATGGTTTTTATTGTTGAATCACATGATCAAGAAATGTTTTTACAACATTACTATTGTCATTTGAAAAAAGGTACGTTGATTAAGATCACTTTAAACAATTCTATTAGTTTAATGCATTTGAACTGATACATACAATATTTATGCAGATAACCAAACAATAGAGGAAGACACCATCTCTTCCTCTCCACATACAAACAGAGGAGATGATGTTGATCTTAGTATGTCGCAACCAATTCAACTTGTTGCCCCATATGTAGATGACCATCCATCCAATGAATCTATAAAAGGTGAGTGGGAAATACTCATTTTATAAATTTATCGCTACAAGATGTTTTTGATTGTCATTGTTTCACATATTTTTAATAAAAACTTAAAAAAAATCAGATTTGATGCCAAATGGGGAGGTTGTTGGCACGTCACACATGAAATCACAGATGGAAAATGAGTATGATAGTCATATACAATTATAAAGAAAACCATTTATAAGACCCTCATAATTGAAGGAACCTATAGCAAAGTAGTTTATTTGTAATATGTATTACCCTAGTGGTCGCTAACATACATATTTTAATTAGATTTATTTTTAATTGAGTAAATTTTTGGTTTATTGGTTAATATTAAATTGTGAACAATTGAAAAGAAAATTACTTTTGTACAGTTGGCTATTAGCAGTTGTTAAGCCCATCATAGAACTGTCAACCCAAACATAGTTAACGCATTAATAGCGTACACACCTACTGGTCGCTAATATACAACTACATCTATGCAATATTGTATAAAAGCAAGTTGTATCACATATTTTTTACATCGACTTAAAATTTATTTTGAATTGATTACTATTTTTTAAATAGAATGAGCATCACAAGAACCTACAAAGGGGGAGTGTGAGGGAATCCAAGATGGAGTCTCAATCAGTAAGTGTTAACATACTGAAATTTTGATTATTTGAATTGATTAATATCAAATTACATACAATTGAGAAAAAATTACTTCTGTGCAGTTGGCCAAAAGGATTATTTAATTATTTTAGATTTGGAGGGTTTTCTCTATGAGAAAAACCAATCCTACAAATAGTTGACAATCAAGTTCAGTAAGGAGACTCTCAACTTGTGAGGTGGGCTCAAGGAAGTTTTAAAGATACTGACAACAAAATGTGAAGTGGGATTTTGGTCTAGCTATCTCTCTTGTGCCAAAGTTGAAAAGATGATTAAGGATTTGAAAAAAAATTAGCATTTGAATTCAAACCATTTATTATTTTGGGTAAAGAACATTGTTGTGTAGAAGAATGAAATTGCAGTAAAAGATCTCCAAAAGATTTGGAGTAGAGATTGGTATTTTTTTCGGCCTTAGAGACACATTGTGTATTACAATGGGCCCAAAGGGAAACCCTCCAGAAAATTTTATGGTGGGGAAGAAATCCAATGAAGAAAATTGTTTCAAAGATAAGTGGTTGATGACCAATTTGTACGAAACATAACACATAATATTGTGTTGGGGTTTGAGTGTTGCGGAGGGCATCCAAAAATTGCAGCAAATAAAAAATATATAACTATTAATTATTTCAAAATGATTTTTACAATGATATTCATTCGTACAGTCATATGGTCACTCTTTATTTTATATGTTGAGATTACAAATTTAAAATTTGGCAGTATTTATATCCTCACTATGATTGAGATGATATTATAGTTTTTATTTTATAAGTTGTTTTTGAGTTGTGATTAAATACTTTGATGCCTTGTTTTTAATCACTTTTAGAAGCTTACATTAATTGTGAGTTATTTTTATAGATCCTATTGGGAAGCCTCATAAATTACTAGTTTTGAGAGTTGAAGGTTTGTTATTTGGAATTTCTGGTATTGGCGACAAAATACCTCATAATATGGTTCCAAATTTTAGATCTGGGAATACTGAATACTTTGAATGAGAGTTTAGTGCTGACTTGATAAGTACTGCATCAAAATATTTTGACACTACCTTATGGTCTTCATTTATGGATTCAACAATGGTGAAGTACATGTTCATCAAAAAATTTAGTTGGCTTGCGAGAAACCCACTTCAGGTTCATTTGGGGATGCAAACAATGTAAGTTCAAAAAAATACAAGCCAACAGATAGTAGACATTTATGGTAATGTATATGGTGAAAATAATATACTTTTGATCGATGACACGATTCTTGTCACACGAGGTCAAAGAAGAAATTACTCTCAAAACCCCAACATACTGGAGATTTGATGGAAACTATAAGACTGATTCAAAAATTTACACTGAATTATGTACATGGTTGAAACATGCAGGAGAACACAAAAACATGTGTAGATCATTAAAAATGTTCAAACGCACCATTGGTGTTTGAATTATATACTTTGCTTCCAAATCCAACAATGTATTGTGCATTTTTATGGAATAAAATAACTACCTTAAGGTTCTTAAAGATTCACAGTACACAATCATTTTTTTCGATTCTTTTTTGGGCAAGAAAAACATTTTTTCTAACTTGGGTAAAGAGACAATCATGGATCATGGACCAATAAAATAATGATTTTCCCATATCTACATAGTTTAAACTTAAACAAATTGGTAAGACCATTATTCCCAATCAAAAATTAAGCCTAGCGGCCACTAGCACGTAAAAATGGAAACATATAATGTTTATCATTTCACACATCGATGTTGGATTCTCTGAAATAAAAAAAAAATTTTTTACCCTAGTTATGCTTGGTTTAATCTTAAAGACATTTTGAAATTGATAGGAACCTTATTCGCAAGCAAAAAATAATCCTAGCAGCCGCTAGACCGTATAAAACATAAACATGTTATGCTTATTGATTTGCAGATCCATGGAGGCTTCCTTGAAATCATAAAATGATTTTTTACCAGATCTTCATATGTTAATCTTAATGACATTTTGAAAATGATAAAACCTTGTTCCAAATAAAAAATAAATCCTAGCAGCCCGCAAGCACGTATAGAACTGAAACATTTTCTATTTATTGTTTTGCAGATCGTTATTTTAAAGATTTTCTGTTTATTTTTGTGTGGAAGATTTATCATGATCATACATGAATATTGCATCATGATCAAATGTTCCGTTTATCAAGTATCCAATAATCAAAACATATTTCTCAAAAAACTTAGCACTATTTACAACAAGTGTAATGCATATTACAATTGTAAAAATATACCTATTGAAGGAAGAATTGTGGCCTATAATGCATATTACAATTGTACTTGATAGATGAATTGTGGGGCTATAATGCAACTATTGAAGGATGTGGAAGATGATGTGGAGATGTACGCAATGTCATTAAATCAATAACTTAATTAAAATTATGTAATTTATCCATAGATTTAATTGATAACACCTTTCTGTATAATGTGTGTGACTGTCTTTAGTAATGTGATTTTGTATAATGTGTTTTATCAATCAAGGGTAGCCTTTATTCATAATCTAGCCTTTGTTTTTGGTGTTTCTCAAACCCCTTTATAGTTGTTGCTTTGTTGTTTTGCTAGGATTGGCCTAGTGTGCTTGTGGATTTGGGGCTTGCTCTCATACCGCCCACTTATTTTGTTGCATGTTGCATTTAATATAATACAATATCATTTTCATAAAATAATCTATCCAATGCATGGGAAAATGTTGATGAGCCATCTATCTTGTTTTATGTGTCGCGAGTCGAGAGACTATTTAATTGGGTTGAGATATAATCATCCTTTCCTCACTCATTTTCTCATGTTTCAATGTCATATTTTTTCCCCCTCCCCTCTCATGGGATGACCTATGTTCCTCCTCTTGCGTGCAAATTATTTTATTGAGAGAATATCCATGTATCATGTTGCAGGTTAAATATAATATAAGATCCTTTTCATCAAATAATCTAGTCAATGCATGGGAAAATGTTAATGATGCCATCCATTTTTTATTGCGTCGACCTTCCTCACACGAGTCGAGGGACATTTTAATTGGGTTGTGATTTCCATTTTCCTCACACATTTTCTTGTGTTTCTATCTATTGTATTCCCCTTCCCTCTCATGACACCTACCTATGTTCCATTCATCCTCTTATGCAACAAGAAACGAGAAATGGATTTCCTCTCTACTGTGTCTGACAATTGTCTTCACAATGTTTTCCGCATAGACACCAAAAATGTCATGACTGTGATTGTGAATGTCCCTGGGTGTGGATTATATACAGAGCACTGAGAGATCTTGTGTAAACTTTAAGATTGTAGGCATCTTCATGTTCAATTACCTGGTGTTGTGTGCAGATAAAATAGTGGTCATGGCGATCGCGTCCCATTTCATTTACCTATAACATCGTGTGGGTTTGGTCAAAGATTTGGAAAAATTATGCCTTGGTCATTTCTATTTGAAAAGGGAAAATTGTATCATTGTAACATGATCACCTTTTTGGGTTGACAACAGGATTTGTGATTCCTTGGAATTGAAAATTCGAGTTTCCTACTTCAATTTTTTGACTTTATTCAAAGCATCTGTTGATCCAATGGGGCATCTATCTCAAGCGTGCCATCCATGGACCTGGTGATGCTGGGGTTTCACAAAACCTAACCTTCCCCTTCCTTGGATCACATATTGTGTAATTGAAGTCTTTTTGCTAGCACGTCCTTTTCCTTTCTCAAGATTATTGCAATGCTTGGCGGGGTGTAACCCTAGGGTTTCTCTATCATTCCCACTCTTTTTTTTGTATTCACATCTCTATGTTTTTTACAGGCCTGGTTATTCATGTTACATATTGGCCTCGATTTATATTTCATACTGGTTTTTAGTTTTTGTATATCAACATTTCATCGATAAAAATGTAGGATGCTTATAGGGTGGAGACCCATCAACCCTCTAGTTCATAGCTTTGAAAATCAAAAGTGTTTAACTATCTAAAAAATGAAAATTATGTAATTTATCCCTAAATTTCATTGATGAAAAGTTTTTGTATAATGTGGGGGGGTGACTATATTAATAATGTATATATATATATATATGTGTAGTTATCTTTAAGAAATTTATAATACAGTAAAGGATTTAAATGATAATAGATATCTTAATATATAAAAAAAGTCTACATAACATTTTTTTTATTTCTAGTGAATTCTTATTTGATTAATGTTAATTTATCCTGATAAGCTACACTGACATTACCTAGCAAGCGTTAAGTATTAACTCTCTTACTTTTATTTTTTAAGGTCATATTATCCTCTCGACTTCAAACTGTCTGTTGCAAAAATTGTTCACATTAGTTTAAGGTATATAAAGAATTAAAAAATTGTCATGCACTTTAACAATTAGTGTGTTCATAGATATCATGAAAACAATTTTAATTTGCAATGAATTATTCTTGTAAATTTGGGATTCCAGCGTGACAAATAATATTACAACAAAATTCAAATACTTCTTAAAATGATTTACCATAATTCTACCTTTAGAAAAGGAGTTTTAATTTATTTCATATCTATATTTAATTACGAAAAGATATCCTCCTGACAAGGGGAGTAGGAGAATTTTAATTTTCAGTTGTGGGAGGAAAATTTCCAAGGTGGTTTCATGTCCCTTTTTTTGAGGTACATAAGAATAGTGGAAGGTGATGCGGGGGGTTAATGATGAATGCCATCGCACATTTATAACTATTAATGGGATGTTAGTTCTTGTAATCCGGGTTTATTCCTCTATTAGAATCTGGGTTTATAACTATTAAGGGGATGTTAATGTTCTTGTAATGTGAGCACTGTTGAGGTTTATAACTATTAAGGGAATGTTAATGTTCTTGTAATGCGAGCACCACCAGGGGTTTATTCCTCTCTTGGAATTCCTTACAAGTGCAGTGTGGTGTGCGTAGTTTATTAAGGGGATGTTAATGTTCTTGTAATCTGGGTTTATTCCTCTTATTGGAATTTGGGTTTATAACTATCAAGGGGATGTTAATGTGCATTTACACCTCTCTAGGAATCTGGGATTTATGTTGCTACTTGGTGTATTGATATTGTAGTTGTGTGGTCAGGTCTGTGTAGCATTGAACTAAGAGTTTTTCTTTGTGATAGCCTGGTTGTTAATAGGAATATGGGGTAAGATTTGGTTCACACTATGAGCCTTGGGATCTCAATGATGTTAAATCTGAGGCTATGGAGGTGTTTGACCAAATGGGATTGTCCCCTTTCTTAAATATTTTTGAGGGGTACCACGAGAAACTCAGTAAGGATTTTGGATCGGCATATCAGCCAAATAAGAAATGGACGGGGGCAATATGGTGTTGCGGGGAGTAAAGATTGAATTATCAATCATCATGGTGGATTATGTTATGGGCATGCCCACGGAAGGATGTGAATTCTACAAACCCAAAAAGGATTTAGCAGATGAAATGAAGCTATTTCTACGAGGTAAGGAAAAACTCACCCCTCATTTTACGGGATTTCTTAGGAATTCTTTACCTCCCCCATTCAACGAAGTTGTGCCCTTAACCTAATATAGTTTGTCACTCTTGAGGGATGCCACAAATGTATTTATGCTTACCATCTTCCCATGCTCAATTTCCTCAGACATTGGCATAGTTTTAGTTTTCCATACTATATACTTCGTTCTCTATGTGCTACACTGGACAACTACATAAAAGGAAAAATTAGTATTCCCCTGCATCAGGGTTTTATTATGGCCATTATGAAGAGATAAATCTTGGATATGGATAGAATTGTTAATGGGGATAGTGTTCTGTCAACAACCCTTGAATATTATGTTGTGGAAGATGAAACTAATTCTGAGAGTGAGGAGTCTAGCGAATCCCCTGAGTCGAGTGAAGGGGATGATCAAAATGTGGTTGAAGTTGAAGTAGTATAGGGCCAACAAGAGCCTAAAACAAGATGACATGAATGTGGTGGTTGTTAAGTAGGATGAAAAATGGGAACCGAGTCAACATAGGAGGTAGGTTTCAGTTGAAACCTAGGAAAATACCCAAATGGAAGTGTTTGGAAAAGGTGGTGTGGAACAAGGAGTTGATCTTGCTAAATTGGTTGCAGACCTTGAAAAATATGAAATTTCACACTCAGATTACTAAAAGCACTATCCAATTTATCCTCAAAAACTGACATGTAATGAAGATGAAAGTTGAGAATGTGGCTCAAGTCATAAAGGGTGGCAGTATGGAGGTTTGATGCAGCCTAGAATTCTCAGATAACACCTAGTCACGTTGGCACATCACTCAGCCTAGGCTGAGCACTCATCCGAAGCATGCAAAGGCACCAGATCCCTATTTAGGGTTGCTGTAGTAGAATGGTATCATGATGAAGTAGTATAAAAAACATAGATTTAGAAATTAATCCATCTATACATTGTTACACTGAACCATATCTATAAGCACTTAAGTATAAATCATCAAGATAAAATAGTATACAATAACAAACATATCAGACACAGTTGTTCAGCCAATATTCTTCATATATTCATCATACCAATAGTACAAAAGCTTCATACAATACTATACATGTGCACATGGATCTATTACAATTATCCAGTCTCATGCACTCATGTATCTCTAACCCTTCAAAGCAGTATGTGTTCCTGTCTATCTCTTACTAAGTAATTCATTACATATATATAGGGTGGGGGACTAGCCCTTCACCGCTTAACTCTACCAAAATAGGTCACATGCTAATAATAGCCACACACCTTTTACAACTATAGCCATACATACAAGTATGTTATCTAGAGATCGCTGATAGTTAACTATAGTGGTGGATCTATTCTTAGCTTATGCCCATGCAAGAGTGATTTGACATGCTCTTTGAAATCTCCACAAAGTGTGGTGGTGCAAGTCTCGGCATCACTTTGTGTGATCTACATGCCAACCTCTAAGAATAACCCTGATCTCCAAAATCGGCTAAGTCCTGAAAGTATGACTCTACACCTCTATGCACGACGCCTTCCTATACCTTCGCGCCTTTGCTCCTGCACTGTTCTCTTGCGCGGACTCTGTGTGTGAGTTCTACTAAGTGTTTTCTCTTATCAACATTACCCCCACACTAATCTCATTGTCACCCTGATAATGGTGATGTACAAAACTTACAATAAGAATGGATAAATAAAGAATGGTTGAATAAAGAATTTTGAATAAGGTATACACAACAAGAAAAACTATTCAGGCCTCAGGATCATCCATTTCATTCTGAAGCAACAACTCTAGATATTCTTCTTTTATATCTACTTCCCAAGTTCTCCCACTCTGTCAACGTCGTTCTTGCCTTCTTTGGCATGTCTACAATTATAGACTATAGCTCATCCATAGTTAGCTTTCCCTACTCATTCTATATCACAAGCATTATACTTGACATAGAGGTTTGTACCCCTTCCAATATATCCATCTTTTGAGCAATAATCTTTCCAAGCTAATCTAACCTTTCCTTATGCGGTGCCTGTGTCGCAACTAGTGTCTCATGCTTCTGCTTCACTAGGATTAATCATTCAGTGCAGCCTAGGGTTGCATCCTTCATAGCCTTTTGTACCTCGTTATATTCCTCCAATGTTTTTTACCGTGATCAGCGCATCTGGAGCTGTGCATATCATTAGTGCATGATCGGCTTTCTTCAGCTCATCATGGATGGCTTGTAGTAGGCCCTCATAAGTAGCAATATTCCTTGTTACTGCAGCCTGTGCTTTCTCTAACTCTTCTGTGGGGTCCTTGGGATGTTTTGATATATGCACCTTTTCATCCTCCAACACTAATGTTATCATTGTCTTTACATGGTGCATCGCAGAAGGAAATTCTTTTGGTACTTAGGATTCCAAATGCGGATGTACCTTTAGGACATCATCTCCAATTTCCTCCGCCATACTAACAAAAGTGTCATATTTTCTCTTAATCAGGTCCTTTTCCTGCACTAGGCACGCTATCTCCACATCCTTGGCTTTCAGCTTCTCTGTCAGCACCTTAATGGTAGCAGATTTATCAATGTTTCTTCTTGCTATTTCAGCAGATACCTTTACTAGAGCATTTATTACCTACTCATTTGTCATCACCGTTGGCTTGATTGTCATGTGCCTTATTTTAGGTGCCTTTTTCAAATCATCTTGACGTGCATGATTCTTCACCGACTTCAAATTCTAGCTCATCCATATGCGTGTGCATTGACCATGAAAGTTGTTTCCGTGTACGTAGAGTTAACTTGTCCTCGTCCATGAGCGCCCATCCAAATAGTTCTTTCTGCTTGATGGTGCTCTAAAACCGAGTGCAAACAATCAGCCTTGGGTCTTCTGCATATCCCATTGTATGTGCCTTGGCATCCTCACCTATTCAATGGGATCTTGGCCCTCTTGGAATGATTGTATCAAGTTTAGGAATACTAGATTTATCCTCACCCTTATCTTGTGTAGCCTCTGATTGCTCCCCTTCTCCTCCTTCCATTTTCTCATCCTCATGTTGAGGCTCTTCTTCTACTGGAGATGAGGGTGTCTTCTCCTCATATTCTTCTACTTCCTCGCCTAGCTTGAGTTTTCTTCTCTTCTTCTCCTCTAGCTCCTTTACTTGTTGGGTTTCTCCTTGCACCCCTTGTGCACTCGAATACCTTCTTAAATCTTTGGTCACCTTACTCTTCCCCAATAACTCCTTCTCCCTGTGAAGCCGACACATGCTCCTTCTCCTTTTGGTCAGATGGCTGCTTCCTCCTTTGCACCAAGCCACCACTATCCTCCTGCTCTTCATCCTCTTCCTCATCATCTTGCTTGGGTTTAGAGGGCCTAGGTGCCGAAAATTTCTCCATGGTATGCTTCCCCTTTGGTGGCCCTAGAAGCACGAACTCGTTTTCCACATAGTTTTTATTTTCCATTTTCAGCTTAAGTTGGAGGTATATCAACACGGCCTCGATATCTACAATGGCAAGTGTCTCTGGTTTAATGCTCAAAATCTCTGAGATATTACTCTCGTTATATGCATTCTTCCTTGGATATCCATATGTTTTCCGCAATGTGTGGTATTCATAGTCCACCTTTTCTGCATTAAACACTAACCTTCGTGTGTTGGTGAACCGATGAACTGAAGCTTGGAAGTATCACATGGAAAATGTGTAAGGCAATTTGCACTAGGGGCTCCATAACCCATCTACCATTGGAAAGTGCATAATACAAAAGTGTTGGTAGAATACAAACTATGCCTGCTTCCCTAGAACTGAAGGTAACTCCTTTGGGTATATGCCATTCCTCTTCAAACACTATGCAGAGCCTATCATACCACATCTCTACTCACTCCTTCACCTTGTCTATCATCGACCCCTTGCATAGATACTTGCTGAATCATTCAGCTGGAGACTTGTGATTCACAGGGTATTCCTATATATTCTCTTTGGGTTTTGTTTTCTAGACCTTCTGTTGTAAGTTTTTATTAGTTTTCTTCAAACCCTAACTTGATTCAACTGTACCCTAATTTACAATCATGAAATCATGTGCCCTAGCTCTGTTCTGTCACTTTGTTTCATTCAAACCCTTCTCCTACAGGGATACAAGCCCTTCCAATACATAGATTTATCTTTCATGCCTAGTTTATTTGTTTCACACCTTAAATCACTTTACTTGGCTCTTCGCACGTAGCTCTTTGTCAAAATCTCGTGAGTCACAAGGGTAAAAATGAAAGCGCATCCCGTCTTTATATAGATTTCCACTTTTTGCTACATTAATTGCTCCTCCACCTACCAAATTCTCCTCATTTATTGCTCATTTTTGTCATTTTCATGCGGTAAATCTTCACACCCAAAGCTATAACCTTCCTAGCGCACCTTTTTACCCTTTGTCACAGAATTCTCTTTCAATGCGCACTCTAGCGCCTGAGTACCTCGTCACTGCATCCATGCTCTTGGTAGTTACCTTGGCCACTGCTTACCTCGTGTTATACTTTCCCTCATTCATCTTCATCCTTGGTTATCTTTGAGAAGCAATATTTTTTTAATCACCCTTAGCAACCTTCTTTCTCAACATCCGCAGCATTTAATCTTCGTAGCATATACCTGAGGGTCACCAACAATCCACCCCACACTAAAAGTATGTGCAGTCCTCTACGCATCAACATGCTTCATATTGTAGTTAGCTTCATGTGTGCAAGTGCGCTTATTACACAAACAAGAACTAAATTGACAAAGTATAGCGATGATGAGAGAAACACATTAAGGGAATGTAGAAAGGGAAACCTAATTTATTTGGCAATATTGCCTTATTACAAACACCAGGAAGACTTATTTATAGTAGGGTTTCAACCTACTCCCGTTAAAATAACCAGGAAACCTCGTGCCATCAATTGCTTCTAACTGGCAAGCACCTGACTCAAGTACATGAGTTATAATATTATGGCCCTAACCAATGCACCTTGAGCTTCCCTAGATGGTGCAAAAACTTGGATTCATATAGAAGTACCATTTTTCCAACCACAAGTTTCTTATCCCTACTATGTCTATTATGCCATGCCTTTTAGCACACTTTCTCTTGTTTTTGACTCCAGCATGTGATGGCTCAGCGCTCATCTAGTTGAACCATCTTCTCAATCCATTCTTCTAAGGCTTGCACATCAGCTAGACCTCTATTGGTGTGTGTGACTGTCCAGTCATCGTCCACATCACCTAGGTCAGTCATCTTGCCTTGCGAGAGTCATAGGTCTTAGGAAGTCAAATGACAAGTGTCAGATTCTGTCATAGAATCTGACATTGTCATTTGCGTCAATGCATCATAGGAGTTACATTCCTTATTTGGAATTGTAACTCCTCTTCTAGTGGCACCATACGTGTCAGTAAATGTCATATGCGTCAATGGCTTCATTGAGTTTCTTTCCATGTTTAGGCATGGGGGTTACACAACACCCCTATTTGTACTTCCTATTTTTTGATCTATGAGAATGAGTAGACCCATTCTTCTTACTTGTAATCTTCTTTCCATTGTTTCGAATCTTGCGTATTACGTTGGCTTGATGTTACCATCAGAGTGTAACTTCATTGTGGTGCATCACTTTTCAAGATATCAGTTATTGTAAATCCATCTTTCATGGTATCAGAGCTAGTTTCGGTAAACGTGCACTCTTCATGGTTCTCAGTTGTTTATTACTTATGGTTTCATCTTCATTTCCTCATGTGTAAGTTTTTTTTTTCGATTATCATTTTGGAATTATTTCTCACCTTGTATTGAGGTTTCAACAGTTGCAAGTTAAGGTATTTGGTTGGTTTTCTTATCAGTTGAGTTCGTATTTGGATATTTCTAGATCCTTGTGGCTATTGTTTCAGGGTTGTTTGTGTGTTTCTTATTAGTTGTGTTCAGATTCAGTGCCTGTAGGGTAAAAGAAGAGCTTGTTTTTTAGCATGGACCTGTGATTACTGGCTATTATTGTTTGCTTGTTGCCCATGCATGGTTTGGGCTTCTACCCGTGATATTTTTTTCCTTTGTTGGTTGTATTTATGTGGAGAGCATGCTCATTTTTTTTGCGTGGCTTGCTTACATTACCTTGAGTTCAACCGTGGCTTTGGTTCTCTGCATCATTTCACCTTGCACTTAGACTGTTCGTGGTTTGCAAAGCTCTTGCCATCCTCTTCATCCTCATTTTTTACTTGGTGTGGAATCTAAACATGGAATTTTTTTGGTTACTGGCTCGTGTTGGTTCACTTTTCATTCACCTGATCCTACATTGTTTCCTCTGCACTATTTTTCTAACCTGAGTTTCTCTCTACGTGCGAGTATTTGATGTAAGCTTGTAACTTGGGCTCGTGCACTAGTTGAAAACTCACTCATTCCCATTGTTCCCTATGCTTGTGGACATTTTCCCTATGCTCGTGGATGTTTTTCTACAACTTTGGACGTTTTCTGCTACAACTGCCCCCACTGTTACCTGTCTACTGCTGGCACGTGGCCATTCTCCCTCCGCCTTCCAGACCTCTCCTCTCCGTAGCCATTATTTCTCTACACTATTCTGAGCGTTTTCTCTTTCATGCTGGCATTTTATTTTTGCACTATTCTAGTGCATTTTATCCCAGCACGTGTGTTTAGGCTCTGTAACGGTTAGGCGATATTCTTTTCAGCCAGCATTTCCTTTTGCACTGTTATGAGCATTTTCTTCTACAGCTGGCATTTTTTTACCTAATGGATAGTAGCACTACATTATGCTATTTTTTCTTGATTCCGCTACACTTTAACCACTCTATCCATGTTTGAGACGTTGGGCTCCAAAACCTTTCTGGTTGACCTCTAGACTCCATGCTAGTTACATCTCCTGGGCTCTCCCACTCCTGCTGGTGGTCATCTAGAACTTCCATGTGGGCTTCACAACTGTAGCATCTCGGTCAAACTCTGGCTTATCCCTTATCCACCAGTTGGGATTAATTATTGGTAAACTTAACCTCACCTTTTAATGTTTAAAAGGTGATAAAATATTTTTTTAAGTGGAATTGTAATATTGTAATTTTTTTGGCTTGTTTTATTAACCTTCCGTCGAGTGCCGAAGACAAAGGGTGAGGTTCAGGATTGGTAGGTGGCTAACCCCCCCTCGCAATACAAATAAAGCCTACCTCAAATTCCATGCCATGTTTCTAATGGGCATACATACAACAACGTTTTGCATGCATTTAGGGCACTTTTTTAATCCATTTGTAGGCTTATTGGCTTTTTCTCATCAGTTGTGGGAATTAGTTTTTGCTATAACTTTTGACTCATTGCTCGGTTTTGATCACTTCTTTAGTCAACGTTGCATGTTTTTTCGCACTCTAGATGATGGGATCATTATCTTTATAAACGCATTAATTTTATAAAGTGCTGCATTCTAGGGGGTGTCTTTGTATTGCTTAATTCAGCTCATTTTTTCTTGAGCTTTGTTCTATTCCTTTTTTTTCGTGGACTTGTGAGCACTTCCGCCATATTCTTATGATAAAGGGATTCTTTCAGTGCAACGTGAGACACTATTTCTCACAAGGATTTCTCTTCCCCTTCTTATTTTCTCTTGTTCTTGTGCTTTCTTATAGTGTCAATTTTTTGTGCCATATGAACCTTGATTGTTGTCTCCACCATTACGCATTATTACGTTAATTACAAGGTGAGTGACAAACTGGTTCTCGGAACACAATCGCATCTAGTTGTAATCAATGCACTGAACTATAAAGTGCCACAAAAGGGTGGGGTTAAACTTGTGCTCCTTTGAGGCTCCTCTCATCATGGACATTGAATTTCATAGCTCCGTTGTTCAACTAGGACTAGGAAACTACCTACAATGGAAGAAAGGGATACTTAATCATTGTATTATGTATAATTTGTTACCACATCTTCTTGGGTTGGCACCTGAACCTATTGACCGCATTCATCACCAAAATTGGTTGAACGAGAATGATATGGCATACGAGACTTCTTTGTCTTACTATACCAGAGGACCTTTAACATCGATTAGAATTCACTGAGTCTGCGCACAGAGATTGGATTTTCACTCAGAATTTTCATGGAGACTTTGATCCTCCTTCATCTAGTTATGGATCTTCTAATGATCTTACATCCATGGAGGAAAGTGAGTTCACCGATACTTTTTCTTATGACAGGGCCACCCACACATATTTCTGTGCATGCTCCTTTAGAACTTAGTATTGCTTCTATCATAGTTTCTAGTGACTCTCCTCCATAGGAATCTTCAGATTGAATTCTCACCTACACACCATGTTTCCTTGGATCTCAGGTTTTCCCCATCATGAGCATCTATTGATTTTGTTGATTCTAACCTAGAGATTCTTGCAATCCCCTGTTGCTTCTAGAGACTTTGAAGATTGCTTCTTCAAAGGGTTCTTATAATCCTCCACAACAGGACATTGATTTCCTTGACTCAGACTTGGATGATATGCTTGAGGATACTCGACATCACAGTACAACATATTCTTTAACCTATTGCCTCTTCTGAGATCAGAGTTGTCATCCCACCAGCTTCCACTGACTCTCCACTGTAGCAGGTTCATTTGCCCCTTCAGGGCTCTCTTGATTATATATCTATATTTACAGACTCTCACCTTATGGAGATTGACAGGATTGTCACCACTTCTCTTGATATATTATCTCCTTCTCATATTGGGCCTTCTTATCAGCACTCTCCATGTTCCTCCTCCTTCTGATCATAGACCTTTAGTCCCTTCAAATTCATTAGGAGTCCATCAGAAATCATCTTCCGGGGGAGCTGGATAGCACTCCTTTTTTTTCCTCTTCTTCTCTTATTCTTTCCATAAATATGTTATTTGTACATGGGCACCTTATCAGGCCTTTAGTTGCTAGGTCCCATTGACACATCTTTCTTAGTTTTCTAGGGGAGTCTTCTGTTTCTATTCTAACTTACCTTGTCCTCTTCCGCGGCTTTGATAAAGGGGGGGGTGTTGGTATGTGTGACTGTCCAGTCATTGTCCACATCACCTAGGCGAGTCATCTTGCCTTGCAAGAGTCATAGGTCTTAGGAAGTCAAATGAAAAGTGTCAAATTCTATCATTGAATCCGATATTGTCATTTACATCAATGCGTCATAGGAGTTACATTCCCTATTTGGAATTATAACTCCTCTTCTAGTGGTGTCATATGCGTCAGTCAATGTCGTATGTATTAGTGGCGTCATTGAGATTCTTTCCATGTTTAGGCATGGGGGGTTACACAACACCCTTATTTGTACTTCCTATTTTTTGATCAACGAGAATGAGCAGATCCATTCTTCTTACTTGCAATCTTCTTTCCATTGTTTTGAATCTTGCTTATTGTGTTGGCTTAACATTACCAACGGAGTGCAACTTCGTTGTGGTGCATCACTTTTCGACATCGGTTCTTGCGAATCCATCTTTCAACCTCTAGCACGAGTAATGTGCAAAGAAGGTAACATAAATTCTATAGGAAAAATAGCTTCCACGCCAAACACCAATTGAAAAGGTGTGGCTTTGTTCAATCTCTTGTATGTTTTTTTATAAGCCCAAAGAACAACAGATACTTTATCATCCCAATCTTTCCTTCCAACATCACAAATCTTGGTCAATGTGTGGCTCAAAATCTTGTTAAAAGCCTCAGCAGTTCCATTTTCCTGAGGGTGATAGGGTGTAGTCTTATGGTGGGCAACCATAAACTCATCTAACAGAATTCTTATTGTCTCATTCAAAAAATGTGTGCCCCTATCACTTGTTAAACTTAAAGGATAGTCATACCTTGCAAGAACATTCTCCCATAAGAACCTTGTTGTTGTAGCCACTGTACAGTCCTTTGTAGGTGTTGCTTTTGCCCATTGGGTAAGATAATCTATACAAGTGATGATATAGTGTGATCTAGTCCTATGCGTGGCTGGGGAAATAGGCCCGAAAAAGTCAATTGTCCATTTCTCAAAGGGTTATGCACTTGTAATTGGTTATAAAGGCATCTCATCTATTTTTCCTAGTCAACCTAGATGTTGACAATGGTCACATGCCTTACAATAATCTTTACAATCCTTGTACAATGTTTTCCACCACAAACTAGCAAGTAGGATCTTGCACACTATGGTGCATTACCTGCATAGTGGCCACCTGCAGTACCACCATGTGCTTCTTCCATTATATCCTTTTGTTCATGCTCTAATACACAATGGCATAGCACCTCATCTCTACCTAATTTGTATAAATCACCACTGAGTTAACATGAATGGTGCCACGCATATAGCAAGTTGCTTCTTCTCTAAATCTTTCATGCCTTCTGGTGCCATATCAATCCTTGGAAAGATATCAGTTTCCTCTAATTTTGATGGTGCGTGTTATAACATATACAACTATGCATCAGGCATTGTCTCTTCTACTTGTTTGTGCCTCTTCTCCTGATTGAATTCTAGACAAGCGATTAGGTCTAGAATTACTTTTTCCTGGTTTTACCACAACCATAAATTCAAAATCTTGAAATAATAGTATCCATCAACATATGCGCCCCCTGTAAAAATAGGATTATTCACCAAATACTTCAATCCCATGTGATCTGTATAAAACTCAAATAGTGTGGCCAACAAATACTGAGTGAAATTTGTGTAAGGCATAGATCATGGAAAAATATTTGCGCTTTATAGTGTTATAATTATGTTCTGTAGGGGTCAACTTCCTACTAGCAAAATAAATGAGATGATCAACTATACCTTCTCCTAGATTGAGCTAAGACAACACCAATGGCTATGCCAGAGGTGTCCACATGAACATGAAAAGTTTTATGCCATGAAGGAAAGCACAAGATAGGTGCGGTAGTAAGTTTCTTCTTCAATATCTCAAACACTTGTTGCTGCGACTCCCCCCAATAGAATGTACCTTTCCCCTTGAGCAATTCTTCCAAGGGTGTGGAAAATTTTGCATACCCTTTTATAAACTTCCTATAATACCTTGTATGACCCAAAAATCTATGCACCTCACTTTGACTAGTAGGTGCTTTCAAGCCTACGATGAATGCAACTTTAACTAGATCAACTAGCAACCCTTCCTTCCAGATAGTGTGTCCTAAAAGTATGCCAAAGGGAGTAGAAAAGATGCACTTATTGATGTTCAATGAGATACTCAACTATCTACATCTTTCAAACATTAAGCACAGATTGTCACAATGATCCTTAACTCAGCCCATAAATGGTCCAGTCATCAAGATAGACTTATAAGAAGTTGTCAATAAAATCCTTGAATGCTTGTACCACTATCCTTGAAAATACAACAGGTGCATTCTTTAATCCAAAGGGAATCACAGTATAGGAAAAGATTCCCCATTCAGTAGTGAATGTGGTCTTCTCTTGATCTTCTCGGGGCAATCCTAACCTGATGATACCCTAAGAACCCATCTGTAAATGAATATATCTCGTGCTCTCAGTCACTCCTAATATTTACTCTGTGAGTGGTGCAGGAAAGGGATCTGTAACACATGCCGCATTCAACTCTCTATAATCAACACAAATTCGAATCCTACCCATGCTTTTTTATGCTTATCACCATAGGAACTGACCCATTCTGATTCATATAATGATCGAATAATCCCAAAATTCAACATCTTATCAATCTCCTCCGTTACTTTCTCATGCACAAATTGGGATTCATCTCGATAAGGTCACTTCCTAACAAGGCACACACCTTCCTTGAGCTTTATCTTCATTTCTCCAAGTGATTTATGCACACCTTTAAGTTCATGGTATCCACTTGGGAATAAGTCATCATAGTCTCTAAGTAACTCTATGATATTTTCTACTTCTGATTCTGACCAGTAATCCCCAATCATCACCTCCTTAGGTTCAACTTTTGTGCCTATATTTAGCTTTTTTGTCTTCATAGGTTCATGATATGCATGCACGCATCTACACCCGCACTGGCTAACACTTTACGTGTTCCATGTGAATGATCCACATCCAAGTGCTCAACTTCCTCATCATCAATTATGTAAACCATATTCCCCTTGTATTTTCAAGAGAAGCGCACTAAAGTAGTATGATATCATCTTCTTCATCCTCAAAATGTGCCCCTGTCTGTGTCTCACCAAATAATTCCTGAATAAGTTCTTCCACTTTCCCACTGTCTCTCATGGTTAAGCACTTGATAAAGCTTAAATATTTGTTCACTGGTAGTGTAGATGAAAAGAAGTCAAAAGTTTGGATCATCCCTGCAATCAAATTTTGCCAATTACCAGTGTCATGATCTAATTCACCATATACATACCAAGCATGCGCATAACCTTGTAGAGTAGAATAAAACCAACGCACCCAAAGTGAGGGCGCATGCTTCCTATCCTACTGTCCAAAGTCTCTCACACTTCTGGATATGATGTTGAGCAGGTTGATCACCATGATAAGGGGAAATGTTTGTAGGTGCATTACTTCTTGAAAACCTGGTTGATAAGGTAGTCCCAATTGTTCCCCATGCTAGGAGATTATCCCTATGGACCACCCACCAGCGCACTGCTGTCTCGCCTAAAGTATATGACAACATATCTCATTGTTTAAGTTGGTCAGCCTAGTTTGCTTCCATGGCCTGTAAGAATCCATCCAAATCTTCAGATCCGGTATAGCAGGGTACTGAGTGACCTATACATCAAACAGAGTGAAAACCCTTTTTACAAGCAACTGCATGCTTAACTTCGTGCCCCACCAGTTCATAAGTGCCATGAGCCCAATTATCAGAAGCAATACTTCTAGTATCACTGATTGACTGAGAATCTTCCCAATGAAGGATTCCTTCCTTGGATGGCTCATTGTCCTCTGGGTCCTGAATAGTGCTTATATAGATTCTATTCAAGTCCTCTTCACTCAAAGGTTCCACATATGGTATGGATTTCCCATCTGTCAATGGTATTATGACCCTTTCCTCCTTATTCTCGAAGCTAATATACCCCTTGTTAAACCTCAAATCAGCATTATTTGCATAACACCAAGGGCACCCAAGAAAAGATAGGAAGCTATCTACTTCTGCAAGTGCTAACACTTCAAAGTCTCCTGTGAACTTGGCCCCTTGTATAGTGATAGATGCATCCTTCAAAACTCCTATGGGAGTAGCTTTCATTTTTTTTTGCCATGAGCAATACATTAGATGATGGCTGTAGTGGGGGTCTCCCCATTTGTTCCCACACATCCAATGTAAGTACATTCACTTCCGCACCTGTTTCAATCAAAATATTACTCAACAACCATCCATCCATAATAGCATTCAAAGTGATCTCCTTGTCGTATTCAATGCTATCGGGGGGAATATTTGCATGAAGTATTTATCTTCTAGTCTTAGTTCCTGCATGTGGAGTATTCCCCTTCAACCAATTTCCTAATAAAGGAATAATATTATCCTGGCACAACATTCTACATACATCTCTGATGTCGTCAATATCTGATGGGGCCTGTTCTATATCCTTATGCTCTAATTTCTGAGACTGCTCTTTTAAACCTTATATTTCACATTGAAGGCTTCTAAGGACCTCCATTGTTTCCTGATAGAATTCTTTCTGATGAGCTGGATCTAGATACCTAGCATGCAAAACCTCCTCCCTAGTGATTGTCGGCTTCTATTGAAAAACCTCTCTTGTGCGTGCCGCCTCAGCTCGTATAGTTATCTTGACTATTACTGCATCAAGTTTTGGTGTTAACTTGGGCATCCACTGATTCTCTACAACACGCTAGATTCTAACCATCACTACACCTTTGTTTTCTTACTTGTGCTACTTACTGAGATGCTCATACAAGTCTGGACACTCTTCATAGCTATGCCCCTTTCCACAAAATGAACATGAAATATTCTATGTGCATTCACACCTATAATGGTCAGGTGAGCCACATGTATAACAAGTTCCTCGAGGTAATTCACTCCTTCCTCCATCTCAGCCTCATCCTCCATATCTACCTCGATATCCTCATCCTCTTTCACGAACCCCTTTAAATCTTCCGTCATTCCTATCATAGCGTGTTTGATTATAATCCCTATCCTCATGCTCATTCTTTCCTTTAGAATTATCAGCCACACTCTCATGTCTTACCCCAATATCAATGGCATCATTGATCTGGCTAATCAATCTACAGTCCTCGGCATCATGGGTCATGGACCTACAAATTTTACAAAAGGAGGATACATTCTTCCTGATCGCGCATTGTAGTAGGGGGCAGTGACTAGCATCATGATTCAAATGGAAAATCTCACAGTTTAACAACAGTGAGTGTACAGTTCTACGAGGGCAACTATCCTTGGTGTGGCCTTCTACTTCACAATCTGTACACCAGATTCCTGAGTGCATTTCATGAGCTGAGTTTGCTGATAGTTTCTCCAACTACTTTTCCATAGTTGTTATCTGAGCCTCCAAGAATGGACTAACTCCAGTGTTAATACTCCCAACTGCTTCAGCACGTAAAGTTGCTTCCAATGTTTCACGCAGGTCGGTATAAGTCTTATGTGATAGTGCTCTTCGAAATGTAGTAGTCAATCCCCTGACAAACCATTGTGCATGCTGACTTGCATGAATGTCATATGAGAGTTTGGATAGGAGTGTTTTAAAACGAGAATCATACTCACGTACACTTTCATTAGTGCTTTGCTTTATATCCTTGAGTGCACTTATACTCTTTTTCTCAAACTCTAGGATATGGAACTCTTTCAAGAAAGCATCTTTCAATGTTGCATAGTCAATACAAGTTTGATTGGAATCAAACTTCCTATACCAGTTGTGTGTGCACACCTGTAATGTAGTAGCAAATTAAATTGCCTTGCCTTACGCTTAGAAGCCATGATACCTTTCACATGCCACAATATTTCACACATATGAACATGTTTAGCAGCATCCTTGATACCTTTATACTTTGAGAGACAAAGGGACATCTCCATATAAATGTTCTAAGGTTGTTGTGGGCCTTGACCACTCGACCCAGAACCTCCTTGGTTTCCTCTTCCCTCCAAAACCACCCAAACCATCGGAACTAGAACTGCCCATACTACTTGATGCTCCTCTAGAATTTGGAATAGGGCCCATGGATGCACTCCCCTGTGTCCCGATAGTGGTACTATACTGGACTCCTATAGTCTGTGAAGTAGTCCCAGTTCCAAAGGTGAATTCCACACTCAACGCGCTCATATTCTGTGCAGATGATGATCCCAAAAATGTACCTCCAAAGAATAACGAAGCTATCTATGCTACCATTTATGTACTTGTTGTCTGACTTATTTATGCTCTTTTACTTCCTAAATGAAAACTGTGTTTACCTGTTGTACTAGATACTGGAAAACCAAGCACAAGGGCTAGGTAAGCATGTTGGCTTAGATGTGCACCTATGGTCTAGGTCATATCTACTGGTGCACGCTTCCATGTGAGGCCGAAGAGGGTTCTCTGTCATGCTTTCCTAGATGGGGGAGTTCCTGATGCTTTTGCTCTTCTTCTTCCCCATGAGCCTCAAATCCTTCACGATCCATCTCTCTCCACAACACCATCCATTCTGTAATTTCTTATTTCTTACATAATTCCCTCTCGCGTTGCCTCATCATACTTTAGCTACCTCTCTTCCCTCTACTGTGCTACTGCTAGGTCTGTCATCTTTCACCAATCTTGTTCCTGCCCCCCGCGCGTGTAGAGATTTTTTAGCTTTCCATGGGTTTATCTTCCAATTTCATTATGTTATCATCAGTATTTTGATTGCCAGCAGAAATACCTTGCAAATACGTCCCTCTAGGATACCATAGGAACTGGAACTCCACTACCTCTCGGAACGAATAAGTCAAAACTGAATACTCTAGAATATAGTTGTTTAGAACACCACAAAACTAGGTATCTACCCTCACGCAAGTCCCAGATCAAGTCAGCATTATATAGTGTTTGAAATTCCTCCTGTGTCCAAACAAGTGTGTGATACCTCCAATTCCACTTAGATGCACGTATGCAATCAACCACTTCATATAATTCTATAGGAAAGATAGCAAACAAGCTTTCATACAAACTGGTCATACATATTCTACTCTACCCAAGTGTGTGTGCTAAATTCGGATCCAGTGTCAAACCTCCGTGCGTATTCTTCCTCCATATCATGAATCCAATCTTCAACACTCGATAAATTTAGCTGGCATGTCTTCATCGTGAACCATTCTGAAACAACTGAAAAAGAGATCCTGGAAATGGAACCAATGATGCAGCCTAGAATTATTAGATAAGACTTAATCGCACTGGCACATCACTCAGCATAGGCTGAGCACTCACCCAAAGCATGCACAAAGGTACCAGGTCCCTTTTTAGGGTTGTTATAGTAGAAATGGTAGCATGATGAAAGTAGTATGAACAAACATGTATTTAGAAACTAATCCATCTATACATCGTTGCACCATACCAGATCTATAAGAACTTAAGTATAAATCATCATGATAACAATAATATACAATGAACAAACATATTAAACACTGTTGTTCGTACCAATATTTTTTATATATTCATCATACCAATAGTACAAAATCTTCATACACTACCAGACATGTGTGCATGGATCTGTTATAATTATCCAGTCTCATGCACTCATGTATCTCTAACCCTTCAAAGCAGTATGTGTCCCTGTCTATCTCTTACTAAGTAATTCATTACATATATATAGGGTGGGGGACTAGCCCTTCACCACTTAACTCTACCAAAATAGGTCTGCATGCTAACAATAGCCATGTGAATTTTACAACTATAGCCATACATGCAAGTATGTTATCTATAGATCACTGCTAGTTGACTATAGTGGTGGATCTATTCTTAGCTTATGTGCATGCGAGATTGATTTGACATGCTCTTTGAAATCTCCACAAAGAGTGGTGCATGCAAGTCTCGGCATCGCTTTGTGTGCTCTGCATGCAAACCTCTAAAAATATCCATGATCTCAAAAATCTGGCTAAGTCCCGAAAGTCTAACTCTACACCTCTATGTACGATGCCTTCCTATACCTTCGCGCCTTTTCTCCTGTGTTGTTCTCCCATGTGGACTTTTTATGTGAGTTATACTAAGTGTTTTCTCTTATCAACAAGGTTCTGCAAGAAAAGTGTAAGAATTTAAATAGTGATGTGGATCATCTTAAGGATATGCTTCAGTTTTTCATGAAGTGGAGTATTCTCACTATTAAGTTCACTTTACAACACTTTCAAACTCTTAGACAGCTGGCAAATGACTACAGAAAAACAAGAAGAGCAAGGGACATCGAAGAGGAGGAAGATGGAACTATTTGAAGTTGATGTAACCACTCTGAGCACTAACATTGAATCACTAGCTAAGGAATGGGCCACTCTCTTAGCCAACTTGGAGAAAAATAAAAAAGTAGTGGTTTTTGTTAAGTTGTTTTTTAGTGATGTTATTTATGTGTTTTTATTGTTGTTAGTTTATTGTACTGGCTGTTAGTTTTGATTCTTTTTGGGTCGGACTATATTTTTGTATGGTTTGGTATTGAATATCTTCTCTATTTGGAAGCTTCGTTATGTATGGGGTAGGTTCCCCTCAACCCTCTTTTACCTAATGTCAAAAAAAATCTTACACTCTAAGTGAAATGGTCCACTCCAAGGAAAACGTTTTTTTAATTGAAGAAAGGTAGACTTAAAAGCAAACATCTTTCCTTCTTTCTATGGAGTCTTTTACTTATTTCCTCTTAACATAAAGAGTTTATTTCACATTTAGTTCAATTTGCTTCAATTTAGACCAAACTTACTTTTTCTCTAATGTGTTTCTTATCAAATCATGTGAATGCAACAAGTACTGTAAAGTCAATTATTATTTGATTTTCTCTCTATGGTGAGCAGTGCATGTTTTAGATATATGATTCTTGAAGGACTACAACGTGGAAGGATATTTACCTATTTTATGAGTTATAATATGGTTCCCCCAACAATAATTATGCCATAATAAAATAATTGACTTTTAAAATTAAGTTGTACCAAAATACGCATCAGATACATAGTTGTGCTAGAAACGAATTGAGTATCTTTCTTTTTCTAAGAAACATGTTCTCATAAGAGTTCCTTTCCAAACATGTGCAAAAAGATCAAATACCCCTATAATGTCATACATATTCACTCTCAAAAAATATTATTCATTGTTGATTACGTTCAACAGGTATCCACTTTAACAAACATGTTTGTTTAATTTTATTTGTAATAGTAATTTACTATTTAAATTCACTTAAATATAAATAAAATATGAAGATTTGATGGGACCGTAACCCTAAATTGCTTAAGATTTGTGGCAGAGAGAATAGGGAGCCCTTAGACCCCTCAAAACCTAAAAAAATATTAACTCAAAAACCTTGACAAGAAGTTTACACGAGCATAAGTACTCTTATTTTTATTTGTAGGTTTTTACTGCAATAACCAGCGATTTGAGTCTTTGATAACCAATGATAACTTTTCTCTGGACCCATGAGGATTTCACTTCTTTTCCCTTTTCTTGAGATAGGGACGATAATGACGGCATCAAACAGAGTGAGATGTGGTGAGCTTGAATAGGAGGGTAATGAAGATCTAAAATTTCTTCTCCCACCACTGAATATCATCGGGCTAGATGAAGAAGATCATCAAAGATATTTCTATAGTCTTTTACTTATTTCTAGCTAACGGCTTGTAGGTTTTTTAGTATTGATAGGATAAGTTGTGTTTCGATTGAATGCAATGATTATCCTTTTCTTTTGAATTGCTTCATTTACTATAATGATTTATTTGATTTCACTACAACAAAGCTATCAAATATTGATTTTTAAAATTCATTTTGACATTTTTTTCTCATGGTAACATTTGTTTATTTTTATTTGTAGGGTGATTTGAGTATATGCAAACCCTTAAGATTTACTCCAAACGTGTGAGGATTTCTCAACTGTTTCCATTTCTTGATTTAGGGGTGATAGTGATGGCATTCAACAGAGTGAGATGTGGGGAGATTGAATAGGAGGATAATGAAGATCTAAATTATTTCTTACCACCTCCCAATATCATCGGGTTGGAAAAAGAATATGGTGTTATCATGCGAATCAAAAGACAAATTACATTTAATTATATTCTCATAGTCTAGATCGATTCCCTCTCCTAGTTTCTTCATAATATCTTCAGTCATTCTCTAGTTACAACGAGGTTTAATCACATCATAGTAAATGAACCTGGAAGTGTCTCACATCTCTTGAAATTCATTAGCATAACGGCCATTATCCTGGATAAAAATGATAAAATACGTCTAAAAAAGTGTCAAATTTAACACCACGTTGTGGCCTTTGTTGCAACCATTAAAGGACAAGAGAATATTTTCTCTATCTCGTATAAACAGAAACATGTTCTATACATAACATGTCATAAATAATTCCTAGCGTCAGTTAGATTATATAGCATAACATAAATAATGGCTGGCGGTCGCTAGCCCTTAGAACATAGCATAAATAAAGGCTGAAGGGCTCTAGCCCTTATAACATAGCATAAATAATGGCTGATAACTGATATCCCTTATAAAATAGAAACATGTTTTGTACATAAAAAATCATAAATAATGCCTAGCAGATGCTAGCCTGTATAATGGATCCCAATATTTGATTTTATGGATTCCAATATATGGGACTTAGGAGTATATATAATTCCAATATATAATATTTTGGATTCTAATATATATGTGATTCTGGATTCCAATATATGTGATATTGGAATCCAATATGTGCTATTTTGGAATCCAATATGTGTGTTTTTGGAATCCAAAAATAGTAATATTGGATTCCAATATTGGCTATATTTTTTAGTTTCTCAGACTGGAATAAGTCATGATTTAGTGAAATAAGTGTTAGATGTTCTTGATGAGCATGTGCATGAAGAATAAGAACTCAAAAAAGTGGGTATAACACTTGCCTCTCTTTCTGGAGCTCCTAAATACCATGCATTCTGGGTTAAAGGCACTAGAAAATGACAAAGGGTGACTACTTTGTTTGATAGTGGACCCACTCATAACTTCATTAATGGGGGCTTGGTGAGAAATATGGATTTGAAGACCACATATTGCAAGGATTTCAATATGACTATAACTAATGAGTCTTTTATTCCATGCTTCAAAAAGATCCAACAACTCCCCCTCTCTCTTGGGAAGCACAAAGTAATTGATTATTTCTATGTTGTTGATATTGGTGAGATTTACATTGTGTCAGGTGTTTAATGGTTGCATTATGTAGTATATTTCACTCAAAATTATAGGACTATGGAGCTTAAATTCTTCAAAGATTACAAGGAAGTGGTCCTTAAAGGACTAGCTAATGGTGCTCCACAAGAGGTGTCTATGAAGATGATAGAAAGAGATTTTAGGATGGGACAAATTAATTGGGTAGCAAGCTGCATTATCATAGTTAAATCAGAAAGATCAGAAAAAAAAAACTCCTTCATGGTAAGATACAAATTATTTTTGACAAGCATGCTCATGTTTTTGATGATTTTCCTTATGGGTTACCTATGGATAGGGGTTTTGAGCATATTATTGAGTTGGAAAAGGATACAAATCTAATTATGATCACTCACTATCATCACCCATGTGTTTATAAAGAATAAATTTTAAAATACATTAAGGAGTTACTTGACATGGGGCATATAAGGCCCAACTCTATCCCTTTTTCATCTTTAGTGGTTTTAGTTAAGAAGAAATATTGTACCATGAGGACGTGCATTGATTACCGACAGTTGAATAAGAATACCATAAAGAATAGGTATCCAATAGCTACGATTGATGAATTTATCGATGAGTTACGTGGTGCCACATACTTCTCCAAGATTGATTTGAAATCCGAGTACCACTAAATAAAGGTAAGAGAAGATGATGTTCACAAAACTACTTTTAGGTGCCATTTTGAGTTCTTGGTTATGCATTTAGGATTGACTAATGCACTTGCCACTTTTCAATCATGTATGAATAATGTTTTAGAAAATATCTAAGGAAGTTTTGATTTGGAAGTAATTTAGAATAAACATCCCATTTCCTTTGAGAGCAGGAAACTCAAAAAACATGAAAGAGGGTATAATGTTTATGACAAAGAAATGTTGGCAATTATGTATGCTTTGAGAAATTTTAGACAATACTTGGTTTGTGGTAGATTTATTGTAAAATGTGATCATAATATATTGAGGTTATTTCTAAATCAGAAGGAATTAAATGACCAGAAACAAAAAAGGGTGAACAAGGTACACGATTTTGATTTTGACATTCAATATGTGAAAGGGAAAAATAATGTGGTAGCAGATGCATTATCAAGGAAGCCACACAGATTGGAAGGAGAAATGGATCATCCATGTTTGCAACTTCTTGAGGGAAAGAAGTTTTGGGAGGGGAGGATTGTATTGTCCCCTTTTTCTGGGACATTTATAAACAAGTAATAAAGACCTTTAGTTCATCCGTTCCCCATGGAATAAAGGATAAATTTGGGGAAAATATTATAAAATTGGTTTTCACCACTAATTTGTTAACTCCTTCTTTGAGCTCATTAAAAAATAATTAAATTTACCTTTTTGTGATTTTAAGCATTAAGTTAAAAAAGGTGAATTACATATTAAAAAAGGAGATATGTTTTACATGATGAAGACCCCTTTTTTAATGGTCACTTAACCTTAAAGTAATACACCATTCTAAAGGAGAATTGGGCAAAGAAAGAGCCCATTTGGAGTGCCACGCTTGGAGGGGGGAATATAAAGTCACATCAGCTCTTCCACTATGGGATATGATAATTATTGTTATTTTTTATTTCTTGATTCTTGAAGAAAAGGGATGCATGCCCATTAAGATTCTAATAAAGGCTTTTTACAACACCACCTTGTTATTAACAAATTGAAGACCCAATAAAGTTGTTGATGGATCCATTCATGCATGATTGCAGGTCCGTTTTTCTCTTGTTCCCTAACAACTTGATGTGAATGTGAAATATGAATATTGTGCATTGATCTTATCCTTATTTGGTGGCAAATTTCTTGGAGGCAATTTTGTTAATGTGTTTATCTCTTGATTCTTTAAGTCGATGTTGTATTTTATATGCCCTATATGACTGGGTAAGGGTGCATTTTTAGCATATTGGGTGCATAAAACTTAAATAAAATATTTAGATCTGATTCTATATATTTTAATAAACTTTTGCACAAGGTTTGGTAATCAGTAGAGTGTTGTTGCATGCATAAGAAACCCTAATTTTGTTGGGAAAAAAATACGAGGGATATTTTTGTACTTTTGGTGAAAGATAGGTTAATTTTGATTTTACATTCATAAAATTCATATTTTATAACCCTAATATCCAAAGTTTGAAGTATTTTGCATGGTTGGTTGAGAAGGAATTAATTTAACAAGATTGCAATAGTATGGTGTTTGATTATTTAATTACATTCAAATGTGTATAATCAGATTGATTCTAATTTAGTATGATCTAGTTATTTTCTTATTTATTCCACTTAATAACACTAGTTCTAACCCCATTTCGGGTTATGAATAGTAGACATTGGAATAATTCAGGATAATTTTCATAAGGGTTTAATTGAATTTGGGTGAATATTGAATTAGCCTAATTTGGGGACATTACATTATGTATGATTAATTGAAAATTAATAAATTCAAAATAACTCCCTGTAATGGACCATTACATCCTAGATATGTTTTCACATCGTATTTATTAAATATATTTTTATGGTATACACATTAACCTGTCGTGTTCTACGTGTTTTTTCACTGTAGTATTCTACACTTTATTGCAAAATGGATTTCTTACTTGACTTCGTGCTTACTCATTATATATGACCTAAGTACATTTATTTTCTTGCGACGTTATAGGTGTCTGATGCTTGTGGCTCTAAGAATCTCTTGTCTTCTCACACTTAATTCTTTGTATGCATGTTTTCCTTTACTATTATTATTTTGTTACACCATGGGTGTCCCATGTTTGTGGCTCTATGTATTGATGTAACTTTTTTACATGTATGTTTACTTATATTGACTGAATTGTCTATTATTTTTCCTTTGTACTTTTTTTACTATCCAACTCATGATTACTATTTATACTTGTTTTTGTTTTTGTTACTTTGTGCTCCATTTCACCACATGAAATCCTCTTACAAGAATGAGAACTGAGAATGACCACCAATACAACCTTCCATGTGATCCAATGTAGATTATTAGATTTATCCTACATGGGTACACATCATTTATTTTGAGCCACGTTCTCAAATGCTTTATCACATATGCATCAAAAGAGGGGGAATTCATTTATATATATTTTACATTTACATAAAGTATAGGTAGATGACATGACACAGAGACAAGTTTTCTATATGGTACATACTCAAAAATCATTTCAAGTACATAAAAAGTGACAAAATTCACACTAGTCAAAACCATATAATTAAGGTAAATACCATACTATGGTTTAACCCCTACTAAATGCTCTCAAATTGGGGGAAAATTATCAAAAAGTTCTAACAATTTCATATTCTTACAAACATTTGAATTTTTTTAATAGATTCAAACAAAAATGGCATAGTTCATAGTAGAATATAGGGGGCATGAGTAGTTCATTATTTCTCAATTGCACAACTTGAACACAATGAAATATATAATATTTGGGGTCATGTTCCTTCCTCTCCTTTACATTACTTAGCATTTTCATAATCATACTCAAATGTAAAACACATGGTGGCGGTATGGAGCATCTGTTTCTTTTTGACATCGTGGTTTATTGAAAAAATTAGGTTTATATTTTTTTGCAATGGTGTGGCCTGAGGGGTTAGAGGGTATTAAGGTAGCTAAGTTATTTGTAGGTTGTACTTCCTTTCCTATTTCTTATTTTTGTGGGGAGATACCAAGGTTACTGAATAATTTGTTTAATTATCTTTCCTCTTAATGGGGTGCTTTGGTACCTCTAATCTTTGGTATTGGGTCATATGAATTCAACTCCATCTCTTAATCAGGTTTCTCCTTTGGAAAAATTTGGGACTAATCACTCCCAATCCTTCAGCAGATAAGCAAAAAGTCCTAGTCTCCAAAGCATAATAAGAATGATATTTCCTTCCTTTGCATAATGAACAAGTGTATTCCTTTCATATTTTTCATCTCTTTTTCTTTATTATTCACAAGTTTAATTTTACAAAGTTACAAGAAATATTTCTATTTGAGTTATAGTTCAATTTATACTATCGAAGTTGACTACACCATGTGGTAGGTTTTACCATGGAGCATTCCAACACCAACACATTAGACACAATCTATTGACATAGGACAAAGTGTGTGTGCATACTTAGGTATGTTTTCCCTTTGAGCATGAAATTTTCAATTACTCACTTAAATAGGGGAAAATTTAGATACTCAAATTTAGTAATTTATCCTTTGGAAATGACAAGTTTTACTTTGTTCCTATGCTAAGAAAAACACTCACATTATAATCCTAACACACACACACACACACACACACACACACACACACACACACACACACACACACACACACACATCTACTCTATACATCACTTTGAATTCTCACTCTTCACTCAACTCTTTGTGCCTTCCGGATCGGTCTGGTTGGTGAAGCACCCTATCAACCTTTCCCTCCCCATATACAGATAGATAAATAGAGAGATATTTGGAAATCCTCTCAAGTAATCCAATCTTACGGTTCTTCATTATTTGCATATGGTCTTTTATTTTTAGGTGCTCAATGAAACCAAAAAACCAAAAATTTGATTTTAACCCGTACCTTTTTTCAATTTGTATCCTTTATTGGAAAAAGGTTGATCCATTTTTTTCTCCAACTGTTTCACATCAGATTTTAATTTGTTTAAAATATCTAAGCTCAAAAAATATTGTTCATTCATATTTTTGATCTGAGTTTTCCACTCATTTAGATCTTCTAGATCTAAATCTAGTTCAATTTCTTCAATTTTAATTAGATGTGGTTATATTGGTGTTATCCCGTAAAATTGACAAGGGAAATTTTACCGATAACCATACCGAAAATTTTGTTTCGATCCCTCATTAGGGATCCCTTGCGTTCGGAATGTTGCAAAATCCCTTTCCGCGAAATCTGGTTTTCCGAACTTAGGCTTTTTGGTCTTTTTTGGCTGGGTGCATGGAATTACTATGTAACACCAACTTTTGGTGCACCCCCTTTAAAGCCTTTGGCGCATATTTTCCTGTGTCAACCACACCTTTCGATGTGCCTTGTATGTTGAGTCTTCCCTGCATGCGCTAAGGCGCATGTGCCTTCATGTTGGCAAAAATTTTGTTGCGCCACCTTTTGGTGCGCTAGAGGCGCACATAATCTCATGGCGACACAAATTTTGGTGCGCCAAAGGCGCGCTTAGTTCCATGCTGACGAATGCTTTGGTGCGCCAAAGGGCGCATGATTTCCTATGTCGACAGCAATTTTCATGCGCCCTTTACAAAGTTAGTGGCGCATTTATGACTAGCTCACCTATATATGTGTATTTGCACACCTGGAAATGTCATTTTCACCAGACGCAAAGCACATGGTTTTTATTCTCTAAGCCTGTCAGCCCCTGCCTCGTCGTTTTCAACGCGTTGTGGACCCGTGTGCAAGTTTTTGCTATTTATCCAGGTAAGAGGGTCTTATTTCTCTCTTGTGCGTTTTATGTTTTTGGTTCTTTGTGTGCTTGGTGGTCTGGTTGTGGTTTGGAAGTATTGAAATTTAGATCTAGCCCCTCCCTTTTTGCTGTCTTTCCTTTTTCCCTCCCCCTCTTTCCATATCTACTGGTAGAGGAAGTTGTTCCAAAAGAATGGTCTGAAAACCTTTGGATTAACCATTTTATTTCCCAAACAATCTTAGAAAGGATAAAGGAGAGGCTAAAATGTGTAAAAAACTCTATTTTTCCCTTTGGCGCATATGTCCCCCTCGCAGCATGAATAAAATCTGCGCCAATGGCGCACCCATCATGCTTGTTGCATCAAATACCTTTGTGCCCTCACGGCGTGCCTCCTTCACATGATGCAAGCACTAGCCTTGTGCCCACCTTGGCTCACCAACCTTCCTTGCTAAATCGCATTAACATGCGCCCCTCAAGGCGCACTCCGCAACCGCGCAACACCGTCTTAATCTGCGCCAAGTATGAAGTGAAGTTATAAAGGTGCAGGTGCTTTCCTTGTCGCAAAAACATTCATGTTGTGTAAACCCTCCGTGCGCCGTGCCATGTTCCCTTTGGTGCATGAAAAATTCTTGTTACACAAACCATACATGCGCAAAAGGGCGCACCAAATCCCAATGCAACATGAAAAATCCAAACACCTTTGGTGCATCCTGTCTCCATGTAACACAATGTTTTCATGTGCCCTTTACAAAATGCACCCTGCAGCTTTCATGCGCCATGTGCCCTGAGCCTCAAAATAACTAACTCTTTCTTCTGTTAAACACTTCAATGGAAAATCAAATGGCTAATACAACCTTTTTGGATTGGGTCTCACTTCTTCTTCATGCAGATTAGCAAATAAACTTGGAAGAACATATGTCAACATCCAGCAAGAGACCTACCAAATCCAAAGGAAAGGCCAAACTTACAGAAGAAGAGATGAAATATAAATATCAGAGGGTCAGAATGCCCGAGTCCCAGGCCGAGTGTAGCCTGGACGTCAGAGACTCAGAATTGGGGCATATTGATATGGAGGAATTCTGGGCCAGAACTCAGAAAGTCACAAGGAGTTCATGGATGGACAAATTGATAGGCAGTGCCCTGCTCTTCGCCGGTGGAATCCCAGTCAGTGCCGTCAACAATGAATTCTTGATGGTGATTTCCCAATGTTACAACAAAGACACAAGGTGTGTCATAAATAGCAAGGGCGAGGTAGTCATTAACCTCACTGCCCGTCACTTTGAAGTAATACTCGACATACCTCACCATCGGCACTTTGTGGCCGTCAGTCAAGCAGATTGCATTAAGGCCTTGGGATGACAATGCAGATCAGTGTATGTAACTGATGAATGAGGTTTACTTGAAAAACAATAAGGTTGTAACCCGGTGGCCCCAAATCATCCACCACAGTGACTTCTCAGAGGAGCTCAGTGACACCATTACGTTCTTGAGTAGGGTCTTCGGGCTTTCTGACGCCCATTATTTCCATAAATGGATGTTGCGGTACTTAGAGACCTTGAACAAGAATATGCCTAATCAGCGCTTTTGCTGGGGAGAAATTATAAGTAGCACAATCTCTGAGTAGCTACAACAATTTAGCACAACGGGGACATTCCATATGAACTCCTACGTGGTCTACACTGCAGCATCAGAGAGGGACTATCCACGCCTGACGCGGAGTGGAGTTTGGCCTCAGGTCAAGATATACGAGTACTACCCGGAATTGAGGCTAGAGAATAGCATCTACTAATTCACAAAAATTAACGATGTGTTTTTCTATCACATCATCTGCCTATTGAGGCCGAATATGACTTATGGTCGCACGACCAAAAGCATAGTAGTAGCCACTAAGAAATGGGGGGCCCTGTTCACCCAGTTTCCCACATTCACCTATCTAAGGGCTGCCAACTTTTTAGGAGAGCCAACCAAGCTACCGAGTTATGTTGGACCTAAATTGATTTTGCTGGAGCTGTCAAGGCAGCTGATCACATACCACGAGAAATGCCTGAAAAGAAAGGAGGGTGGAACTCCTTTCCCCCTCACAGTGGGCCGATATACATGCTCTACCCACCACAAGGTGAAGGAAATGTTCGCAGAGCTAGAGTTACTTAATTTAAAACATGATTTCCCAGCCAGGCCTACCTTCGACCCGAGGAGCTATCTGCCAAGGGCTAAACTTGATCCAATCCATGTCCCTCAGATCGAGGACATTTACATTGACGTCATCCATGAGGTGGAGTTCAGGAGAAAGGATCATTCTCACCTAGCCTTGGCAGAAATCATCCAATATGGGATAGCCTTTTTCCCCAAAGGCTTCCAAACTACGGAAGATGAAATAGACAAGTTATATACTGACACAGATGGGGACAATTGGCCCTTTTCGGCCATTGTATAGAACTAAGGCCCCTCAGATAATTGAGGAGAGGGTCAAGGAGACTCTACGTAGGACAGAGCATTGGTGCCGGATGAACGGACTAATCTACCTCGAGGTTGATTTCACAACCTCCCCATTAGGTAATGCAGCTCCACGATCCAAACAGCAGCCTAAAGGCAAGGGCAAAGGCGTAGAAGGTTAATCCAGCACCATTAAGGAAGAAGCCCCTGAGAGCCCTCCTTTCGCGACACCCGAATAGGTAATAACTCTAGTCACACCAGAGAAAGAAGCAGAGGAGGATATTCCCATTGGCCCATCCACTCAGGATGTTGGCATTGCTACAACAACTGAGGTCCCTTCTATCCCTTCTTCTTCTCTTCCTTCCCCTCCTCGAGTGACTCAGGTGACCATCCCTTTGGTCGTGTCCTCTCCCCCTTCTTATTCTTCTGTTCTCCTCGCCTCTTCCTCTATCTTCTCTTCCCTTGTTGATCTGTCCTTCTTCATTTCTTCCCTCATCTCCGAGCTCCCTTCCCTTCCTATGTCTTCTGCTGCTACAGTTTCCCTTCCTTCCGTGGGCACTTCTTTGGCTATTCTCTCAATTCTGCCACCACGTGTCTCCACGTTTTTCCCCTCTACTACTGCAGCTGCCCCCTCCTCTGTTTCTGGTCCTTCTACCATAGGTCTAGCCTAGATCTCTCAGAAGCTAAGTCAGCAAAAAAGGAAAGTTCCCATCACTCCGATGGACTTTTCCATGATCCCATCTAAGGGGGCGAAGAAGCAGAAGCCTGTCACACGCTTCTCTAAAAGTGTTGTAGGAGAGAGAGTTATGGAAATCACATACCCCAATCCCCTCAAAGAGAAAAAGGATCTGTCTCCTACAGATTTTACCGTGACCCAAGTCACAATGGGGACATCTTCCGAAAGTCTTCAGGGGGAGGCTCTTTCTGCAGTTAACGCCCTCTGTAAGAAGCTTAAAGAGATAAAGGAAGAGAAAAGGCAACTGAAGGAGCAAAACAAATATCTGCTCCAAGCCTTACAGAAGATGAGTAGTGCACCTCCCACAACTGCCGCCGAAACTTCTGAGCTTCTCAGCCAGGAAAAAATTAATGAGTATGCCAAGATCGGCGAGCAGGGTATGGCCGTTTCCGCTTGGAGGAGCCAAATCCTCAAAGATAGTGAAAAAGTGATCACTGAGTTCTCCGACTTGTACCTGAACATCAGTAAGGCGAATAAAGAACTCCAAGCGTTAGTAGGGCCCATATCAGAAGAGCTGGAACATGCTAGACTGCAGCACGAGACCTTTCAGCAAATGTTCGACTGTTTAGTCGAAGATCTGGTCAAGTTCGGTGTCTTCAACCATCCAAGGGCCCTCAACAAAATCATGTCCACTCTGGACTACCGGGTGGATCAGCTAGAATTTGTTTTAGAAAAGATTGACAAAGTCAAGGAAGAAGCTTTGGATGCGATGCACCAAATGGAATGGATTGTTCTTAATATGTCGCCAGGGTTACTTACTTCTTCCTTCACTTTAAGGAAAGCTGATGAAACCACCCAGATCTTCAAGGAGATCACTTCTCAAGGAACGGGGCCAAAGGTCACATTTGACACAGAGTCTATCAACAACCTGCTGGCTTGTAGGGACTTCATCGGGTTCCTCATTGAGGCAGAAAAGGACTATTCCAAACTCCCAGAGAAGCTCATAGATGAGCGGGAGATTTGTGAGGCGATCAGTGAGCTGCACAAGGATCCTTCCCAGGATCAACTAGGGCCAATGATCAATAAGTTCATGGAATACCGCTCTCAGTTCCATATCTCGTCACCTGAGCAGCAACAAAAGCAGTCCACCCCCTTTCGGCCGCAAGATGACGATGACGAATAGCTGCTACTGCTTCTTCTTCTTCTTCTTCTTCTTCTTCTTCTCTTTCTCTCCTTCGTCTTTATTTTTGGAAATATCTGGAGTATGTTGATACAAATGATGACATCATCCATGTTGCATCATGGGATGATGTCATCCATCAAGTTGTAAAAATTCAACATGACTTTTAGATATTTTGTAAATAGTTGTTGGCTCCTTTTTGCCTTCTTTTCTCTTCTTCTTCTATAAATATCCCATATACTTGTTGTATGATGGATGGATGAATATCTTTCAGATGAAAAATAGAAGTGAAGAAAAAAGACTTTGAGCTTTTTGTAACAGAAGAAAAATATTAATACAATATTTAGACTTTGTGCTGAATACATGTGTTATGTGCATTAGATCTTTCTTACGTTAGATCTTTGTGTTTATTCTATTGGATCTACTTCTATTTTATCGTCATTTATTTATCATCAGTATTGCTTTGCTCATTTATGCAAGTCGGTTTGGCTCTGTTTACTACCAATCCCAAAACATAAACCTTCTGACCTTTTTGCTTTGGAATTCATTTCTTTTCTTCCTTCGGATCTGCTCTTTCTTCATCCCCTCTTCCTTTCCTTTCTTTTCGCAGTCAGAAACACCCCTACTGGGATGAGATCCCAAACCCCCGAAGGCAGAATCTGTGGAGACTTGCAGTAGATTCCTGCTGGTAGAATAGCAATAAACCAATTTCGCTTTGCTGACTCAAAGAGGGGCTATGCCCTGCACACTTTTGGCTCGTCTATCCATAGATCTGCCCAAGCGACAGATTTTCGGACCAACAGTTTTTGGCGACTCCGCTGGGGATCAAACAGATCTATCAGATCTATGATGGTGGTAGGATAGAAAAACAGAAAAAATCAGAAAAATCACCACCTGTTTGCAATCTCGAACTTTTTGTTAAAAATCCAAAATTTTGGAAAAGTGCTCCAAATTGAAAATTTTCTTCTGAGATCCATAGATCTGGCCTAGTTACAATTCTTTAGTTCGCTTAATTTTTATAAAAATCAGTATTTTTCCGTAGATCTGAATTTTTGACTGTTTACCAAAAGTTTGAAACTCTTTGAAAAAGTCAAAACCAGATCCGAAAAATCAGCTTGCTAATCTTCTCTGTCATTTTATCCTCATTTTTATTTGTCATTAACCGCAATCGGTTTTCTGAAAAGGATAGTTTTTAAATATTTAGAAAAGTATATGCTGCTGGTTTTTGACAGAAAAAACCAGAAAATCAGCAAGTACAGCCAAAAAGAAATTTCAAATCTGCACCATAACGTTGCAGATCTGGAAAGGTACACTGGCGGGTGAACCTTTTACGCACAGCAGGAGAGCCCGTGGAGAAGCTGATCCTACTTTCGATCTGCTTCAAAGGCATAATTTCAGCATAACACCGGCATGCTTTTCAGCACTAAGCTCGGCTGACCGGTCATCCAGGAGTGTCTCGCCTTCACGAAGGAAGAATCTTTCACAAGGGGCATCCACATCCCTTTGTAGTGCCTTACTGCTCAGCGGAACCACCTTTCCAGCCCACGTTCTTTTTCCATCCTTTCAAATGGCGGTACCATGGGGGAATGCTATGGGTCCCTTGGCTTTAGCACATCCAGTTCACGCGCTCCCTCACGGAAACCGAAAGAATTTTCCCAAATTTGATGGGAGCGGAAATCAAAGTACGGATTCCCACATATCTGCATTCATCATGTCATGCAGTATTTTGGATGTAACTCATGAAGATGTGTCGGTTCGCCTTTTTTTGGAAACCCTACAAGGACCTGCAGCTGAATGGTTTCAACATTTACCAGCCGGATCTATTACCAGTTGGGCCACCTTGCGGGATGCTTTTGAAGATAGATACAAGCCTTCAGAGGATGTGTTTGCATTATTATCATGGATCACTCACCTAAAGAAGGAGGCCAATGAGACCATGTGTGATTTTATCGCCCGGTTCAATGCACTAATCAACCGTGTCCCTGTTGCCATGCTTCCAACACCGGAAAATCAGAAATGTTTCTTCGTGAACACTATGAGTTCGAAAGTTAGTTTCTTACTCCTTCAAGAGCGAGTAGCTACCTTAATTCTCACCCAAGCCACTGCTATTCGCATAGAAGATAATTTGATAATATCTGGCAAATATAAAAAGGAATCAGCCAAGCCTAAATCTTTGGGCCCTTCGCCCACTACTTCATCTGATCCATCCTTTCAAAAGATGGCAAATGACTTGCTTGCATTAAAGAAACAATTGGCCCAGGCCTCCCCTAGTTCCTCATACCAGGATTTTCCGCGGAGGAATTTCATTCCTAACAATGTTTCACAAAGGCCGCGCTTACCCGCAACTGCTCCACGGTTGGCACTTGAGGCTCCTCTTGTCAACGCTCTGGCCGAAATCGAAGAAGAAGAGCAGTATTATGAAGAACCTTCATCTCAAGGTGAAGATGATCAAGATGTCGGTGAACCGACTGGCGACTCTACTATCGGGTATATGGAATTTGATGAGGAAGAATCTGATGAAGAAGAGGGTACCCAGGGATATGCAAGCGGACAGTCATACGCTGTTTTTACTCACTCGCAAGGAAAAGAAGCGGAAGTTGCTGCCCATGTCCAGCAGGAGAAGGCCGTGTCAAACGGGCCTCCGATCATTGCTAAAAGAGGTAATCCTCTTCCTACTCAACTCCCTGGCAAATCTTTTACAAGGAAATCCTTTCCCCCCATCTCTCCTCCAAATCAGTCCTCTCACTTTCCTACCAAGACCAGTAATCCTATTCCATCATCGTGAAGTGAGGGACTCATTCCTTCACCAACGCAACCCTTGGCCGCGTTTGATATCATAGATCATGCAAAAAAGACCAAGATCCAAATGTCTGAAGCTGAGTACCTTCAGTCAAATCCCGAACAGCTTGTAAGATTGACCAAATATATTCAGAGTCAAGCTGTTGTATCTAAGTAGGTTTCCCCAAAAGGAATCCTTTCCACTCCCCCTGAATCCCACATAAATGTTTCCTCAACATCGGCATCAGACAAGATAGAGCCTTTCTATCTCTCCCTCCTAATCAATGGACACAAGCTGAGTAACTGCATAATTGATTTCGGGGCTTCTGATAACGTCATGCCGGAAAAAGTCACCCATGCTCTGGGCCTCACTCTTACCAAGCCTTTCGGTAGATGTTATTCCTTGGAAACCAAGCAGGTTCTGTTGATTGGCCAAATCAAAGACGTACAATTTGCATTTGTGGCATTCCCAGATAAAAGAGTAAAGATGACAGTCCTTGTTGCTGACATTTCAGCAGCCTATGGAATTTTACTGGGAAGAAGTTTTTGCAGCGAAGTTGGTGGGGAAATTCATATGGACTGGTCTAAAGCTAGAATTCCCGTCAAAGGCGTAATGCAGACTTTGGAGCCGGAATCACAAAAGAAGTACTTGGTTACTAGCTCTGAGGACCCCAAAGCTCAAATCCTTTTTGAATCATCAGGGATGGGGAACTATTTCTTGTCTACCGAGTCTGATAAAATGGTTGTTCTTGTTCAAGAAGGAGATCTTAACAAGATCTGGACCTTGCAGTTCGATGGCAGCTGTGCAACCAATGGATGTGGCGTCGGAGCCATGCTAATATCTCCCGAGGAAGAAGTCATTCCTCTCTCTTTCAAGTTGCAGTTTTTTAACACAAATAATACTGCTGAGTATGAATCTTTGTTACTTGGCATACAAGCCGTAAAAGAAAGAGGGATTAAAAATTTGAAAGTACAAGGTGATGCAGAGCTAGTTTTGAATCAAGTTAAAAGGATTTACCAAGTGAAGAATGAAAGGCTCAGGCATTACCGTAATGCGGTGTGGGACAACATTGAAGAGTTTGATGCTTTTTCGGATTGAATCCATTCCAAGAGCCCAAAATGACATGGCCGATTCATTGGCTGTTTCAGCATCCCTCATGCTTCCTCACCCAGGTTTGAAAACAAACAAATACACCATTGAGGTGGTTTTCCGCCTGAGCGTGCCAGACAATTCTCAGCATTGGCAGGTGTTCAACAATGATAATCAACTCATTGCCTTTCTAGAGAAGGCGGAAAATTTTAAAGAATTGCACTTTGAAGGATCTACTTCCACTTGCCGTGAATTAGTCACCGATCAAGGCGATGAATCTAAAGGGAACGATGGCATATGTCAGCTCAAAGGAAATAAAATCCCAAAGGGCCTGGTTTCTCTAGAGCGGTTGTTTGACAGGCATGACCATTTTGTAAAAAAGAAGAGGCGAGATGACCCTTACTCATCCCCAGAAACCGAACCAGTCAATATAGGTTTGGAGACACATCCGCAATTTGTGAACATTGGAAAATGTTGCATGCCTGAAGAGAAGCAGAAATTTGTCAAGTTGCTGAAGAAATACATGGATGTATTGGCATGGTCCTTATGCCGATTTGAAGTCTTTTAAGCCAAAGGACGTTCAGCATGACATCCCATTGAAAGAAGACGTCAAAGCATTTTGCCAGAAGCAGAGGAACTATAATCCTAAGATCTCGGGGACTATCCAGGCCGAAATTTAGAAGATGCTGGATGCGAGAATCATCTTTCCTATCCATCACAGTACTTGGGTAGCAAATATTGTGCCAGTGCGCAAGAAAAACGGTGAGATACGCATATGCGTAGACTTTCGCAATTTGAACCAGGCTTCCTTGAAAGACAACTACCCACTTCCGATAATGGATCAAGTTCTGCAAGCAGTAACTGGATCAGAGATGTTGTCCATGCTTGATGGTTTTTTCAAGCTATAATCAGATTGAAGTTTCACCTGAAGATCAATTTAAAACAACATTCACTACTCCCTGGGGTACATTTTCCTATAGCAGGATGCCTTTTGGCCTAACTAATGCTGGCACCACTTTTCAGTGGGCCATGGATTTTGCATTCAAAGGTATGATGGGGAAAGTCATTGTGGTTTATCTAGATGACTTAACCGTGTTCTCTAAACAACGAAATGATCATTGTGATCATTTGGAGCAAGTATTGGCCAGGTGCCGAGAACATGGGATTTCCCTAAATCCAAAAAATTCTGTTTTTGGAGTCATGGAAGGAAAGTTGCTAGGGCATGTGGTTAGCAAAGAAGGAACAAAGATAGATACTGAAAGAGTTAAGGCTATTCAAAGCCTTACTCTGCCTATAAGCAAGACTGGTGTTCATTCTTTCTTCGGAAAGGTGAACTTTCTCAGGCGTTTTGTTCTTGACTTTGCTGAAAAGACTCATCACATATTGAACATGATGAAGGGGTCACCAACTTTCAGATGGAGCGAAGAGGGGAAAAGGTCATTTGAAGAAATAAAAGCTTCTGTTGCTCACGCGCCAGTCCTGGTATGTCCCGATTTCTCCAAGGACTTCATCATGTATAGTTATGCATCTGAGCATACTGTGTCTGTAATCTTGATGCAAAAAAAACTCGGAGGATGTTGAATCTCCGATTGCGTTCATGAGTTCTCCCCTCAAGCCTCACGAACTAAAAATGAATCAATTGGAAAAGCATGCCTTTGCCGTTGTCAAAGCAGTGAAAAATTTCAGGTATTACATTCTAAACTCACATGTGGTGGTGCTGGTCCCTGACACGGCGGTGAAATCAATTCTAACTCAGCAGGAGTTAGGAAGCTTGTGAGGAAATTGGATCGCAAAGGTCCAGGAGTATGACCTGGATATTAAACCAACCAAGCTGGTGAGGGGGCAAGGGCCTGTGTCAGCTTATGGCTGAAAACAAAGATTCAAAAAACCCTGATGAAAGGGGTGACTACACTGATGAAGCACAGGATCGGCTGGAAAAACCTGATTCGCTGCCTCTGGTCCTATTTGTTGCGACTAGTGATGAATGGTATTCCAATATCACTTTCTTCCTCACCTACGGCGAATGCCCAATGCACCTAACTGCAAAGGAGAAGTGCACTATAAAGCTCAGAGTAGCTAAATATGTCATCTGGGATGACGGTTTATATAAACGTGGGATAGATGGCATCTTTTTGCGATGTGTTGACAAACCCCAGCAGGTAAAACTACTGGAAAGTTTTCACAATTCAGCTTGTGGGGGGCATTTCTCTTCCTCCGTGACTGCACACAAGATCATTCGAGCCAGGTACTATTGGCTGACGCTCTTCCAAGATACAGCCACCTGGGTGGCAAAGTGTGAACCTTGCCAGCAATTCGTCGGCAAGCCCAAGTTGGCTGCTTTTCCCCTTAGGCCTGTCATTATCAACGAACCATTCAGGCAATGGGGAATTGATTTTATTGGTGCACTCAATCCTCAATCGAGTGCCGGACATAGCTATGTCCTTACAGCAACGGATTACTTCACCAAGTGAGTGGAAGCCATACCTGTCAAGCATGCCACTTCTGAGGTGGTTTGTAATTTCATTAAAGAAAATATCATTGTCAGGTTCGGCGTGCCCAACAAAATCATTGCTGATAATGCTTCTAACTTCTCCTCACGGGAAGTTATTGGATTTTGCTATGAATATGGGATAACTTTGGCTCATGCCTCAGATTATTACCCTCAGGGAAATGGTCAGGCAGAATCCAGCAACAAGAACTTGGTGACCATCATACGGAAGTTAGTGGATGAGAATCAGCGAATGTGGCACAAGTCTTTGTACGACGCTTTGTGGGCCGATCGTATTACTCCCAAGAGGTCTCTCGGTATGTCACATTTTCAAGTGTTATATGGCACTGATGCCAAGCTTCCCATTTCTGTTGAACTCCCTGCTCTGCGCTTGGCACGAGCCATTGAAGATGAAACTTTCCAGAATTCTCTAGAAAAGAGGATCATGTATCTGGCAGAACTTGAAGAAAAGAGAGTAAGGGTGGTCGACAGGATCACCGAACATCAGAATCAAGTTAAGAGACTGTTCGATAAGAAGGCCAAGCAGAGGGATTTTCAAGTGGGAGATCTCGTCCTTTTGTGGGACAAGCGAAGAGAGCCAAAGGGCATGCACGGAAAGTTGGATTCCCTGTGGAGAGGGCCCTTCAAGATCAAGTAGCTCAACGGAGAGAATAGCTTCTATCTCTCATATCTGGATGGAACCGAGCTCCCACTTCCTTATAGCGGGCAACATCTGAAAATTTTCAGGAAGTAGAGCTTGCTCTCTTCTTTGTACAGTTTGCTTTCGTTGTGTGTTTGTTTTCGTTGTGTGGTTGCTTTCGGTTTGTTGTGTGTTTCTTTTGCTCTCCCTCCGGTCGCCCTTGTTTTTGACTCTGTTACCCAATGGATAGGCACATGAGATCTGGGATTCTCTACCCCCAAGTTTACTCAGGGATAGTCCCCAGAAAGAGCCAGCTGTTATCCCGTAAAATTGACAAGGGCAATTTTACCGATAACCATACCAAAAATTTTGTTTCGATCCCTCGTTAGGGATCCCTTGCATTCGGAACGTTGCAAAATCCCTTTTCCGGGAAATCTGGTTTTCCGAACTTAGTATTTTTGGTCTTTTTTGGCTGGGCGCATGGAATTACTATGTAACACCAACTTTTGGTGTGCCCCCTTTAAAGCCTTTGGCGCATATTTTCCTATGTCAACACACCTTTCGGTGCACCTTGTATGTTGAGTCTTCCCTGCGTGCGCCAAGGCGCATGCGCCTTCATGTTGGCAAAACTTTTGTTGCGCCACCTTTTGGTGCGCCAGAGGCGCACATAATCTCATGGCGACACAACTTTTGGTGCGCCAAAGGCGCGCTTAGTTCCATGCTGGCGAATGCTTTGGTGCGCCAAAGGGCGCATGCTTTCCTATGTCGACAGCAATTTTCATGCGCCCTTTACAAAGTTGGTGGTGCATTTATGACTAGCTCACCTATATATATATATTTGCATGCCTGCAAATGTCATTTTCACCAGACGCAAAGCACGTGATTTTTATTCTCTGAGCCTGTCAGCCCTTGCCTCGTCATTTTCAACGCGTTGTGGACCCGTGTGCAAGTTTTTCACTATTTATCCAGGTAAGAGGTTCTTATTTCTCTCGTGCGTTTTACGTTTTTGGTTCTTTGTGTGCTTGGTGGTCTGGTTGTGGTTTGGAAGTATTGAAATTTCGATCTAGCCCCTCCCTTTTTGCTGTCTTTCCTTTTTTCCCTCCCCCTCTTTCCATATCTGCTGGTAGAGGAAGTTCTTCTAAAAGCATGGTCTAAATCCCTTTGGATTAACCATTTTATTTCCCAAACAATCTTAGAAAGGATAAAGGAGAGGCTAAACCATGTAAAAAACTCTATTTTTCCCTTTGGCGCATATGTCCCCCTCGCAGCATGAATAAAATCCTCGCCAATGGCGCACCCATCATGCTTGTTGCATCAAATACCTTTGCGCCCTCAAGGCGCGCCTCCTTCACATGATGCAAGCGCTAGCCTTGCGCCCACCTTGGCACACCAACCTTCCTTGCTGCATCGCATTAACATGCGCCCCTCAAGGCACACCCCGCAACTGCGCAACACCGGCTTAATCTGTGCCAAGTATGAAGTTATAAAGGCGCAGGCGCTTTCCTCATCGCAAAAACATTCATGTTGTGCAAACCCTCCGTGCGCCGTGCCATGTTCCCTTTGGCGCAGGAAAAATTCTTGTTACACAAACCATACATGCGCCAAAGGGCGCACCAAATCCCAATGCAACATGAAAAATCTATGCGCCTTTGGCGCATCCTGTCTCTATGTAACACAATGTTTTCATGCGCCCTTTACAAAATGCACCCTGCAGCTCTCATGCGCCATGCGCCTCTGGCGCCAGTTTAACCCTTGCAACACCCTTTTCCTGTGCGCCTTACCTATTTAGCCCTGTAAGCTACAGCTTTCATGCGCCATGCGCCCTGAGCCTCAAAATAACTAACTCTTTCTTCTGTTAACACTTCAATGGAAAATCAAATGGCTAATACAACCTTTTTGGATTGGGTCTCACTTCTTCTTCATGCAGATCAGCAAATAAACTTGGAAGAACATATGTCAACATCCAGCAAGAGACCTACCAAATCCAAAGGAAAGGCCAAACTTACAGAAGAAGAGATGAAATATAAATATCAGAGGGTCAGAATGCCCGAGTCCCAGGCCGAGTGTAGCCTGGACGTCAGAGACTCAGAATTGGGGCATATTGATATGGAGGAATTCTGGGCCAGAACTCAGAAAGTCACAAGGAGTCCATGGATGGACAAACTGATAGGCAGTGCCCTGCACTTCGCCGGAGGAATCCCGGTCAGCGCCGTCAACAATGAATTCTTGATGGTGATTGCCCAATGTTACAACAAAGACACAAGGTGTGTCGTAAACAGCAAGGGCGAGGTAGTCATTAACCTCACTGTCCGTCACTTTGAGGTAATACTCGGCATACCTCACCACCGGCACTTTGTGGCCGTCAGTCAAGCAGATTGCATTAAGGCCTGGGATGACAATGCAGATCAGTGTATGCAACTGATGAATGAGGTTTACTTGAAAAACAAAAAGGTAGTAACCCGGTGGCCCCAAATCATCCACCGCAGCGACTTCTCAGAGGAGCTCAGCGACACCATTACGTTCCTGAGCAAGGTCTTCGGGCTTTCTGACGCCCATTATTTCCATAAATGGATGTGCGGTACTTAGAGACCATGAACAAGAATATGCCTGATCAGCGCTTTTGCTGGGGAGAAATTATAAGCAGCACAATCTCTGAGCAGCTACAACAATTTAGCACAACGGGGACATTCCATATGAACTCCTACGTGGTCTACACTGCAGCATCAGAGAGGGACTATCCAGGCCTGACGCGGAGTGGAGTTTGGCCTCAGGTCAAGATATACGAGTACTACCCGGAATTGAGGCTGGAGAATAGCATCTCCCAATTCACAAAAATTAACGATGTGTTTTTCTATCACATCATCTGCCTATTGAGGCCAAATATGACTTATGGTCGCACGACCAAAAGCATAGTAGCAGCCACTGAGAAATGGGGGGCCCTGTTCACCCAGTTTCCCACATTCACCTATCTAAGGGCTGCCAACTTTTTAGGAGAGCCAACCAGGCTACCGAGGTATGCTGGACCTAAACTGATTCTGCTGGAGCTGTCAAGGCAGCTGATCACATACCACGAGAAATGCCTGAAAAGAAAGAAGGGTGGAACTCCTTTCCCCCTCACAGTGGGCCGATATACATGCTCTACCCACCACAAGGCGAAGGAAATGTTCGCAGAGCTGGAGTTACTTAATTTAAAACATGATTTCCCAGCCAGGCCTACCTTCGACCCAAGGAGCTGTCTGCCAAGGGTGAAACTTGATCCAATCCACGTCCCTCAGATCGAGGACATTTACATTGACGTCATCCATGAGGTGGAGCTCAGGAGAAAGGATCATTCTCACCTAGCCTTGGCAGAAATCATCCAATATGGGATAGCCATTGTCCCCAAAGGCTTCCAAACTACGGAAGATGAAATAGACAAGGTATATACTGACACAGATGGGGACAATTGGCCCTTTCCGGCCATTGATAGAACTAAGGCCCCTCAGACAATTGAGGAGAGGGTCAAGGAGACTCTGCGTAGGACAGAGCATTGGTGCCGGATGAACGGACTAATCTACCTTGGGGTTGATTTCACAACCTCCCCATTGGGTAACGCACCTCCACGATCCAAACAGCAGCCTAAAGGCAAGGGCAAAGGCGTAGAAGGTGAATCCAGCACCATTTAGGAAGAAGCCCCTGAGAGTCCTCCTTCCGCGGCACCCGAGCAGGTAATAACTCTGGTCACACCAGAGAAAGAAGTAGAAGAGGATATTCCCATAGGCCCATCCACTCAGGATGTCGGCATTGCTACAACAACTGAGGTCCCTTCTATCCCTTCTTCTTCTCTTCCTTCCCCTCCTCGAGCGACTCAGGTGACCATCCCTTTGGTCGTGTCCTCTCCCCCTTCTTCTTCTACTGTTCCCCTCGCCTCTTCGTCTATCTTCTCTTCCCTTGCTGATCTGTCCTCCTCCATTTCTTCCCTCATCTCCGAGCTCCCTTCCCTTCCTATGTCTTCCGCTGCTGCAGTTTCCCTTCCTTCCGTGGGCACTTCTTCGGCTATTCTCTCAATGCCACCGCCACGTGTCTCCACGTTTTTCCCCTCTACTACTGCAGCTGCCCCCTCCTCTATTTCTGGTCCTTCTACCATAGGTCCAGCCTGGATCTCTCAGCAGCTAAGTCAGCAAAAAAGGAAAGTTCCCATCGCTCCGATGGACTTTTCCGTGATCCCATCTAAGGGGGCGAAGAAGCAGAAGCCTGTCACACGCTTCTCTAAAAGTGTTGTAGGAGAGAGAGTTATGGAAATCGCATACCCCAATCCCCTCAAAGAGAAAAAGGATCTGTCTCCGACAGATTTTACTGTGACCCAAGTCACAATGGGGACATCTTCCGAAAGTCTTCAAGGGGAGGCTCTTTCTGCAGTTGACGCCCTCTGCAAGAAGCTTAAAGAGATAAAGGAAGAGAAAAGGCAACTGAAGGAGCAAAACAAATATCTGCTCCAAGCCTTACAGAAGATGGGTAGTGCACCTCCCACAACTGCCGCCGAAACTTCTGAGCTTCTCAGCCAGGAAAAAATTAATGAGTATGCCAAGATCGGCGAGCAGGGTATGGCCGTTTCCGCTTGGAGGAGCCAAATCCTCAAAGACAGTGAAAAAGTGATCGCCGAGTTCTCTGACTTGTACCTGAACATCAGTAAGGCGAATAAAGAGCTCCAAGCGTTAGCAGGGCCCATATCAGAAGAGCTGGAACATGCTAGACTGCAGCACGAGACCTTTCAGCAAATGTTCGACTGTTCAGTCGAAGATCTGGTCAAGTTCGGCATCTTCGGCCATCCAAGGGCCCTCAACAAAATCATGTCCACTCTGGACTACCGGGTGGATCAGCTAGAATTTGTTCTAGAAAAGATTGACAAAGTCAAGGAAGAAGCCCTGGATGCGATGCACCAAATGGAACGGATTGTTCTTAATATGTCGCCAGGGTTACTTACTCCTTCCTTCACTTTAAGGAAAGCTGATGAAACCACCCGGATCTTCAAGGAGATCACTTCTCAAGGAACGGGGCCAGAGGTCACATTTGACACAGAGTCTATCAACAACCTGCTGGCCTGTAGGGACTTCATCGGGTTCCTCATTGAGGCAGAAAAGGACTATTCCAAACTCCCAGAGAAGCTCATAGATGAGTGGGAGACTTGTGAGGCGATCAGTGAGCGGCACAAGGATCCTTCCCAGGATCAACTAGGGCCAATGATCAACAAGTTCATGGAATACCGCTCTCAGTTCCATATCTCGTCACCTGAGCAGCAACAAAAGCAGTCCACCCCCTTTCGGCCGCAAGATGACGATGACGAATAGCTGCTGCTTCTTCTTCTTCTTCTTCTTCTTCTTCTCTCTTTCTCTTCTTCGTCTTTCTTTTTGGAAATATCTGGAGTATGTTGATACAAATGATGACATCATCCATGTTGCATCATGGGATGATGTCATCCATCAAGTTGTAAAAAGTCAACATGACTTTTAGATATTTTGTAAATATCTTTGTAAATAGTTGTTGGCTCCTTTTTGCCTTCTTTTCTCTTCTTCTTCTATAAATACTCCAATACTTGTTGTATTGTGGATGGATGAATATCTTTCAGATGAAAAATAGAAGTGAAGAAAAAAGACTTTGAGCTTTTTGTAACAGAAGAAAAATATTAATACAATATTTAGACTTTGTGCTGAATACATGTGTTATGTGCATTAGATCTTTCTTACGTTAGATCTGTGTGTTTATTCTGTTGGATCTGCTTCTGTTTTATTGTCATTTATTTATCATCAGTATTGCTTTGCTCGTTTATGCAAGTAGGTTTGGCTCTGTTTACTACCAATCCCAAAACATAAACCTTCTGACCTTTCTGCTTTGGAATTCATTTCTTTTCTTCCTTCGGACCTGCTCTTTCTTCATCCCCTCTTCCTTTCCTTTCTTTTCGCAGTCGGAAACACCCCTACTGGGATGAGATCCCAAACCCCCGAAGGCAGAATCTGTGAGACTTGCATAGATTCCTGCTGGTAGAATAGCAATAAACCAGTTTCACTTTGCTGACTCAAAGAGGGGCTATGCCCTGCACACTGTTGGCTCGTCTATCCATAGATCTGCCCAAGCGACAGATTTTCAGACCAACAAATGGATCCTGTACTATCTCTAGAGAAAATTTCATATTAGGCATAGGCCTAGTCTGAATCAGTACAGGGACTCGATCATTCATTTGAAGATTTTATGTACTCTCATTATCTGGTCGAAGTTTAGATTTTTTACAAACTATTTTTTTTTATTTTTGAGAAAATCCGTGATATCGATTGGCTAATAATTTTCATCCATTAGATGATAGGTTTCATCCATTCAATAATAGGTTTTAACCATTCGATAATGAAATTTGTACGTTGGAAAATATAATCCTGAATCCATTTGAAAATAGGTTTCTAAAAAGAAGGTATTTTTGTTGGCTTTCCGAAAGGTTTTTTTAGCTTATGTTCCATACAGGGTTAAGAAACTAGTATTGTCTTCACTAGGAGTAGATTCAGTGGTAGATTCATCATACCATGGTATCAATCAAAAAGGGTTATGAATTTTCATTTGAATCCCCTCTCTTATGTAGTCTCTAAACTACTGTTTAGTTACATGTACGTCAGTTAACTCATAACTGTTATAATTACATTTTACATAAATTTCTTTATGTAAGTTATCCCAATCCTGCTCCCATTTGGGTAATTGTAATAATAAAATACGACCAATATTTTTAGCTATTATCAATGAAGGTAAGTATACTCATTTTCTAATAAATGTGTGAGTAAATAAGATAGTGGAAAAGAAAACTATATAAAGTCCAGGTGGCCCCTTTCTATATATAGATATCTCTATATGGGGATTGTTGTCTCATAGCTGGGGTCGGAAAACCCACCCTATCTATCCGATCCATATATCCACCATCAATGATTGATAAGATAAGAGATGGATTTTCTTATCTAGATGTCTGACTAGAGACTATGGGCCTCTCTATGGGGATGGTGACCATAGTAGGGGTGTCTCTCTATAAGATATAGCCTATTGGTTTGTGATATAGCTACTTGGTTTAGATCAAATTTCTAGCTAGCCTAGTTGCCCCATACCATATATATAGAATAATTGGGTTGGATCTTGAAGGCCTTCATCTACGTATATAGATAGAGTGGATGATGTAGCCTATAATCCACTATATAAAACCGAGGCGTGTTGGCACATCACCCAGCCTGAGATGAGTGCTCACCCGAAGCACGTAAAGGTACCAGGCCCCTCTTTAGATTTTCATTTGTAGGATGTTAGTGTGATGAAGATAAAGCATATTCAGAACCATAAATAACCATAAACATTCGACAGTGCATATTCCAGATCTAGATCTTAGAGAATCATGAATTAAACAATAACTATAATAAGATTAACCATACAAGAACCAGTTATAGTCATGTTTAACACCATTATCCAGCCAACATACTCCATTACATTAAACATTGTAAAACATAGAATCTTCTTACATTATAAAGTATCACCATAAGTCATGCGTGCATCAGATCCAGCAGCATAACTCTACAATAATTCACTATTGCTAAACTACATAGTTTAATACATACTTATAGGGGTGGGGACTTTCCCTTCACTGCCTACGTACTTCTTAAAATAGGTCGCATGCTGATAATAGCCATGTGCCTTTACAATAACATGCACACATGTAAGTGACTAATAATAGACATCCTATAGTTAACTGGAAGAAGTAATCCTATTATTAGAATTGAACTCATACATGGCGCTTATCAAAACGCTCATTCCCAAAATACCATTTGTCATGTCGCACAAGTCTCCATCCCAATGTGTGCTTCGTACAATATCTCCAAAAATAGTCACATCCATAAAAATGGCTAAGTCATGAGTCAACTTGTTATGGCATGTGTTTCCTTTCCTATCTGTTCTACGCCTTCAAATGTGCCTTGTTCTCAGCATGTGCATTCCTATGTGTGTCTTCTCCTTAGGACAATACTATGTCTGCTCAACATTACCCCACACTAAAGTACATTGTCATCCTAAAAATGGGGATTATTTTTTATGTTCCAATAATAAAGAATAAGAATGTAAATCATAAAGAATCACTGTACAAAAGAATGAATCTTTACTCTGCAGCATCCTCTTCTTCAACTAAGAGGATCAATTATGGATATTCAATTTTAATCTCAGCCTCCAATGTTTGGCATAGTCATCTAGTGTGGTCCTTGTCTTCTCTGGAATGTTTGTGGTCGATGGCATCCAACTCATCATGAGTAATCTTTTCCTTTTCATTCTACAGTACTTGGACAACATTGACCATAGCAGATCATCATTCCTTCCAAAAGATCCTGTCTATCCAAAATGAGCCCCTGTTATGATTTTGGCTAACTTTCCTCTCATTCTCTCCTTCCTGTGGATCTTGGGTTGTTTCAATTTTGCACTTCTGTTATAAGAACTAAAAATATTTTGGAAATGACTTCATCAGATAGGATCATCTTTCATTCCCCTTTCCAGAAAGGTAAAGAAGTCCTCCTAACTCCTTGTAGCTCTGGTCCTTAGTTACTGGCTCGACGGAGCTAGGAGGGGAAATTTTCAGAGCTAGGTGCAGAGGTAAGGATCTCATCCTTTACCAAGTCTTAATTGGTGAGTTGGCGGGGCCATAGGATTGAAAATTTTTTTGATCATAGAGGCCCTTGGGCTCGGTGGAGCATCTTGTATAGACATCTTGAGGACTTAGCGCTTTTTAAGTGGTCCATCTAAAAAACACAAAAGTCATTTGCGCTCCCACGAGCCCACATAAATGAATTATAGAAATGATACCACGTGTCCAGTCAGCAGCGGGAGTCTTTGGTGTATGGATGAAGCCTTGCTTTCAGAATGTATTCACCAATATCCTTTTGACATAGCTAAAAGGCATGGAATGAACTTCACGGTCCCATCGACCAAGTAGGATGGCACCAGGTCTCTACATCAGTAGCGGAGCGGCTAGGGCTACGGAGTTTTGTCTTTGGGAAAATCTTCCCATTTTCACTCGAATGGTGGCGGCCTTATCAATATGTTCTTCGTACCAGCTGAGCAGATACCCTCATTAGAGGAATTGTTGACCATGTGTCATTAGAGGAGCAAAGTGTGGAGATTTTTTGGGAAATGTGCCCAATCTGAAAAAATAGGGAAAAAGTTCAAATTCAGCCCGCGAACCCGATTTTTGATAATTTCACCATTTTTGCCATAAGACTCCTCCTATACATAAAAATTTGGTTCTTCCATGTGATTTCTGCATGGACCAGGATAGTTGTTTCCTTTTGCATGTAGTGGCCATATCTAGGTCCATCATTCCCACCCATATAACTCCTTAAGGTCCAATTTTTATGGAGTCTTGAAACTAATGCGTAGAAAATTTTGACTTGGAAAAAATCCTCAGAATAGCCCATACTTGGCACAAAATATTCTTCACTTCTCTTCATCCTTGGCCCCTTAGGAACAATGAATGCAAAGGTTGGAGTTTTCCCTTCTCCTATCTAAGTTCTTAACAGTGGTGAAGTTTTAAAATTAATTTTCCCACGTTTTCTCAGTTTCTTCTACTTCTTTCACCCAGATTCTTCTTCATCTTTCATTTATTCATCCCTAGGATCCTCCTCATCTTTTCTTTGCTAGGGTAGGAGTTTAAACCTCCTCCCCTCTCTATAATGAATTTTTTCCTCTTACCTCATGAAATGATGTTTTGTGCAATTTCTGGAGTAATAAAAAAACTCAGGTGATTCTTATAAGCATCTGTCCAGAGTTGAGGTCATCTTCTTATAGGTTATGATGTTCTTGCCCTCTCTTCATTGCAGGTTATAGTTCTTGCATGTTACCCTGTTCATTGCTAGTGTTCATAGAGATGTGTTCATGAAGTTCCAAGTCCATCTTTTTGTGTGAAATCCATGTGGTTCTGGAGCATTGTCCATCTTTCCATTTCTCACCTCTTCTTGGGATACCTCCAGCCTTTGATGATCCATCAACATTATCCTTCATCTGTTGTTCACCGTTTTAGTTTAGGCTCTATTTTTCATTGCATTTTTGGATCTGGCACATGTCTCCATGGAATATAGATTACCCTTTGTTATCATTAGCTTCTTTAACTTTCTTATCAAAAACAAATAAGGGTGTGGGCCAAGGAGGAATACCATTGCGATGATCTCTGGAGAGCTTTACACCCATTCTGACTTCTTGATCCCATGCTAACTTTGGGAGCTTCAATGTTGGCATATCACACCAAATGAATTTGCCTTAAAAATTAGATCCAATAGACTCATTTGGGGGTGTTGTGATTTTGCACAACATATCCATCTTCAGTGCTATGATGCTTAGCGTGTCTAGATTCTAGGAAGTGTGATACTGGGGTCTTCGGTGGCAGTCAAGGGCATTCACGTTTTACAATTTACTGTGAGAAATGAAATAATAATTCTACAGGTTCTACTATAGTTGTCTCATTTTCATGGTATCTCATCAGAGACATCATTATCTCTCAACATAACATTTTTTTCCTTGATCACTACTCTAAAAATCAGGTAAATATTCAGAGTTGGAATAGGTCAGGGTTCTTCTAGTTCATTTTAGTCACTTTGGAGCAACACCTCATTGGGATCTGAGATTTAGCAGGACTGCTAACCACTAGAGACCAACGTCTTTCTGCTTCTTGAGGGTCTTTTGATTCAACAGTGGCCCATCTTCTAGACCATGAAGGTCACCACGGGCTGTGTAATAACATCAATATGCATGGTTTTGGGGATTTATTCTCAGGAATCTTAGAGGGTAAGATGTAGTTTAGGTCTAAGAAGGTTTGGGAACATATTCCAGATTTCTTAGGCCATGCTAGATAGAGGTGATTAAATTTTTGAGTTTTGTTCTATGGTTGGGTTCACAGGAAGGTTATTTCTATAGTTTTTCCCACCTTGTTATCTTCAAGTAGCACTCTAATGGTGGTAGCCTTATCAATGTTCCTCTACACCCATTCTACAAATACTCTTATACCACGGCATTAGCTCACCTGGTCATGGGTTAGAGTAGGCTTTAGTGTCATACGTCTACTGTGGGAGGCCTTCTTCACTGGTCCTTGATGGATGGTTCGCATACGGTCAAAATGGTGATCATCCATATGGGTATGCATGGACCGGGATATGTTTCCTTGTGCATGTAAATACCATGTCTTGATCATCATGGTTCCCATGTTGGCTATTCCTGGAAGGTGAAAGAGCTCTTGAAATCTTGCTTGCATGAAATCTCCTTTGCTTGTATCCCTCAACATAGCCCAACTTGGCACAACAATTCTTCACTTGTTCTCCTTGTTATTGGCCCAAGGTACCAGTTCCAATGGTTTGTATGGTAACCGACAATGGTGGGTTACTAAGCATTGTGTTGGGTCAGGTCTTACACCAGTCTCTTCTACTCCCGGGATATCCTTCCTCTTCATCTTTAAAATTCTAGATCTCTGGGCTCCTCCATTTTCTAGTTTTGCTCATTGGGTTCAGGCTCAAATGAATCTCTTTAGAATCTTCTACCTCCTCATTAGAGCTTTAGAATTTCTCCTTCTCTTCTTCTACTAAGTGCTTAGTTCATTAGGGGAGAGTCTAGGTGATCTCAGTACAGGTTGTGGTGTTCCCACACCTTGGGTCTTGGTTATTCTAAATACCCTCTTAAACCAGCACTCTTCAAGTATTGGTTTCACAATTAAGTCCTCTTAAATTCTTATGCATGTGGTGAGTATCTAATTATAAATCACTCTCTACTTTAATGTGGGTTTCCTCCCACTGCCTATGATCTAATCCTCCACTATGTTCGTTTTCTATTCTTCCTCATCTATTTGTATAGTCGCAATAGGCTTTGGAGCTGACACATTCTCCATTGTATGTTTTCCCTTAGGCAGCCCTGGGAGTATGAACTCATTCTCCACATACTTATTATTCTCTAGCCTAGGCTTGAGCTGAAGATATATGAGTGTGGCTCCACTGTCCCCAATAGCCAAAATTACTGGCTTCATGTTTATGACATCTAAAATGAGCCTCTCAATGTAGGTATACCAACCTGGATATACATATGTTTTCCTGAGGGTATGGTAGTCACAATCTACCTTGTCTGTGTTGAAGTTCAGACGGTGCACATCAGTAAATATGTGAACTGAGGCTTGGAAGTAGTGCGTTGTGAAGGCATAGGGAAATTTTCACCATGGAATCCATGTCCCATCCTTCATGGAAAACCGCACGATGCAGAAATGTTGATACACCACAAATTGTACTACCTTGCCTACTACTAAAGGTAGTTCCTTTAGAATGCATCATTCCTCCTCAAATGCCACGCGAAGTTGGTCATACCATAGTTCTACCCTTTGCTTGAATGATGCCACTCATTGATCCTTCACATAAATATTTCTCGAACCTTTCCGCAAGGGAATTCTTCTAAGTGGGGTATTCCCAAATTTTGTTCTTTGGCCCATCTAGGCACTCCAATTTCTACAAAAACAAGGCATAAAAGGATAGCGCCAAAACTTATCTTCCAAGCTTGTGCAGGCTTCCTCAATAATAGTTTCCACAATGTAGCCTAGCCAAGTTGTAGATTTCTCCTTGAGACATTTTCTTTACAATATGTAGCCACATGGTGTTTACTTGTGACCATCTCTCTTGATCATTTAACTTAGTGAGCAAATGTGGATGCCTGCACTACAAGATACTTCTTTAATTTGTCTATGTCCATTCTGTGTGGACCCTTTGGAGTATCCTAACTCCTTTCTGGTGGCTATAACAGTTGCCTTATCAAGTCAGATCACTCATGATATTTTTTCCTGTGCCCTTCAGTCTTGTCAATGTGGCAATCAAGGTTGTTGTGATCCTTACCCTCCATCCAGCAAAATAGGAAAATTCATCATGGACTCTGCTCATAAGCCATTGGTATAATGCTTTTGTTTTCCAAAATATGGGAGTTCATATAAATGATAAACCCCTACCTTCTTAAGAAACTTCTCCCCAATGTCATCATATACTGGCATGTCATTTCATCATGCACTTGTTGGTCTTCTTGTTCAACAACACATCCAATTCTCCCCTGTTTTCAATGGTGTGGTGATTGTAATCACTTACTTTGCATTGGCGAATGTGGGAATCCCAATCCCATCCAACTATCACTCCTTCTAAATACTGCATTTCTAAAAAATTTCTCTCAGGAGTAACTTCAACCTCAACCTCTACCTTTTTCTTTCCCTTTTTGCCTACTGTAGGTGCTTTCTTTGGTGCCATTGTAAAAATCCTAACTTTTGTCTTTTATATCAAGTAAGCTCAAACCCTAGCTCAAAATCATGCCTAGCTCAAAACTGAATGCCCTTTCTCCTTATCAATGCTTTACTGCGCTCAAACCCTTCACTAATGGGGACGCAAGTCACTTTTTGCACAAATATGCTCTCCACATCTAGTTTCATAGCTCTCCGCACCTCAATACGATTCACTTGGCTTGGTTGCACTTAGCTTCACTCGAATACTTGTGATTGCAAAGGTAAAAATGAACCCATATCACGTCCTTATATAGATTTTAAAAAATTTAGTGTATTTATTACTCCTTCACCTACCAACAATCCTCTCATTAATTCACCATTTTCCCAATTTCCATGCGGTACACCTTTGCACCCCAGCTATAACCCTCTAGCGTGCCTTCCTACCTTCTAGCTACAGACTTCTCTTCCATCTACACTTCCATGCGCACAAAGTACCTCGCTATTATGCCCTCTTCTGGTAGTTTCCATGGTCACTTCTTACCTCACGTTATATTGTTCCTTCATTCATTTCCATCTATGGTCTTCTTTAGAAGCAATCTCCTTTCTAACAGCTCCTTTCCATACTTAAATAGCACCTGTAACAGTTTGTTCTCATGTGTACCCATTTGTGAATAAAAAATAACAACCACCCCACACCAATGGTATGTGCAGTCCTCTACACATAAAAATACTTCAGATTGTAATTAGCTTCCAGCACGCAAACACACTTATTACACAAAACACCAAACTAAATTGACAAAGCATAGCGACAAAGAAGGAAATACATTAAAGGAAATACAGAAAGGGAAACCTATACTAAATGGCAACACATTCCTTATTACAAACACCAAGAAGACTTATTTATAGTAGGGATTCAACCTACTCCCATTGAAGTAACCAGGTAATTGTATTCCATCAAGCAGCCTCTAACTGGAAAGCGCACCTGATTCAAGTATATGAGTGATAACATACGGTCCCAACCAATGCACCTTAAGCTTTCCTGGATGGCAACAGAAACTTAGAATCATAAAGTAGTACCATCTGTCCAACCTCAAGCTTCTTGTCCCTGATGTGTCAGTCATGTCATGCCTTCTTCCTAGCCTTTTCCTGCTTCTGACTCCAACGTGCTATGACACGCCTCTCATCCAACTGTATTAACTTGTCAATTATTTCTTCTAATGCGTTCCTCATCAGCTAGACCTCTAGCATGCAATACGTAAATGATAGTAACATGAATTCCATTGGAAGAACTGTTTTTATGCCAAACACCAACTGAAAGGGTGTGGCCTTATTCAACCTCTTGTAGGTTGTTCTATACGCCCAAAGCACAACAGAAACTTTATCATCCCAATATTTCCTTCCAACATCACAATTTTTCTCAAGGTTTGGCTCAATATCTTGTTGAAGGCCTCAGTAGTCATTTTCCTGAGGATGATAAGGTGTAGTCTTGTGGTGCACAACCATAAATTCATCCAATAATATCTTGATTGTCTCATTTAAGAAGTGTGTGCCCCTATCACTTGTCAAGCTCAATGGACATCCGTACCTAGTAAGAATATTTTCCCATAATAACCTGACTTTGTTGTAGTGTTGTATAATCCTTTGTAGGTGTTGCTTCTACCCACCTAGTAAGATAATTTGTGCAAGTGATGATATAGCGCGATCCAATTCTACGTGTGGCTAGGGAAATAGGACCCACAAATTCTACAGCCCATTTATCAAATGGCTTTACACTAGCAATAGACCTCAAAGGAATTTCATCTCTTTTATTGGCTTTGCCAAGGCGCTGACAGTGATCACATGCCTTACAATACTCTTTACAATCTTTGTATAGGGTTTCCCACCATAATCCAGTGAGTAGAATTTTGTGCTCAGTGGCGTCACCTACATAGTGACCACCTGCAATACCACTATGAGCCTCTTCCATGATATTTGTCGTGCTCATGTTCTAGTACACATCAGCGCAATACTTCATCTCGGCCTAATTTGTATAAGTCACCACTGATCAACATGAAGGGTGCCACGCAAATTGCAAGTTCTTTCTTCTCTAATTCTTTCATTACTTCTAGCGTCATACCTATGCATAAAAAGACAACAATATCCTCCAATTCCGATGTGCGTATGACTCTACAATAATACACCACTGCTAAACTACATAGTTCAATACATACTTATAGGGGTGGGGACTTTCCCTTAACTACTTATGCACTTCTCAACATAGTTCACATGTTGATAATAACCATGCGCCTTTATAATAACATGCACACATGCAAGTGCGCTAATAATAGACATCTTATAGTTAACTGGTGTTGTCGTCCTCAAAATTCCCCTCTTTTTGAAGTCAAGTTTCAAAAATTTTGAGTCGGTACCTTGGAGTATTGGATCACATTGAGCTTGATATTGTTTGTAGTTTTCCATTCCATGGAGCAAAATTTGAATGTCAAGCGTAATGGTGGATATTTCCCCCTTCTTTTTATTTTCTTCCCACAGTCGGGAAGGATAGGCGTATCCTCCTCGTTAATGTTTTCCCCAGCATCCACGGGTAATACATGGATATCTCTGATTAGATGCAGCATGGCCATGTTTCAAGCAACAACAGAAGCCTCCACGCATCCAAACGACACAAATCTAAGGGCAGGGCCCAAGGGACAATCCTCAACTAAGCACAAGCTTTCCACGTGTCCTAGGTCCAAAATGGAGACAAAACAAGCCTAAATCAGCTAAGTATGGAAGGTACAGCAGACGACGCCACGTGCCTCATTAGCACAACTTCAAGAGTCAAAGTCAAGGGTATTTATCAAAGTTTGTGCCAATCCTCCATGTGTCCCAGGTCTAAAAAAGAGACAATAACCGATCGTTTAAATTGACTAAGTTATGAGCGGGTTGATGGAAGCATCCACATGCTTCAATGACATAATTTCTGAAGTGAAATTAAAGGTTCCAATCTCTAAATGAGTGCCAGGTCACCATGTGGGCAAATTCAATGGAGATATAGAGTTGGTCGTTGAAAATTCTAGGACCGGCGGAAGGAGCCATGTGTCATCTCGGTGCAATTTCAGGAGGTGTATCCAAAGTGGAAACTCAAATGAATGCTAGATCTCCACATGTCTAGATGCCAACATAAGTCAAGTGGGAAATAGGCCGCGAATCTGCTAAGTATAAAAGAAGCAGTGGAGTTCTCCATGTGTCAGTCTAGCACAACTTAAAAGGTAAAATCTCAAGGCAGGGTTCTAGATGAGTGCCAACTCTCCACGTGTCCTAGGGTCAGATATACGGCCCCACCAAACAAAAGGGGAGAAAGTCAAATATTAAGCCCAAATTCAAGGTGGGGGAAAGCAGGCCATCAAGGCGATTTGAGAATTTGAGCCTTTGTTTTCATTAAAGGAGCTTAAATTTAAAAAGTGACCCATAGCCCCACCCCACGCCAAGGGAAAAAGTCAAATATTAAGCCCACATCGAAGGTCAAAGTGGGAGGTAGGCTAGCAGAGAAATTTTTGTTTTTGAGCCTGCATTGAAAAGAGGTAAAATTATAAAAGTAAACCGCGACTCTGTCCCCGCTCAAGTAAGACCACGTGTCAAGACTATATCAAAAGCGGGTGGGTGGGCCAAAATATTCCAAAGTGCCATTTATCCAAAGGGAAAAAAATGCAAAAGGCATCCTCAGGTCCGCTTCATTTTAAATCTCTCCCACGTGGATGACTCATATTCAAAGTTTGCAGGGGCAGATTGAACGACTACGATTCAATGCGTCTGGTTTTGCTGCCATACATGGAAATGACTGAGGCACTGGAAAGACTTAGACATCAGTTTCTTGAATTATTTTTCATCATTTTTGTAACCAAATGTAACCGTTCTTGGAAACTATTTAACAACTTATCTATGATGTTGTTTGGGTTGGATCTTGGTACTCTGTAAAAGTAATAGATTCGAAGTAATCAATACAGAAGTTTTCCCCTTTCTTCCCTTTGCTTTTCTTCTTTCTGTGTCTGAAACTTAGGAATCATCCATCTTTTATGATAAGAAACTGTGTTCTTGTTTATATGATTTATGGAACTTTTTGTCTTTGGAATTATACTGGTTATGAAAGTGAATGATTCTATTCTGCATCTCCCTAGTTCAATACGTATAAGGTGATACTCTGCCATCTATATTTCTTGAAGGTATTTTTATGTTCTTCCTTCCTCATCTACTTAATTCTTCCATCCTTTTGTATTGATGATCTTTGGGCATAAAACGTTTCAAAGTATCAAGAATCCATGCTTTGAAAGTTGTACATTTGTATATAAGTTTTTTGCTTGCCTTCAATAAGGGAACCTCTCCCATTAAAGAGGAGAGACCTGTTGTCCCCTAACTGTGGTTTGTTAAAAAGATCATTTTAGAAACCCAAAAACTGGAAGAAGTAATCCTATTATTAACTCAAGCTCATACATGGCACTTCTCAGTTGCTCATTCCCAAAATACCATTTGTGTGTCACACAAGTCTCCATCCCGATGTGTGATCCGCACGCTATCTTCAAAAATATCCCGTATCCATAAAAACGGCTAAGTCTTGAGTCAAATTGCTCTGGCACGTGTTTCCTTTCCTATCTTTCTATGCCTTCAAATGTGCCTTATTCCCATGTGCGAATCCTATGTGTGTATTCTCCTTAGGATAATACTATGTTTTCTCAACAGTGGAGATTCCCTATCTATCTATCTATCCGCCATTGCCACTACATATAGAGATATTAGCCAATAGATCTATATGGTCACATAGAAAATGAAAATATATTGATTACCATACCGGAAGTCGTCAGAATTATGAAATATTTTCTACATCCAGGAGAAACCAATGTCTCATACTATTCAATCGAATTAGCTCCTCTTATTGAGTTGTCATTTTAGATAGAATTCTATTGATAATATAACAGAATACATTTTATAGATCGTTAATGAAATGGATCTTTTGAATAGGGGTAAATATCTTTCAGATATATAAATATTAATTTATTAATGATATATTAATATTGTGAATAATTTAAAAAAATTGTGATTCATAAATGTGATCTAGGACATAAATCTAGATATGAATATAATATTGATATTACACATTACACCAATAAAATTAACAATTTCTTAGAGCTTTAACTCGGTCTTCAAGCTATTTTCTTGAGTAATTTCTTCTTTATTTTTTTGGTAATTATCCATATATCAAGATGATCCTAATTTGTGAAAGAATTTTCACTTCCTAAATGGACCATTTTCTAAAAGAGAGACATACTGGGTAGAGCTATAAAAGAAATTATTTGGTGCCCATCACTGAGACAAGTATCAAAAAAATACTGAGCGAATTGGGTCTTGACAGGACCGTGAAGAAAGAAATCACCAATACCGACATAAGGTAATGACTGATTAAATCGACAATAATAAAAAAATATTGTGGGCCACGGTTTACACACCATATCTGATAATGGTGCATCTTTCTCTTTGTCCTTTTCTTTTAAGGATTCTGTTTTTCTTTTTCAAGGATTCTTTTTTCTTTTTCAAAGATTCTTTTTTATTCTTCAAAGATTCTTTTTTCTTTTTACCAATTTTTTTCTTAGCATCATCTACCTTTGTATATTCATCCTCTTCTTCCTCTTGAGGACCTCGACGCAAGAATTTATCATCTAACCACTTAGTAATTAGTGGGGTAGGGGTTCTACCATAACACATGAGTAAAAAGTAACCAAAGAAAAGCATTTGGAAAGTTACACCAATATGTCATTTTCTTGCTTCCAATCTAAAGGGTGAATCATGTTCCACATGTGAACAAAATACTTCTGTCACTTTTATGAATAGAAGTTGTCTTTTTAACCATCTAACGGTGGCACTTAGGAGAAACAAATGGCTTCTACTATAGTGAAATAACATTACGTTTATGAGTCTGCTATAAATAGACTTGTTGAAAGTGTGTGTGTGTATATATATATATATATATATATATATATATATATTGACTTACTGATCATGGCACACTACTCTATTATTCATACAAATAATATTAATTAACCAGACTAGTAATTCAACCATATCACAAACATTATTTTTTGCATTACTGTCTTCCTGGGAAAACCATACAACTTAGGTCCATAATAGATTAGGGTCTTGAACAACTTGTATGGTCGTGCACCTTTCCCTAACAATTTTTTTTCTAGTTTTAATAATGTATGTGTGTTGTTTCATCTTCTTAGGTCAACCTTAATGTGGATGTTTAACCTACAAAATCATATATGATAAATTCAATTGCACTTCATAATTCCCCCTTCGCTCTCATAAGCTCCCATTAGAAATATAAAAAATAAAACACTCAAGGCTCTCCAAAATCTCCATAACATAGTTGTATATCATTTAAAAACACCACTACATAAGGTATGAAGTGATAAACCCAGTCAAATAATCTAGCATCCTCCATTTCCAAGCACTCAAAGGTCGTAGAACCATGTCTTAAAAAAAGAAAGTCATTCCAAGTATCATCAAATGTATTCAAGGGACAAAAGGATTTAGTCTAGTAGCTAAATCACACTGCATAAAACTAATACCATGTTGGGTACATTATCTGCTCTATAAATAAGTCAATATATTTGTGTTTACACCGTAATTAAGTTATGTTATGGAAATTGTATAGCCATAAATATGATGTAAGGGTTTTATCAAGACACCATTAACCATACATAATCAGAAATAATGCATTGATACTTGCAATGATTGATAAATGAGGAACAATATGTCAAATATACAATAAGAGATGAATACTTAGTTGTGTAAGTCATAATAATGAAGATCCATATGTGCAAACAAGTGAAGAAGGAATATCATAGATTGGAGATGCTTCGTTTTGAATTTTGGAACTAGAAACTAAATAGGGGTAGGACCGTAGAAATAATGTATGGTCTAGACCTAGAGTTGTAGAGTCTTGAATCAAAGTGTATGTTCTTAGACCCTTTGATATTTAATATCTGAAACTTTTTGTGTGTTTCACTTTCTTGAAAATTCCCTTCAATGTATTTCACTCTTGTTTATAAAACTTCAAGATGACTTGTAATAACTTGAAAAAAAAGTGAAAACCATAGAAAACTGCAATACCCTTCATCAAAGCATTAGCAAACCAAAAGGAGAAATCATGTGTGTGGTGAGGTTGGGCTGCCCTTGGTGGTCGACCCAACCAAACTAATCTAAGTGTTGCACTACATGCCCTTGTGAAGGATCAAACTTCATGTAGTTCTACTAAGTGCTTGTGTAAGTGTGAGTGTGATTTAATCCAACCTCATATGGGTTCTCTTGTGGCCCTTGACAAAAAATAGCAGGATAACTCTATAGTATAGAATGTACCTAGTGCGTTAGTATTGTGATGCGGTGTGCCTGAGATGCATGACCTAACCCTTTATTCTTAAAACAATTTGATAATGCTTGGTGTATGCAATGGAAAGTTGCAAAAGCTATGGAATACGGCTAAAGAACCTCAAATATTTTCTTTACTCATCCATGAATCATGAGATAAGAGATAAGAAAGAGTTAATCCTATACATGCATCATAACTTTGACAAAAACATCAAAACCTAGCATATATACTACTCTCTACTCTTTAGATTACTTAATTAAGAAATTGAACCTAATAAGATCAACTTAACAATCAAAGTGGTGATTAGTTGTTTATGGTTTTCAAGCTTTCAAGAATGGAGTCTCACCATTAATGGCTTCAAGGCCAATGGTTCTCTCTATTTACTCAAAACTTGGATTATGGGTGCAAATGGAGGTTATTAGCTCAAGATCAATGAAGGGAGTAAGTTTAAGATCAAATGCCTTATAGCTTAAAGCTAATACAAATGGAATCCCAAAACTAGGTGTTCTTAGAGTTAATAAGATATCCTAGGTGTGAAGGTGTAAGTTGAATGGGTAGGGTTAGCCTTGTATTTATAGTTTTTGGTATGGAAGAATTTGGAATTTGGGTGCATGTGGGACTAAATATCGAAAAGAACTTTAGGATTAGATTAGGATAAACATGCTTTAGTTTTATTTAAGCTTGGTTTAGGCTAGTTATCTAGGGTTTAGGCTTGTTAAACTTTGATTAGAAAGTGATTAGAGACTCACTGAGAGTTGGGAGGGGTCTGGATAACCAATTGTAACTGATAGATAGCCTATGAAGCCAATAGAAGTGGTCTAGAGATAACTAGGGAAGTTTTGAATGGTCGAAAGGATGAATGTTTAGCTAATAAGAGAGATATTAGCCAAGTAAGCTGATTATAGGAGGAATATGACTGAGAAGGTGTCATAAATGGGCATTTGAGAATGGAGCGAAGAAGGGGGAATTAACGAAGTGTCATCAATCGGCTGAATGGGAGGAAATGCTAAGTGTAAGCATATTTTAGGTGTCTACATTTTCCCCTCTTTGAGGTGGCGTAAGCGATGTCACTTCAAAGAAAGTAGACAAGCATAAACAAGTACAAAATTTTGAAGGGATAGAAGAAAAATGAGTAGAATGGAGGATGCCCCCTCAATTGTCGATGGGGTGATAGAAGAACTCAATTGATGATCGAAAAGATGATAGAAAGAGAAACAAAAGAAAGAATAGTGTGAAGAAGAAAGGGGATATAGAAGAAAAAAGGAATATGAGGAAGAGGGAATGGGCTAACATCCATTCAATGCCTTTTAAACAACTTTATTTTTCATCATATTGCTAGTGATCTTCATCATCTGTCCTTATTAAAAAATAATGAACAAAAGTGTAGTATGACATGAAAAGCCATATACAAACAAATGTCCATTGCTAAAAACACCAACTCCATGCAACATACAAAATGCAATGCAATATGAGAAAGTAAAAGATGCCTAACTCCATGCAACATACATAATGCAATGCAATACAAGAAAGTAAACAAGCTAAACTAACAGAGAAACAAGATGCAATGTTTTTGTTATCAAGCTTCAGTTCCAACCTATTCGAATTAACGAAAAGGGTTAAAATTGGTTCCCCAAGTAAGGATACATGCGAGGGGAATAATGGAGGACACTTCAGTCCTATGAAAAAGCAATGTGCACTATGAAACAGTACCAGGAAAATCATTGCGCCCCAGAGTATAGATGAAGTAAGCAGCCTAGATTTTGTTGATGAAGGTAGATCAAGATGATTTGTGAGTCGTTTATGATGAGAACAAACAAGAACCCAAGAGAGACGTTTTGTAGGATGATTTATATTTTTTTTTTATGTTTTCTGAAACATATTTGAATGTTTTTGGATGATTTTGAAAGTTTTCTGAAACTATGTACAGTAAGATGAGGAAGGGTGGATGCCCCTAGCAATAGATGGGATGTACAAGGGCAGAAGGCCACGTGCGTACGAGAAAGGTGAAGATGCAAAAATGCCCCAACGATTAGGTGGGAGTATTCAAAGAAAAACTCTTCACATGTAGAAGCGGGATCCAAGGCCATTATGGATAGGTTCAACATGATGATGAACGTAAACCAATGAAGTGCTGAGAAGAAGCAAGGATGCCCCCAACGTAAGTTGGCCTAAAAGCACATGATAGAAAGGAAGGAGAAGATTGTTTTTTGTGAAAGGTGACAAAGGTGTCTATAAACATGGCAAAAAAAGTAATCTTATACACATGGATGTTCTAAACGAAGTAGAAGAACAATGTGAATGACATGAATGTAGCTTAGAAGCCTCGTGATGAAGAAGTGATTAGCCAAAGGCACAAATAGTGAGACGAGATATGAACTAAAGTAAGAGTCTGATCAAGGTCCAAAAAATACACTTGGTAACATACTAATCCTTCTTACTCATAGAGATCCAGTGTGTGCATGTGGAATTTAATTACCTCTTGAAGGGAATATTTAATAGACAATAAGTGACAACACCCTAGCCAATGTGTAGGAATGACTTATTTTTATAGGTGATAGGTGATTTGTGAATGAAGGGTGGAAGGATAGCCGTACATTGCTCCGCTACCAGCCAGGCATCTATAGCCCCGACGGAGATGCATTTGATTCTAATCACAACATTGCTCTACTGCCAGTCAAGCATCCATAGCCCTGATAGAGATTATTGGAAATACCCCAAGAGAATATATCAACTTACTTTTGCTCTTAGCATTTAGCTTTTGATTTTTTGATTGATTTTGATACTTTTGCTTTCTAAAAACTTATTTCAGCTCTCTTGTTTGACAAGGGGTTAAGAACCATAGATGGCTTGATGGGAGGAGGTGGAAGTGATTGTGATGACAACATTGGCTAGTGTCAACAAATATGTCCAAAATTTCTTCGCATTAAGTTTATTAGATGTTGAATGTGATAGGATTTCTAAGAGGTCAGTCATTCTTTAATTTACCAAGGTGATAAAAGACCAGGGTTAAACAGATACCATAGAGATAAATGTCACAAAATGTGTGTGAATAGGCTAACCAAAATATCACCCAAGGGATGAAAATGGTAGGAAGACTTACAGAAGAATGATAAGAAAGGGAAGAAAGAAACATCCATGTGTACGTAATACCTGATTGCAATGTTTGATCTTTGTACCTTTGATTTTTTTTGTGTTTTCTCAATGTTTTTGTATATTTGAATTGATTTTGATTTTTAGGTTTTTGATAGTTTTAAGGGTTTGGGACTAAAAACGTCACTCCATGTGATAGGATCCAAAAACGATGTTTGTGAATTCCTTGATAAGGGAGAATAGGTGTGTTTGTTTATCAAGATTCATGTTATTCCCAATCTCAATGATCGTGGTGAGCTCGTACTTAACAAATGACAATAGTTTATCCTTAAACAAGGATTGTTCATGCAGGAGCTTGAGCTCCCTATCCATAGGTTTTTGTGCTTTGTGCCATACTTAATGGTTGTGTGGGTTTGCATTATTGAATCACACTTGATTTTGAACCCTAGGACTGATGGAGTTATTGGGAGCTTCGGAGCTCCTGGAATTTTTCACTTGAGCTTGATAATGAACCTATTTGGGTTTCTTATAAGCTAACGCATGACTTGTTTGATCCCGTGAAGGAGAAGAAAGAGAACATTTATGATTGATTATAGGAACGAGAGAAATGATGGTGGGCTTGCCCTAGTCATTGGTAGAAGGATGATGTGATGGATGAATAGGATATGGTCCAAGAATTGAAGAGGATGGGCTACAAGGAGGTGAGCCACTGATAGAAGATGACGAAGGGTTGCTAGAATATGGCCCTAAGATGGAAGAAATTGGGCTACGAGGACATGACCCAAGAATAGAAGATGATGAGCTACCCCAAGGTGACCCATATATGAAAGATAATGGAGGGCTACTAGGGTGTGGCCCAAGAATAGAAGGTAATGGGCTACCAAGAGGTGACCCACAAGTTGAAAATGGAGGGATACTAGGATCTGGCCCCAAGATAGAAGAAGTTGATGGGATAATTAGCGATAACCCAAGGAGAGATTTTGATTGAGGAATGGTGATAGATAAGGAATGATTTGGCAACAAGAAGATAGGCCACGGATCAATGCTAGATCCTATTATCTCATCATGATCAGAGGAAGGTGAAGATGGAATAAAAGAAGAATCAAGTTCCATGACCTTAGGCACTTCCTCTATGTTCTGTCTAAAGGGATCTATTTCTTCTCCCCAATATGAGAGAGTATCAATTTCTAGAAAGAATCCTTATTTTCAATCCTCTAAAGGGATATCATCGTGTACCCTAATTGTTCCTTCATTCTAAGAGAAATCAATTAGTAGAGGTTGTTTTTCTTTGTCCATAAAAGGTTGAATAGAAGAAATAGGTTTGATAAGGTGGGAAGATTGATTGATAGAAGAAGATTCAAGAGATAATGTGGGATTGGAGGCAAGCGTCTCATGACTAGATGATTTGGATTTGGACCTAGATTTCTTTTCTAGAAGACGATGCAATGTAGGTTGGAAAGTAGGATCGCATAGCCATTCATTAAGTTACGATGTAGGAGTCAAATTAGATGATTGAATAGAGGGAATTCGAGTCGTTGAGACAACTGATGAAGGAGGTCATGTGAAGAAAGGGAGGACCGTGACTCAAGATCTGAATTAGATGTTTGCTCGATGGAACTTGGAGTCACACGAGTCTTCAAAGGAGGAAGACATTGTTGAGAAGAAATGGAATAAATTTCCCATGAAGGAAAGGTGGACCGTGATTCAAGATTGGATCTAGGGGTATCTGAACAATAGTTGGGATATGAATCTTTAGAATAAGAGTGGGAGTCCGAATGGTAGTTTGGATCTAAATCAGAAGAAGAAGAGTGGGGGGAACCTGAATAATAATTTGGATCAGAAGCATCCAAACCATACCACTGATTGTGAGCTAAAGGTAGGGAACAGGGTACCCGAGTGGGCCCTCTAGCACGAATAACCAAATGAGGTTTAGTTGTAATAGGAATCTTTTGATTTGAATTTCTAAACCTAGGTTCCATATTGTAGTAAGTGTGAGAAACCGTGTGATAGTCAGTCATTGTTGGCATCATTTTAAGCATAAATGTCTAGACCTAGATAGTATGATGGAACTCCTTCAAAGGGAAGGAAGTGACATGTCGATTTGGGTAGCACAATGGACAACCAACTAAACATTTTGTAAGTATGGAGATGTGTGCGTGATTTTCCTAAGAAGGTATAAGGAAAATAGACATTGTGATGACGCAATCTCGACGAGATCAAAAAGGATTATCCTAGAAAATAATTTTTCCAGATGAATAATCACAAGGAACAATCACGCAAGTGTGAAACACAAAGCCAATCAACAAGGAAATACACCCTATGCAAATACGTGTGCAAAGTGAGTTTGATGCAAAGATGATCAACACAATGTCAATATTTACATCAACCTCGAAATGAACAAGGTGTAAATATTAACAAAGGGTAGATGTGAATCCCAATCAAAGGATACCATGAAAAGTTCAACAACCAACAAGGAAAAAATGTTAAAGGGCAAGGATTACAAATGTAAGCCACGTAACCACACCAATTGGACATGTTAATCAAGCCTCGCGGAGAAGTGAGATATTAGTGCCAAAGTTGTATCAAAATGACACAAACAAAGTAAGCGACACTCTTCAAGATTTTGGACAATGTTTGAAGTAAAACCAAGTCAAAGTATAATAAGGATGTGCTAAAATGTGTGCAGCATAACACCACAATGCGGATACTTAGATCACGTTTATGAAAAACATGACATAATTATCTTAATTGTTTCGAGAAAATGCAAACAAGATAACACGTCAAAGGGAGGTCAAATGATGAATCAATCTGAACTATGATGATGATCCTGAAATCAAGATCAAGTGGCCATCAAAGATATAAGGATGCATCCATGCACTTTAGACTTTTAACAACTTAGCCGCAAACATGGATGAGCGTAAACGGACAAAAAAGTGGTGAACACTATCTATGACAACACTCTCGAAAGATGCCTTCTGTTGCCCCAAATGGGCAACAAGAATGCAAAGGTGTAGATCAAAAGATATGAAAAATAAACTAAGCGCCAATTGGGCAGAGCTTCGCCTTGTCCGAAGGCGAGAAAGAAGCTAAGCTAAGTGAAACATTGTCTAATTTTCTGTGATGAAAGGCACTTAGATCCAACTTAAGTTGATTCTTTTCCTTGTTCAGAAAAACAAGGTTCTGAATCCAAACAAGTTATCACTTCATGATGGCCAAGACACGACAAAGGACTAGCAAAGTGGGCCTTAAGACAAAATGGCCTCCTTAATAAGATCTTTCAACTAGGTGTTAGAAAGTCATTTAAGAGCGGGCAGGATTTACCAAAAAAGTCGCAATGACTAATTTGGGAGTATCTCGGCTTTTCCCCCTTCAAGTACAGTGGGCACTAGTTGCATCCACCGTGCACTCTTGCCAGGGTCGTGATATGGACAAATTTGTAACTCTAACTCATAAGGAAAACTAGTCAAGTGGGTAAGTGAGGCACTTCCTGTTTCATCCATGAGGTTACACAACGGTGGACTACTTTAGGGTTCCTGGAACCACCCCCATTGTTGTAGCTTAATGCGTTATGCTAAAGGGGTTATGTTCTAGTTGAGCAGATAGGGACGTACCCTTTTCCAAAACCTGCAATACAGTGTTTTGACTGTGGTGTGTTTTTTATCTTGCTTAACTTAATGTGGTTTTAAGTAGCACACTGTTTGGCAACCTGCAAGAAACATGTGTATTAGTAGGCTTGTGTTGTTTGGTCTTAGCTCCTTCTTTCTTCGACAAGAAATTTTGGTCCTACATACCAAAATTAGTAATTTTCCAAAATTTCATATAAAGGAGATAAGATGTTGTTTTTTATTTCCCAGATTGTCCTAAGATGCAAGGAAAGAGCATACGCAACAAGGTATCTCACTCAAATTTGTAATAAATGGAAAATTCTTAAGTACAATGTGAAAATGAGTTCCTTTTAACCAACTTTGAAAGCTAAATAAACCATTTTGCAAGTATGAAGAAAGTGGTGAAACGTTTTTTATTCCCAAGATCACCTAGAAAGGCGTGAGGGAAGAGCATACGGGTTTCAAAATTTCATAAATGAAGATGCAAACAATTTTAAACAAGTTAGTATAAAATAACTTAATGCAAAGGAAAACTCTAAACCACTATTAGAATCTTGCAAGAGTTAGAAAACCAACAAAAATGAAAAAATTCTAGAAATCCAATTTTTACACTTTTTTAACAGTTTTTAGTAATTTGCATTTTTGGAGGTCTCTGGGGCATTTTATGAGTTTTGTGTTACAAGATAGTATATCAAAGGTAACTAACTTTTAGAATTTTCCTCGTAAAGTATGCTTCATTATCTTTCTGATGCCTGTTCAAACTCTGAAAACGGGTTAACGAGTCAAAAGATATGATCAAAACAAGGAGCACTAAAAATAAAATGGATAAATCCAGACTACACAAAGACAACTGCATGCCCAGAATGACACATATGTGCCCTAGCCAACGGATATGCACCCAAGTAAACAGGTTCACGGGAAAGAAAAAAAATGCAAAGTCAACAGAGTGAAATAAGACACCTGCGCGCCCAGAGTGACACATACGCACCCCAGCCAACATATACACGCCCTAGCAAAAAACAAACAATTTTCAATTTTTCACACAGTCAAGCCATTTACGTTTACGTGGCCAGAGAGGTGTATACACGGCCCAGATGACAGAGACGCGTGCGTGTCCCTGTAGAGGTAAAAATTTGTAAAAAAAATTTTTTACACAGTTGAGTGCCTGATGCATATGTGGCCAGAGAGGCGGATACGCATGCCAGATGATGGAGACATGTGTGCATCCCTGTAGAGGAAAAAATTTATAATAATTTTTTTTACACAGTCAAGCGCTTGACGCATACGCAGCCAGAGAGGCAAATACACGTGCCAGACGATGGAGACGCATGCGCATCCCTGTAGAGAAAAAATTTACAAATGATGGGGACTGCTAGATAGGTACGCACCTATTATGATGGGGATGATGGGGTTTCAACGTGTATGCGCCCCTTGTTTGACACCTACACGCACCCTGTGAAAAACATGCAAAAAACAAGGATTTTCAAATTTTCAAGAGCAAACAGGTTAGTTGTTAGTCAAAGTGTCCTATTTCTGTATCAAACCCACAAAATGCATGTAAATGAAGGTCATTTATCTAGGTTTAGAAATAAAAATGAGGAAATAACAAGTGATTTAAGCAAAAAAACTTGAAAATGAACTTTGAAAAACCTAAAAGACCTCCATTAATGGAGGGTGGACATAAGTGTCCCACTGGGCGTGCCAAATGTATGCAATGGAAAGTTGCAAAAGCTATGGAATGAGGCTAAAGAACCTCAAAGCTTTGCTTTACTCATCCATGCATCATGAGATAAGAGATAAGCAAGAGTTAATCCTATACCTGCATCATAAGTTTGACAAAAACATCAAAACCTAGCATATATACTACTCTCTACTCTTTAGATTACTTAATTAAGAAATTGAACCTAATAAGATCAACTTAGCAATCAAAGGGGTGATTAGTTGTTTATGGTTTTTAAGCTTTCAAGAATGGAGTCTCACCATTAATGGCTTCAAGGCCAATGGTTCTCTCTATTTACTTAAAACTTGGATTATGGGTGCAAATGGAGGTTATTAGCTCAAGATCAATGAAGGGAGTAAGTTTAAGATCAAATTTCTTATAGCTTAAAGCTAATACAAATGGAATCCCAAAACTAGGTGTTCTTGGTGTTAATAAGATATCCTAGGTGTGAAGGTGTAAGTTAAATGGGTAGGCTTAGCCTTGTGTTTATAGTTTTTGGTTTGGAAGAATTTGGAATATGGGTGCATGTGGGACTAAATCTCAAAAAGCACTTTAGGATTAGATTAGGATAAACATGCTTTAGGTTTAGTTAAGCTTGGTTTAGGCTAGTTAACTAGGGTTTAGGCTAGTTAAAATTTGATTGGAAAGTGATTAGAGACTCATTGAGAGTTGGGAGGGGTCTGGATAACCAATTGTGACTGATAGATAGCCTACGAAGCCAATAGAAGTGGTCTAGAGAGAAGTAGGGAAGTTCTGAATGGTCGAAAGGATGAATGTTTAGCTAATAAGAGAGATATTAGCCAAGTAAGTTGATTATAGGAGGAATACGACTGAGAAGGTGTCATAAATGGGCATCCGAGAATGGAGTGAAGAAGGGGGAATTAACGAAGTGTCCTCAATCGGCTGAATGGGAGGAAATGCTAAGTGTAAGCATATTTTAGGTTTGTACACTTGGAATGACTTTTCTCTTTCTAAGAGATGACTATATGACATTTGCATGCTTGTAAATGGAGGAAGCTAGACTTTTTGACATGGTTGAGTACTTTAGAATTGTAGTAGGGGCTTCTCTAATTGACATGCAATTGATTTAGGAATATTTTGGAGAGCCTTGAGTGATTTTGAAATAATATTTACAATAGGAGCTTGTAAGAGTGTCAAATGAGTTATAAAGTGCTATTGAATTGCTTATATAGTCTTATGTAGGTGAAATATTCTAATAAAGTTGACCCCAAGAAGGTGAAATGACACGATAAAGGTATTCAAATTGAAAACCAAGTCAGCTGTAGGTGAAATATTCTAATAAAGTTGACTCCAAGAAGGTGAAATGACACAATAAAGGTATTCAAATCGAAAACTGAGTCAGAGAATGTGAAAGGTTAGTAGCATACAAGGTAAGTAGGACCAGATTTCAGATCCTAACCAAATACTCGGAAACACATAGGGTGTTGGCTTAGATTGCATACACTACTTGTACCTACACTAGAAGAGTTCTACACAAGGCTTGATCTAGCTCAAGGGGACGTAGTACAAACTTGAATTGGTTCAGCAGGGATTGACTACCAAGGGTAGTCCAATATCACTTACACACTAATTTTTCATTTTGATATCTAATGATTTGATGAATGGTATTGCATGTATCTAGGGTTTTTTTTATTGGCGCTATAGGTAATTATAAGTTGTGCCAATGTTATTATTATTATTATTGGCAAATAGTTTTTTGAAAGGGACTATACCCTTGATTACAAAAGATGGCCTAGAAGCCAGGATAAGAATGAGAACCGGAGAGAAAAGGATCAGGAATCCAAATGTGACAATGAAGTTCAAAGTAGCCAAAAAACAGCTACCTAGACAAGACAAAACAACAAAACTACTGTAAACAAGCAGTAAAGGGACCGCAAAAAACCAACAAAAGAACATACAAGAACAACAAAAGCATCTACAACTACTTTTTTGTAGCTTTGTCAATGTTGGTTTTGATATTCTTCCAGGACTTGAACATACCCAAAGTAGTCATGTGGGCAGCGTCATTATAATCCAGCTGCTCAATGGCCTTCTTTCTTTCCTTATCGAAGCACCAAAACAAGTGTTGCACCCAAACTCCGCTGAACTTGGGGTACACTTTTAACGGGTTGCTCAATGAACTCCTCAATCGCCCTGGTCAATATGGCCATGTTGTAATCATGTCGAGTTTTGGCCTTCCCTAAATGGGAGTCTAAGGAGTGCAGCTTCTTGTAGATATCATCAATCTGGCCATGCTGTCAATTTCCTCCTCCTCCTCCTCCTTTTTTCTCTTGACCTTTCTGTTTAGCCAAGTTCTTAACTATCATCCTTCAACAGTTTCATATCAGCCTCTAAGGCTTCATTAGTGAATTTTTGAAGAACTTTCCAAATGCACATCCCGAGGACTGGCACTACTTGATATTCAGAAGGTCATGTGCAATTTCAATTTCATGAGACTACCCTTCTCCACAGCAAGAGGGCTCAAGATTAAGCTTTCTAGAAGCCCTGGTAACCGGTCTGTTGAGGAAGAGGCTAAGGTGGGTGGCGGGATCAACCCTAGGGGGAATGGGAGAAGAAGCTTGGACAGCCGGCAAGGGGGTGACTGCAGCGGTGGCGGGGTACAGATTAATTTGAGAAACAGGGCTGGCAGCAGTCAGAACCCGGTAGAGGGGGAATCGAGCTAGGAGAGGAAGGAAGACCAGGAAACTTTATTAGAAGACAATCATTTAGTGCAGCAACAAAATAAGCCCTTGGTGTAATCAGGAACCACCCGAGAATGCTTATTGAAACTCCAAAATGGAGCTTCAAGAGAGTTCAAAGTAATGGGGGAAATAAACCAAGCGATTCCTACAAAAGTTGTTAAGAAACAATAAAGTGTTTAGCAGGAACATCTGACAAACCTTCCTTCCAAGGAATCATGAACTGTATCATCATGCGAGTAACTCATCATATAGGCGGAGGAATCGAGCTAACAAGCAGGCCCGATTGTAACATAGATTAGCTTCTCAGATCCCTCCACAAATCTTCTCTCTTCAACATCTCTATTGACCCTTTTGTTGAAGAAACGGTAGCCCTCCAAACTAAGGCCGGTCGCTTCAGCAATGTCATCCTACTTGGATGGATCTGCAAGATCTATTTGCCTCTCATACAAACTAATCAACATGAACGCTCCTTCCATTCCATGAGAGAAACAATACATAGCATCCATAGATAAATGCTCTACCATTTTATTTCATCAATCATGCATAATCCTCAACCCATCTCCATTCCAGTCTGGTGACTGCCACCATCCTTGCTGCAAGCAATGCTCCATAGCTCAATATTATCCTGTCCAGTCTAGGTCCGCTCCTTGGCTCAATATTAAGAAATCAGGGACGGTCCCCCCATCTTCTAGAGAAAATCCAACATAACATTGCAGGACAAATTCCCAAATTCTTGGTGAGCGCTGGTATTGATCATATCCCCCTTTCCGCTCTCTTAATCTATTTGAGGTATTTTTTAAAGCACTAGATTCAGGAATCAATTTTGCCGTTTGCTTTTCCCACGAATGGCTGCGTGTTGTGCACTAGATCTTTTCCAGCACTAGCGGAAAATCACATGTGGGAATAGCCCGCTCCCTGTCATCATATCACATTACTAGGGTCTATAAAGTACTTAACTCCGTGGACCATCACTTATTATTTGGCTTTATAGCAGTCGCAGTGCATGTTAAGGGAATGCGCGATGTTTCAAATCAATGTAACTCCATTTGGAGTTCCCCATATATTTCACATTATTTACATGTTCTATTTGACATTGATTCAGCAGTCATCATATTCTTTAAGTCAACACGTGTGTCATTCTTTTTTATTGATGCTGATCCACACCCATAAGATCATGACTCAGCTCTACATATTGCTTGCGTATAGAAAGCTGGTACATGGGAATGCATAGTTTAGTGGAGTCTGCTTAGGGATGTTTACTTATTAATCCCAAACCTCTGAGGTTAACATTAAGAAGCCATCCAAGTTAGCGTTAATGACTTTTATACCACAATATTATTCTATTGACCCTTTCCTCGGTAAGTATGCATGACTCTTGATCACTTTATCTGAAAGTATGACTAATTACTGTATGGACTCTGAGATAAAATCCTACTAATGACTATGTAACTTGGATCCTCAGCAACTGTTTAAGAAGATTGATGATATTCAGGGAGTCCCCTTAGCAATAATGAGGTAATCTGAATATTTATGAGTGCATGAAAATAATGGGCAATTCTCCAGGCCACAAAAAAAACACATGTAATTCCTTCCATACTTACCATATCTTTATTTCAGAATTCATAAAAAACAGTTAAAATGTATGATTAAATAAAGAGTTAAATTTAACGATAAATTTAAATGTTTCTACTATGGATATTAAACTGTAAAATCTACGTTGTGGGCAATTCATCATTGAAAGTAACCATTACATCATGACATATACTATAACACTAAAATATGACTATCCATTCATATACAGTTATATATAAAGTATGTATAAATACTGAAATATAATTAAATAAATACAAAATGTAATTTTCATTTATATATTTTATTAGTAAGATTTGAATAGACAAACCTGGGTAGACATTAAAAATAATTTACAATCTCTAAGAAAATATACATAGTGCATTGATCAATGCATCACTCACTAGGACAAGAACATTATTTATATTCCTGACTTAGTCACATGTACTTGAGATATCTTGTTTAACTTGTTTATTCATATCTTAAAGTAAAGGTCAACACATTACATTATTTAAATGCATAAGATCCATATGATATAAAATCCACCTAATAGGATGATGACATTTCCATAAATAAGTATAGAATCAAATTTCGTCAAGTATATGAGAATATTTACTAAACTTTGGTCGGCATATGGAATCTGGTCTTGAACCAAATTTTACTGGTTCAGAATCAACATATTTTCCTCATTTACTAAATCAATTTCACTATTCTTTGTCACAAGTTAACCGCCTTCTCACAAGTATGCCCAAATTTCATAATAATTTACCTTTGTGAAAAAGTTCTATATGAGCAAGTTTTATAACTTCACATTTATTTGTGAAAATTGACACAACCTACGACCTATGCATAGAGTTCCTATATATATATAGATAACACTATAAGGAAGACAAGGTATCCCTAAGAGTCTTTATCATAATTATCTATGGTGCAATAATTAGATAAATAATCACCACATGTAAGAAGTATTCTTACTAATTGGTCATTAAATTAGGAAAATCAAATTTTCTATATTTTAAATAATATTTATTAAAAATGTATCCCATAGTCAATTGATTAATAAGATGTAAACTTGATCAAAGGATTTGTAAAGAGGTTTTAATGCCACAAACAATCAAACAACCCCATTTTAAATTTTTAACAAGAGCTATAATTAATATTATTTTTTTCAAAGAGGTTCCAATTTCTTAAATTTACTTGCATTCATTGGTTATGATACCAGATGTTAGGTGGAGACTACAACATGTGGTTCAAGGCATATTTTAAGTAGTGATAATGTCATATGTGCAAAAGTATTTCACTTCAGTTCGAGTACAATTTGTTACATATAGTATCTTATATCATAGCTATGGTTTGATAGGATAGGGTTTCCTATCTTACTCCGAACATTTCAAGAAATATTTGCAATATGAATAATGAAACTAAGGTTTAACATATGAAAGTTATGTCCATGACTATCAAATCAAATGTCAACAAGATCATCCAGGAAGATATTAACAGTAGGTTCATTAACATTACAATAGGTGGAAACCCATAGAAGGAATGTACTTGGCATAGATCTCTAGCCTCCTATTAAAACATAAAAATTGCATATAATTCCATATAATGAAGCAATTATAGTTTTAGATATCTGAATTCAAAAATTCTACATCAACCAAAACTTCTAATACTCATTTATAGGAACAACTAATATGCATATCATTATCTTGTTCTCTCGAGTAGATAACATATTATATACATATTTATAAACAAAAATCATTATTATGAAATTGTATAATTAATTTTTGAAGTTAATTAATTAAAAAATATCATGTAGATCCTCTTTAGTATGCTTTTAGTGTACTTAAATCAAATATTAAGATAAATCTAATAAGGTCTCTAAAAGGTGTAGGGGATTGATCAACATTTCCAAGAAATTATTTATGGTACAAAATGAGAGTATTAATCCCTTCACAGTACACTGAAGTGGCCCATATGATAAAAATTTCATCAACAAAAAAATGATAATGTTATTATATAGCATATGACAATGTCACATCATATAATTGGTATAAAGTATTTGAAAATTGTACCAATAACTGAGTGCCCATGCATCATACATGTCACACTGTGATTGGATCTTGAAAATTATTATTAATGAAAAGGTAATTATTGGTGCTTTTTCAAAAGTTATAGAGAAATCAAGTGTACATCTTTTAGTACATGTACAACTATAAAATCATTTCCCCTAGCATTCATCAAATTAAAAATAATTATTATTTTTTGATTGAAAAGCACACTTTTTTAAACCAGGAAAATAATTGTGCAACAAAATCCATCAATAAAAAATGCATATGGGTTGATAGCCTTTATATTGCTCAGTTAAGATAAAACCTAAAGCCTCTCATATGATATACACTAAACAATGCTTCACAATTTCCAAATATTAGAACTGCATGGATTTCTCATAAAATTTTGCATAAATTGCAAAGCTTAGTCATATATATTATGCTCATGTGACCATTTCTCCACAAATTGCAAACACAAGAAAACTCCACCTTAATGCAATGACACATAATGAAAACAATACAAACTACTTGAAAGGGCCTCAAACCTCAAACCTACCATGCATAAACCAAACAAGTTTAGAGCTTCATATTAGCACAAACCACATGGTTACTCTTCCATACATTGGAAAGCCTATAATTAATGGAATTGTAATAAACAATTCACAAGCTGCAAAAAAATCCAAACAAAGAACAATCCTCACAAAATTACTTAGAAGGTTAGAACTTCTCAACAATTTGCAACACAATTTTCTACAACATGAAATGCAAAGGTTTGAAAAGAATGCATATGATTCCAAGGGACTCGAACATTAAACCTATAAAAAATTGAGTGCTTGAGAGTATGCATTAAATGAACAATAAATTAAAATGTCCAACAAGCACAAAATGAGCAGAATATTACCCCTACAAATTGCAAATCTTAGACAAAAAGGAACACTCAACAAACTACAGAGCATAGCGTGTTTTACAAATTGCATCACTACAACAAAATAATAATAATCAGTATCCACAACAATCTTCTTTGCGTATGTTGAAAGACTCACAACTACTGCCATCTCGAAATATGATTCTATGTTCCATCCCTTCTACCTTGAATCCTCTCTTGAAGTGCTATTTAAACCTAAGAGGGAAATTTTGTCGGGTCTTCAACAAATACTAGAAATGCTCACCAGTCCTATTATAATCCAAGCTAATTAAACGGACCTAGATAAGCTTTTTACCTTTACTATATTAGAAATTTGATGTAAAATAAATGTCAAGATTCAATAGCTTCTTCCATATGCTTTCGACTACCTGGGCATTCAATGTGAATTCAGAGATTCATCAAGTGGAGGGGCATATCCATAACTGAAAGCACACCAAAACATGTATTTTGAATACAAGCGTACACCGATGCATTTATTGAAAAAAAAAAAAAAAAACATTTTAGTTCATTTTGACCAAACCAAAAATCTTACATTTTTATTGGCCAAACATATTTTTTAACTAATTGAAAATTAGCCTTGCATGGATAGGAAATCACCAATCACATCTCATAAAAATATTATTTTTGAAAATCATAAAATACTTGGAGCATTTTAAAATCTTAGTTGAAACACTAGTTAAAAAAAATAGATTGGATGTTGAAAAACCCGTCAGTATATTTTCTCAAGATAATAAAAACTATATTTCACAAAATATAATTTAAAAAAAAGGATTTAGTGGGTTGATGGAGGATTGAAGTATGATCGCGTTGAACATATGTAGCTATATATATAGGAGGTTGGTGGGCTCCGGCTGCAATATATGGAGGTCTACATATGGCAGCTTAGATTAATGGACGTATTTATTGGCAGACCATTAAACAACAGATCCCTGTATCTTCTACAACCATGGCAATTTAATGATGGCAGCTACAGCAATTAATCTTAGAAAGAATCTAGCCGTGAAGCAACGAGAGATGTCATACATGCCCTGATGTCTCATTATAAGCCTTGCTCAAATTTTCTCTATAAATTAGCAGCTCCAAGAGTAATTTTGATCAGGAGAAGTCCAAGAAAGACAACAATGGAGCCAAATACAAGAGATAAAATGATGATAAATTTGGTGGCCATTGTTGTTGTAATGGTGATGAATGAGGTTCCATTGGTGCAGGGACAGTTTGGGTGTATGGTGGCTTTGAATCAGTTAAGGCCATATACGAGAGAACTGGGGCAGTTTATAACTTATGCTACTGGTCCAAGCCAAGGTTGCTGCAGAGTTGTAAGGAGGGTTAACTATAGGTGTTGGCCTATGATTCTCACCAGTTATGGGTTTGACCCTAGGTATGGAGATCAACTTAGGGGTTTTTGCTTGGGTGCAGTTGGTAGTGGGTCTGGTGGAGGCAAAGGTGGTGGAGATGGTAATAAAGATGGGCCTGCACCTGGTGGAGGCAAAGGAGGCGGGGATGGTGATAAAGATGGACCTACTAGAGGTGGAGGTGGGAGTGGTGGTAAAGGTGGGTCTGGAGGCAAAGGAGGTGGGGATGATGGTAAAGGCGGTGACTCAGACGATGGTGGCAAGAATGATGGTGGTAATAATCATGGAGGTAATGGTGGTCGTGGAGGTAGGGGTGGACGTGGTGGAGGAGGAGGAGGAGGTGGTGGTGGAGGTGGTGGAGGAGGTGGCAGAGGTGGTGGAGGAGGCGGTGGTGGGGGGTGGCGGCGGCGGAGGTAATTCATGGGGTGATGATGGCGGATACAACAATGGAGGTGGCAGAGATGATAATGATGAGAAAGGTGACAACGCAAGTGGTAGAGATGAAGGTGAAAGTAGCGGTGGTGATTGATCATGCCCTTTGGAATTAGCTACTCTATTAATCATTGGAGTAAACTTGGAAAAAGTTTCTCTCTGTCTTTTACTTGTTCTACCATACATAAACTTAGCTACTCTACTTGTCATTGGAGAATGCTTGAAAAACGTTTCCGTGATTTACTTGTTCTACTATGCATAAACAAAATAAATAAAGGTCGGTATGAAGTTCCTTATTCATAAGGAGGATGCAAAACATTATATGAAGATGGCAAATGGTAAACTATTTTTTTTGTTGCGTAAGAGACCAAATGAAGAAACTTTCCTTATCACTTCTGAAGAACTTTCGTGAGATAACTATACTACATAAACATCTTATATTTCCATACAAGATGATGAATTTTCTGTTTATATTTAAATGGTCTTAAATTTGAGGTGCCTAATGCATTTCCAACTAAGTAATCAATCAACTTCACGCTTTTTGCAAGAAATTATGTGAATCAAACCACCAATGATTTCAGCCCCATATCCAATTTCAGCTAACTTTAGCCAATGTTATGATATATAATATGGATGCCATTCTAAATTATTTGCATTTTATAAATTTCCTTGCAACCTTTTCCTCTGCCATCTTTAAACAAATCTCTTAAAATAAAATTAGCCAGCTTCTAATAGTTTTCTCATAACTGTTTTTTAAATGTGAATATACGTTGGATTTCTTTAGTCCTCCCAATGCCACTGTACTTTGGCTTTCACATTGAGAGGTTATTCAGGTAGCTTCAATTCCACATAATCTAACAGTTGTAAAACCAAACATGCTTGGACTGCACCAGGTAGTGCTTGGCATGCAATTATTGCTTATTTATTTACAATTTACCAATTAGGCTAACTATAAATGATTTTTGTTTGATACAGGGTGGCCAGTAGATATATAAAACTTATCTCTTCTTTGTTTTTATTTCATACCATTTTGGTCTCAGGGCATAAGATATATAAACATCTATTCTAAGTTTATTTTACCTGCATACCCATTAATTTGTCAACAAAGGATTATGATTATAAACTAGTATTTCTTTTTTTTTTTGGTCAGAGTTTATATCTCTATCTGGTGCCCGCCCAGATCTCTATGGATGGGTTTGGGAGGGCCCCTATCTATATATATGGCCCGATGGCCTACTCTATTCTATATAGCTGTGAGCGATAGCGAACCCATAGTTTGGATAGGGGTACGATAATATAGGGGTGGTTGAGTTTTCATATTTATATAGGGCCATTGCAATCGGTATGTCCAACTGGGTTCATGGTTAAAGAACTTGTATATTTAACACTTTTTAGAGTCAATTTATATTAACTTGTGGACGGTCAATACTAATATGTTATTTCTCCAACTCACAGCTGTTTAAATGAGAGTGTTGGAACTCGTTTTTTTTTTAATTCAAGGATTAAACTTCCTCAAATGAAACCAGCAACCCAAAAGTATTGGATGTATGAGTAGATTTTTTTGGACTAAGTTTTAAGGGATATCCATTCCACAAAATTATTTTAATTATTACATACATAGAAACACTGATCTGTATAACAAACCGTATATGAAACCACATTGTAGATCCTTTCCTATATATATTTTGTAAAGTTAGAAATAAATTTGAAAATGCAAAACTAAGTAGCCATGTAAAGTTAAACCTTGCCAGTGGTTTTACAAGTAAAATACTCTTTTGGGTTTCGTTAGAATTATGAAAACCCAAGTTCACCTTAGATTTTCACTGTACGTATTAGTTGTAAGAACTCGCTAACCTGGTCCAAAGATGTCCTATTCAAATTTCATTTTATAAGCTTTGGTCTTTGGCCAAGGCTGCCTCGACATGTATTATACCGGGTACTGTTAAACAATAAATCTTCCTTCAATGTACATACTAAAAGAAATTAAGAAAAAACTAAAACGCTACAGATTTGTTTATGTGTTGATTGACCACTTCAGTTTGTTCCCTTGTTTTGTCTTTGGTTATTTATATCTTATAGTTGTGATCTGTTCTCCACGCACTCTTCATTTTTTGTTATCAATTTTGTGTTGCAAGATTTTATTTGTTCTCTTCTATTCATTAGTTTTTATTTTTGTGTGCTTAAGACATCTTAAGATGACTACCATGAATAATTTCGTGTATATTTTGATCTTTATAATATAAAATCTCTCTTTTTTTAATTAAAAAAATAGAGAAAATGTTTTACAGAAAGAATAAAACTATCCTATAAGATTATCACAGAAATACGAGAAATATTCCATGGATGGAGAGAATTAATCGTAAGAGGTGTTCATAATGTAACAAATATAATTTTTTATACAAGGTTGCTTGCAAATTTGATTTACTAATATCAAGTAGGCGATGAGACTCAAACCTAAACAAAGCACCATTTTTCCGTAAAGCAATAAAAATACTTTTGTATCTCGCATGGTTTTATAAAGAGTGGTATTTGGACTAACCTACCAATTCTTCCATAAAAATAATAGACATTTCCCCTAAAAATTAGGAACAAAGAATTAAATACTTCTTTCCGCCAATTTTACTCACCTTTATTGGCTACATCAATGACATTATAAAAAAATGCACGAACCTTTTCATAGAAAAAATTACACACATACGTAATTTGGAGCTACATCAAAGAATGAGTAACAGTAACAACAAAATCATTTGAGCTCAGAAATATGACATTTTTTTTACTTGCAAATACATTATAATACATTTTTATGTGTATGTGTGAAATTTATGTTACCATATAATAATATTAATAAATGGGTCAATTACTATTGAATATGCAAGTTACTTTTTGTAATGCTAAGTTATAAATCAATAAGAGAAATTTTTGGATTTAGGCACCCCCTGATTGTTGGCACCCTAGGTAGTTGCGTAGTTTGCTTAGGGCTTAATCTCCCCTTGTGTTTGGACTTGAATCAAGAGTGATTTTTTTGAATGAATGAGAATTTTAGAGTCGTAGAACCGATTCCAAGATGTAGTTAGGAGACATGTCTGACTTGTTTAAAACATAGGCTTCTTTATCATCTCTTATTTGATGCTGAAAAAGGGAGGGAATCATATTTATACCTATAAATGTTGATATAAGATGACGTTCACAACTTTCTTTAAACCGAATTGGTTTGTAGCATCGAATGTGTTCATATGTTTGGTTGATTGGTTTTTTAAAAACTAGAATGAACATAATATGTGATGATTCACAATAAAATGGTGGTTGTTATATATTCACAACTCATGAGAACAATAGCCCAAAATATTGAGTATCAACACCAAACTATTGTCACATCATAAAAAAAAAAAAAACCTAGAGCAAGAGAATCAAGCATACACCACGACAACACGAGAGGAAGAGGTGGATCATCATTCGGTGAGAGGGAATCCCACGCCAAATCTTCGTTGACAAGGATCAAACACCTCCCATTTTTTTTACATATATATGGGAGCCAAAGGAGCTAAAAATCTACACCTAGGCGAAGAAGGAGCCAACACAAAAGATTATGCCACCTCTAGCACTAGAGAGGCCCACCTAGAAGGTGCAATGACTTTGGAAGTAATGTTATAGTATCTAGGTAAAAGAGTGTTCTTACATCGATCAAAACATAATTGAATGTTTGTATGCATTTGTAATTTGTTGACAATATTGACAATTATTACATATATTAAAGATGTTCAACAACCCAAGAAACATCTCCAAAACTCCAATACTCCAAGAACTTCAAGTGCATAAGGTTCCAATCATCGGTTAGAGATCAAATTGACCTCTTTTAGACAAATGATAAAAGGGTAAGTGCACGAAGTTAGTGGACAATTCCGTGGACATAAAAACCTGAAATTCAGGAACCGCAATCACGGTTCTTGAATTTAGCAAGTTTGGCAATAACCGAACCTAAAACCATGAGCACAATTATAAACTGCAATTGCGGAACTCTAAGACAAAAAAAAGCAGTCCCGCGAGTCCTCATTTTCCCCATTTTTCATTTCAAACCGCACATTTCTCCTAGATGTTTTTTCACTGGAGCTTTGAATACCACCTCAAAATTGCTCATCAGACTTATGGATCGCGATAGATTCAACCATGCCTCCAAGACGAGGAGGTAAGCCCCCAATTTTAATCATTCTTTTTGCATTTTAGGTTATTTTTTTGCATTTTAGGTTTTTTTTTGCATTTTCATGGGTTTTTTGAAATGTTTGTTTATGTATTCAATTTTCTTATTTTGTCAGTTGGTCAGCAAGCTCGAAATCGTGCAAACCGTCAAAACATTCCTCAAGACCCTCTGAACATTCCTCAAAACCCTCCTCTAAACATAGATCCGCCTCATGTGGTTCCTTCTATCCCCACTGAACCAGTAGGAACACAAGATAATATCATTGGAAGAATCTGAGAAAATTAAATTGTCATTGAGAACCTAATTCAAACTATAAGACAAAATCATGCTACAAATCCATCCCGCATGACTTTAGCCAATACGTTGCAAACATTGATTGCCAAAGTTGAGTCTACAACAAACCAAATACATATATGGAACACCTTTAGAAGTGACTATAGGTGGTGGTATGCGGATAAACTATCCCATGCGGCCGTCAAAGACAAAAAAATTGGAAAAGACCTCATTTGTGCATTATTTACCAACCCTAGAACTAATGCCCCCTGCAGTTACTTGCAAATGGTTCCCAATCCATTGGTGCCATGATGACAGAATAAAAAACAATTTTTTGGGACCGATGGTGGATGGTTTTGATTATCCACCATGCAACAACAATGAGGTTCCTCTTTATTTTTTGAAGAAAGTATATTGCAAGTTCGTGCTCAATGAGGTCCCGAATTATTTTGACTTTTCTGACTTTTTTGGTCGAGGAGGTGGCTCTGCACAGAGTAGACCTGGTGAACACGTAGGTCAACCTAGGATCCCTCATGCCCCAAACCCCCACTACCTTCAGTTATCCCTCCTACAGTGAAGGAGGTTGTGGAGATTGATACATTGCATGCATTGAGGGAGCTCACTGACACTCTCACCCAGCATAGTGACCAGATTGCATCTGGTGATGTTGGTGGAGGCATCAGTTCTAGTGCACCACACCATTGTGGATCATGTGGTGCCGTATGCACTGCAGGCGAGACATCATTTTCCAGTTCACAGGATTTCTTTTCTATAAATGAGATGTTGGGGAATGTTTTTGGAACTGGTGCCACTAATATTGGTCTTTCAACAGGTAAATTTTAAATAAAGTTAAATAATATATGCATACAATAGTTTAATTCACATGTTTGAGATATATATATATATATATATATATATATATATATATATATTATATATATATATATATATTTGATTGTACGTCATGTACATACATGTAAAAAACTAATTTTTTATTTTATTTTAAAAGTAGCAAGAGCCGGTGAAGGAAACATCCGACATCAACATGCTAGCTACTTACTACGGTTGGGCGTGTTTCATAAACGTAAGTTTCAAGTTGGTACAAACTTACTTTTTAATTTCATTTGATTGCACTAGATTATTATTATAATGTTTCATGTGTATGTTGTACATGTATTAATATTTTTTCTCTTTTATACACAGGAGCCTAGCGGGTCTCATTTGCTCAGGGAACTGAGGCTACTGGCACGCCTCACATGAGTTTTACGCAGGTTAGTAAATCTCTTACACTTTGTTTCTAATTACTGATAATTTCACGTGGATTACATGCTTTGGACCTCTGTCATGTAGATTTAATATTGATTTGTACATTTTTTTGTATAGCTTATGACTGCTAGAGAGACTCCTCCATATATGCAGACGTGGAGGCTACTGTAGATACTGCCATAGCAATCTGTAGATCCACTAACTGAAGTACATTTTAAAATTGGTTAAATTTGGAGGTCATTATTTCTTATTAAACTTAAATCTACAATATCAACTTTTGTATGTATATGTGAAATATTTAATTTGAAAATTAATTATTTGTATGTAGCTTACCCCTCGTGAGTCTATTGTTGTCCCTGTGATGCGCCAACAACAAATTGATAGGGATCATGACATTGTAGTAAGATTTCACATGCATTTTAACTAAATTGTACAAGTTTCTAAATTTTGAATGTATTTTAAAATTTTGGGTGTTAAAAACTTGTTGTTTATGAATGTGCAGGTTAGGTTGCAGGCATGCTTAGAGACACCTAGGACCACACAGATGAAATCCGTAGTGGCATCTCCCTCCACTACATCCCCAGGTTGTGGACGTGCTACTTCTAGCAGGGCGAAGAGAGGGAAGATGTTTCATGAGTAGATTTATAGTCCACCTGGATGTACATATGTGGTCATGAGTAGATTCATAGTCCATTGTATATATATAGCCTTTTGCGACCGCATGTGGTCCCATATGTACATTATGACATGTGCTTAGTTCGAGATGTACACATACATTATGAACTTATACATATATATTTTCAAAGACATGCGTCTAGAGCACACTTTGTTTGATTCTTATATATATATCCATGTGTGTTGGTTTTCATAACGATAAATCTGAACTATATATGTTTGATTTGATTTCATTGCATGTATGATATCCTTCTATTTATATCATTATAGAATAAATGGTTGGACATTGAAGAAAGATAATAAGAGTACGGTAAACTGAACAATTGTATAATAAAGAACATGATTCTAGAATAAATTGTGTTTTTGAGTACACATTAGTAACTAGATCATAGGGAAGGAGCAGGGCCACTCCTCCTCCGATGTGAATGGAAGTTTTATTTATTCTTGTTCAGCTATTCTAAATGTTTTTAAACTTCTAGTATTAATGTGCTTGAATTATCTAGACAATATTTTCATTCATGTATTGTTTTGTTTTCATGATCATAGAATTAGAAGTATTGTCCCCTTTCTTACTATCTTAAATAAATTCATAATAGATCCTTTAATCATGGAAATTGTGTTTTTCTAGTCTGATTAAGTTACATTCTTAATATGTTCCAAATCGTCGCTCTTCAATTGCAAATAGCTTGGACACAACATTGATATTGACAAAGTATTAAATTATTAAAGCGTGAGTATGATCAAAAAAATAGATCTAGAAGTACCAAATTATATGTATTTAAAATTTTTGAAACTTGGAAAATATACCCTCAATGATCCGAAAATAATCAGATTATTACAACCTGATCTCGAACCCTTATAGGCTTTAATTATTTGCCAATAATTTACTCCTTTTAAGTAATCAATTTAAAATAAATTCAAGACAATAATGACAATTGCACACAGATTGATTACGGAGTTCGGAAATTGCCTACGTCTCCGAGTTCGTGATCGAACCGTTCCACTAGTCAAAACTTGTAAGTTACAATAGTACTTTCACAAGAAAACCTAATGGAATTTTACTTGCCTATCAGTACACCAAACCTTCAGACGATAAGGGTGAAAAATAGCACCCGACTTCCACCTTCCTGGCACACAATCTCCTTCGGCTGTGATCGGCCTTCCCGACGCAAACAATGTGAAGCTAGCACTCAGGTCAACAATCCAGGATTTGCAAGTAATTGGTGTGGCGCTATGGGCCTATTGGGTAGTTTACATTTCACTCCCAATCACAAATATTTCATCTAATATTGCCTAAAATAATAGGCCAATAGACAATACCTGTTGACACATCCCACAAATAAGCTTAACAAATAATAAGCTTGGGATCGGTGTCTCCGTTGCACTGGTGTCCACTATTCCGTGCTCTAGCAATGAGCTTCTCCGTGGCTTCGGTGATGGGCAATGCCTTGTCCCTTTATAGACCTCAACGCCTCTGATGCATGATGCTAAGCCTCTTTCAAGACCTCAAGCCTCCGATGCATGATGCTAAGCCTCTTTCAAGACCTCGAGCCTCCAATGCACGATGCTAAGTCTCTGTAGACCTCAATGCCTCCAATGCATAATGCTAAGCCTCTTTCAAGACCTCGAGCCTCCGATGCACGATGCTAAGTCTCTGTGTAGACCTCAACGCCTCCGATGCATGATGCTAAGCCTCTTTCAAGACTTCGAGCCTCCAATGCACGATGCTAAGTCTCTGTAGACCTCAACGCCTCCGATGCATGATGCTAAGCCTCTTTCAAGACTTCGAGCCTCCGATGCACGATGCTAAGTCTTTGTAGACCTCAACGCCTCCGATGCATGATGCTAAGCCTCTTTGAAGACCTCAAGCCTCCAATGCATGATGCTAAGTCTCTATAGACCTCAATGCCTCTGATACATGATGCTAAGCCTTTTTCAAGACCTCGAGCCTCCGATGCATGATGCTAAGTCTCTGTAGACCTCAACGCCTCCGATACATGATGCTAAGCCTTTTTTAAGACCTCGAGCCTCTGATGTATGATGCTAAGTCTGTTGATTAGCTACCATTCGTATGTGTGGTCGCAATGCCTTGACACCGAATGACATTCTGAGTTGATCCTTTGAGAGCTCCTCTTGTTGACATACTATTATCAGGTACCATTCTGCTGCACGGTCGCAATGCCTCTACACAGAATGAAGTTCCGACCCGACGTCAATGCCAACGGTGATTCAGCTACCATTCTGCTGCACAGTCACAATGCCTCTACACAGAATGAAGTTCCGAGCTGATCTCTGTGAACTCTATTATCTGCACAAATGGCAGATCAATCTCCAAGCTTTATATGAGTCAAATCTTGTATCCAAGCTGTAACGGGTACTCACAAGCTTATTAGGAGATATGTTTGGAGCATTAATCAAATTTTATAAGTAAGAAAATCCACTGAGTATTGTAAACCTTTCTCTCAGCATTTTCTCACAAAATCTGATCTCCAAACTTAATACTGCATACGATCCATCAATCTGAATTATGCAATATATAATTGAAAAATTGTTGACTTACCCATTTCAAAGGACTTTCACTTTCAAGTATTACCTGGTCTTGGGTTGAATTGTCAACTGGTGGTGACGTAAAAACCTCTTCTGCCTTTGCAATAGGCCTCCATTCCATCTTTGGCTTGCCATTACTCAGATGGCGAGATGGATGCAGTTTCCAGCAATCTTCCACCCGATGCCCATTCCTCTGGCAATGAGCACAAAAATTCCTCTTAATCTCCTTTTTCTAGGATGAGGAACTCTTTCTGCCATTTCTCAACTCTGCATGACGAGATTGGTCTTTCTCCACTGCATTGCAATGTGGATTGACTTCATTTGTCTCTTCCCTGTCAGAACAATGACTAAACAAGGAAAATATACTGCATTTTATGGTGTTAGCAAAATCACCAAAATAATTGCCCTCCGGGGGTCTTACTAATGCAAGTATAACAGAGTACAAACATTGCCCAAAATTGGGTCTTTAACTAATGTGCCATGTTTGGTTAGATGTATACAAACGTTGCCCTCAAAGGGGTCTTACCAATACATTCTACCTAACACAATAGTTTATGGTTTTATCTACATATGAGATATAATGGAATCATCCAAATAGAAATGAGAGAAAATTACTGAGTATGTTAAACCTGTCTCTCATTCTATCCCACCAATCTGGAAATCCAGAAGTACAAGCCAATGCCATCCCTGTCAAAGCAACCTGTACTGATTAACCTGCTCCATACCAACTTGCTTCAGAGATTAGTAAGTTTGCAGGTGTCGATTACCAGCTCTGATACCAAACTTGATCCGAAAATAATCAGATTATTACGACCTGATCTCGGACCCTTATAGGCTTTAATTATTTGCCGATAATTTACTCCTTTTAAGTAATCAATTTTAAAATAATGCAAGACAAAAAATGACAATTGCACACAGATTGATTACGGAGTTCGGCAATTGCCTACGTCTCCGGGTTCATGGTCGAACCGTTCCACTAGTCAAAATTTGTAAGTTACAATAGTACTTTCACAAGAAAACCTAATGGAATTTTACTTGCCTATCAGTACACCAAACCTTCAGACGACAAGGGTGAAAAATAGCACCCGACTTCCACCTTCTTGATGCACAATCTCCTTCGGCTATGATCGGCCTTCCCGACGCAAATAATGCGAAGCTAGCACTCCGGTCGACAATCCAGGATTTGCAAGTAATTGGTGTGGCGCTATGGGCCAACTAGTTAGTTTGAATAACTCCTAGCCACAAATATTTCATTTATTATTGCCTAACAAATAATAGGTCAATAATATAAAATATACAATGCCTAAATAATTTAGGTCTTCACACAACAATTTCTCATTCTCCTTCCAAGCTCAAACTTCGCCTCCAGCGCTCTAGGAATGAGCTTCTCTCCAAGTTTGTGTGTAATGTGTGTCCATACAATGAACGGGTTCCCTATTTATACAAAATTAGGGCCCAAAAATAATGCACTTGCATATTATCCAAAGGCTAATAATAGCCTAATCCCATAGCATAGTTGATGGGATTACATATAATCCTAAGGCTATTTTTAACATTAGCCTTACCCGTGCATATTTAGGGGGATTTAATCCCATTTGGAGCGGTCAACAATTAATGTGGGTTTATCCCACATGGGGCGGCATTAGAAATCTTCAAAGGTTTTTTAAACCTTTTGATTATCCCTTAACTTACGTGGACTCCTCCACGCATGGGCTTAGGCCCCTCCACCGCTCCACATTTGATTGCATGGGTGGTACATGGCTACTTTGGCTAATAAATGGGTCGCATAAATTGGTAAGGCTGGGGGTGTTGACCGCTTCACGTGCATACTTGAATTGGTAAATGCGGTCTATTGACTCTGCTTGTTTATATGTGGTCCCACTCAATGAATAGAATTTGATCCATTCGATGATGTGTAATTCGAACAACATGGCCCCACTTGTCGAGTTGCAATTAGAAGATCGAACTCGTGGTGGCTTGTGGACCCACCACGTCGGTGAAGACCAATTAGTCTACACGGCGGCCGGGCTCCCCTCCGTTATAAAAGTTGAGCCTCTTACTCCCACGCATAATTTTTATGACCATCGAAGACCGGTGATAAAAAACCAACAAGCAACTCCCCTTTGCATTTTGCCACGTGTCGTAGTGCAATTGGTCCAATGTTGACCTGTTGACCATAGTTGACTTTCCTGTTGACTGAACTTTGACCGAACATATCTAGAGCTCCCGATTTCCATTTTTCGCGTTCTCACAGTCGTTGAAAAGCTCTTGAGATGATCTTCTGCACTGACACCATTTAGAGATGTTTAGGGAACTTTCAAAAATGATCCCCTGATCACTCAACATGTTCATTGTTATGGAAAATGGCAAAGTAGGCACCAACAGTTACGTAATTAAAACCACGCGGTGATTATGCAAACACCATCCGGTAGAAAAGTAGTGATTTTTTCCTGATGATGCCAAAATGGGAATCTAAATAGTTTGAAAAATGTTTAGACTTCCCAAACCAGTTCGTTTCTCATCTCCTTTCATCCTTGGATATAACAACTATAAATGCAGGCACATAAATAATCATCTAAGTCATTTGGAGTGAATTCAAGTGTGAGAAAAGGGGGAAAGTTCTCAAATTGTTATGGTTTTGTTCATAGACAACTAAGTTCTTTCTCGTTGAGGGTTATAAACAAGTGATACAAATAGAGAGATCTTAAATCCTTGTTAAAGGACATATTTTGGTAGTGATCTTGTATTGTATTGTATTGGAGATTTATATAGTGAAGTGAATAAATTTCTTACCTAGCTAGAGTTTTTCCCACATTGGGTTTCTCTAGGATAAAATTCTTGTCTCCTTGTCTTGCATATATAAATTTCAGTATTGTATGAATGATTATTTCATAACATATTGTCCATAATAATAACTTTGGTAATTGTTCATTTATCATCACTACGATAAGATCCATTTATTGTTTAAAAGATGCAGTTTTATGGATCAAAGATTTTAAGATCAAGTTTTTTTGTGTGGTTTAACTTGTGTTGACATTTTTAGTTAGATACCCCTCACCCAGAAGGGTAGTGAATGATGAAGGTATCCTCATTCCTTTTGAAGAATATATTTCCACCAAGAAGTGGAAGCAAGGAATACGAAACATGGCTCGTAGTGAGATGCACATGAGACTGAAGAAGAATGTTTCTACAAGATGGAGGAAGATGTGGCAAGTCTATCCAAATATGTGGGAAATATTTCCTTGTCTATGGGAAATATTTAGTCCATCATGGGAAGAACAATCCCATACCAAACTTACTCCTCCTCCATTCAAAGAGAAGGTGAAGATATAAATTTAGCCTTATGATGGGGACATGAATGTCGATAAGTTAGACCATTGGCTAACTCAAATTGAGGTATATTTCAATTTGCATCAAATCAATGAGATTCAATAAATTTCATTGTCAAGGTTAAAATTAACCATTCATGCTTTAACCTGGTTTGAAAGCTATGTTCATTCCTTGGTTGTTAAGAATCTTCCACCTATTTCTAAGTGGGATGAATTTAAGAGGCCAATCAAAAAGAAATTCTATCGTATTTGTTACGATGAAGAGAGGTCCATGTATTGAAAATATCTTAGGAAAAAACAAGGCCAAGATGTACAAGAGTACACCGACGAGTTTTTGGAAGAAAGTTGTCTAAATGGGAAAATATCTCCAAGTACATTGGTGGAATCCATAACCACTTGAGGAAACCCATTCTCTTGGCCAATTCGGTGAATGTAGATGAGACTCAAGTCTCAAGCCCACTATCTAGAGAATGCCAGTTGAACGCTAGAGGAGGCGGTGTTTTGGTGCGTAAAAGGGTCGTTGCTTCCGGGCTACTTCGTTCGAGCGTAGTCCCTTAATAGCCCTAAGACCAAAATATCGTTCAACTGCGACGGGTGACTACTCAGACTCCGTGGCACCTAGAGAGGCCTCGTCTGATCTAAAAACTTGGCATAGGGACCCTCTACAATAGCGTCTCTCGGTTTTTTCCTTCTCATTTCGGTGCTCTTGTTGTCCTATTGTTTACAAATGCGCAAAATAGTGCAATTAGAGCCAGTGTAAGGTTGTCAAATGCTATATTTTACAAACGGTGGGTTGTGGCACCGAACTGGCTATGTTGGCACATCCGAGTGGCTAGGTGAATGCTAGAGGAGGTGGTGTTTTGATGTGCGAAAGGGTCGTTGCTTCCGAGCTACTTCATTCAGGCATAGACCCTTAAGAGCCCTGAGACCAAAATATCATTCAACTTCGACGGGTGACTAATCAGACTCCATGGCACCTAGAGAGGCCTCGTCTAATCCAAAACCTCGGTGTAGGGACCCTCTAAAATAGCCTCTCTCAGTTTTTTCCTTCTCATTTCGATGCTCTCGTTGTCCTATTATTTGCAAATGCGTGAAATAGTGCAGTTGGAGCCAGTGTAAGGTTTTCAAACGCTATATTTGCAAACGGTGGGTCATGGCACCAAACCAAATACACTGACACATCTAGGTGGCTAGGTGAATGCTAGAGGAGGTGGTGTTTTACTTCCGGGCTACTTCGTTCGGGCGTAGTCCCTTAAGAGCCCTGAGACCAAAATATTGTTCAACTTCAACGGGTGACTACTCAGACTCCGTGGCACCTAGAGAGGCCTCGTCTAATCTAAAACCTCAGTGTAGGGACCCTCTACAATATCCTCTCTCAGTTTTTTCCTTCTCATTTCGATGCTCTCGTTGTCCTATTGTTTGCAAATGCGTGAAATAGTGTAGTTGGAGTTAATGTAAGGTTGTCAAACGCTATATTTTGCAAACGGTGGGTTGTGGTACCAAACCGACTGTGTTGGCACGTCCAAGTGGCCATGTGAATACTAGAGGAGGTGGTGTTTTTATGCGCGAAAGGGTCATTGCTTTCGGGCTACTTCGTTCGAGCATAGTCCCTTAAGACCCTGAGACCAAAATATCGTTCAACTTCGACAGGTGACTACTTAGACTTCGTGGCACCTGAGAGGCCTCGTCTGATCTGGAACCTCAGGTAGGACCTCTATAATAGCCTCTCTTGGTTTTTTTTTTTCCCTCAGTTTGGTGCCTCGATGTCCTAACTGTTTGCAAATGCGTGTGAAATAAGTGCAGTTGGAGCAGGTATAAGTTTGTCAAACGCTATATTTTGGGCAAACGGTGGGTTGTGGTACCAAACCGACTGTGTTGTGCACGTCCAAGTGGCCATGTGAATACGTAGAGGAGTTTGTTTTTAATGCGCGAAAGGTCCTTGCTTTCGGGCTAGCTTCGTTCGAGCATAGTCCCTTAAGAGCCCTGAGACCAAAATATCGTTCAACTTCGACAGTGTGAAACTACTTAGACCTTTCGTTGGCACTTAGAGGCCCTCGTCTGATCTGGAACCGCATTTAAGGACCCCTATAATAGCCTCTCTTGGTTTTTTCCTTCTCATTTTGGTGTCTCCGTCTCTCGATGTCCAAACTCCTACCTGTTTGGCAAATGCGTGAAATTAGTTCAGTTGGATCCAGTATCAAGGTTGTCAACTCTATATATAATCTTGCAAACTGTGGTGTCATTGATGGCAACCAACCGACACCTGGCATGATCTGGTTCGGCTAGTTAACACTCCGGAGGTGGTAATTTTTAATAGGCGGCGAAGGTCGTTGCTTCTAGGCTACTTCGTTCGGGCCGTAGTCCCTTAAGAGCCCCTGGAGACCATAAAATATCATTCATACTTCAAAGGGTGACCTACTTACTACGGACTCCGTGCACTGAGAGGCTTTGTCTAATCCAAACCTCCCCCCTTCCGCCACCGTCCTGTTAACTTTCCCCCTCTCCGAATCTCCTCTCCAGTTTTTTTTTCCTCTCATTTCGGTGCTATTGTTGTCCTATTTTTTGCAACGCGTAAAATAGTGCAGTTGGACCAGTGTAAGGTTTAATCAACATATATTTTGCACCGGTGGGGTCATGCACTGAACGACTTTCGCTGGCCACATCTGGGGTGGCCAGTGAATACTAAAGGAGGGGTGGGTTTTTTCTTGCGTAAAAGGTTTGTTGCTTCTGGCTACTTCGTTCGGGCGTAGTCCCTTAAGAGCCTGAGAACTAAAATATCATTCACTTCGACGGTGACTATCGTACTCGTGCACCTAGATAGGCTTCGTCTGATTTAGAACCCCTCGACATAGGGACCCTCTACAATAGCCTCTCTCAGTTTTTTCTTCTCATTTGTGTGCTCTTGGCTCGTCGCTCTGATCTTTGTCCTACTGTTTGCAAATGCGCAAATAGTGCAGGTTGGAAGCATGGAAGGTTGTCAACGCTATATGTTGCAAACAGTGGGGTCATGGTACCAAACCGAATACAATCGACACATCCGAGTGGCCAGAGGTGAACACTAGAGGAGGTGGTGTTTTGTGCACGAAAGGGTTGTTACTTCTGGGCTACTTCTTTTCCGGGCGTAGTCTCTAAGAAGCCTTGGACCCAAAATATCGTTAACTCGACGGGTGACGACTCGACTCCAGTCACTAGAGAGGCCTCGTCTGATCTGACACCTCGGCTATAGACTGTCTACAATAGCCTCTCTCAGTTTTTTCCTTCTCATTCGTGGCATTGTTGTCCTATTGTTTGCAAACGCGTAAAATAGTGCAGTGGAGCCAGTGTAAGGTTATCAAACATATATTTTGCAAACGGTGGGTCATGGCACTGAACCGACTGCGCTGGCACATCTGGGTGGCCAGGTGAATACTAAGGAGGTTGGTGTTTCGAATGCGTAAAATGTTGTTTGCTTCTGGGCCTACTTCGTCGGTCGCGTAGTCCCCTCTAGAGCCCTGAGACTAAAATATCATTCAAACTTCGACGGTGACTACTCGGACTCTGTGACCTAGATAGGCTTCGTCCTGTTTAGAACCTCGACATAGGACCCTCTAACAATGCCCTCTCTAGTTTTTTCCTTCTCATCTTTGTGCTCCTCGTGTCCTACTGTTTGCAATGCGCAAAATTTGCAGTATGAGCAGTGTAAGTTGTCAAACGCTATAATTTTGCAAACGTGGGTCATGGTACCAACCGACTACTCGACACACCGAGTGGCCAGGTGAACACTAGAGGAGGTGGTGTTTTGGTCAGCGAAGGGTTTGTTACTATCTGGGCTTACTTCTTCGGGCGTAGTCCTCTTAAGAGCCTTGAGACCAAAAATATCGTTCAACTTCGACGGGTGGACTACTCGGCTCCATGGCCCCTAAAAAAAAATAGAGAGGCCTCGTCTGATCTGACACCGTCGGGCGTAGAGACTGTCTACAATAGCCTCTCTCACAGTTTTTCCTTCTCATTGTTCGGTGCAACACACACCGCGTGGTATGGTCTTGTTAAACACTTGGGTAGGAGTCGTTTTTCAAAATTTACAACAACATTTTCAAAATTTACAACATACAACTTTTTCAAAAATTTACAACATTTCAATTTTACACTTTTTCAAACAATGAAAGCTTCTCTTAGCTTTGATAATTTAAAAATTCGCTCTAGCATTGCCAACCACGTGTCCCTTAAGAGCCCTGAGACCAAAATATCATTCAACTTCGACGGGTGACTACTCAGACTCCGTGGCACCTAGAGAGGCCTCGTCTAATCCAAAACCTCGGTGTAGGGACCCTCTACAATAGCCTCTCTTGGTTTTTTCCTTCTCATTTCGGTGCTCTCGTTGTCCTATTGTTTGCAAACGCGCGAAATAGTGCAGTTGGAGCCAGTGTAACATTGTCAAACGATATGGATCTACTCTGCAATAGCAGACAAGATGGGTTCATGGCACCTGAATCTCGAACCTATGCCAAAGCACATCTGGGTATTAGGCCTTCCTCGAACATCTAAAGGAGGTGGTGTATTTTTTGCGCAGAACTAGGTTCGTTGAATATCCGGGCTACTTCGTTCGGGTATAGTCCCTTAAGAGCCCTAAAACACCAAAATAGAGGATTCAACTTCGATGGGTGACTACTCGGACTCTAAGTGGCACCTAGTAGAGGCCTCATCTAATCTAAAACCTCGGCGTAGGGACCCTACTACAATAGCCTCTCTTGGTTTTTTCCTTCTCATAATCGGTGAAGTCAACTTCTTTCTTGTCCTACTGTTTGCAATGACGTAAGAAATAGTGCAGTTGGAGCTTCAGTGTAAGGTCTGTCGCAACGCTATATTTTGCAAACACATGGGTCATGGCACTGAAACCGACTGCACCGACATGTCCGGGTGAACTAGGTGAAATGCTAGAGGAGGTGGTTAAAATTGGTGCGCTAAAGGGTCGTTGCTTCCAGGATACAAAAATTCGGGCGCAGTAACCTTTAATAGCCCTGTCGCACCAAAATTTAAATTTCGTTCAAAGTCCTTCGACGTTGTGAACTTCATCTACAGACTCCATGGTACATAGAGAGGCCTCGTCTGAGGTTGAGCACCTTGACGTAGTGGACCCTCTACAATAGCCTCTCTCAATTTTTTCCATCTCATTTCAGTGCTCTCGATGAATCACTACTCAATAGTGACAAACGCGCGATACATAGATGCAGTTCGAAAACAGTGTTAAGGTTGTCAAATGCCCATATTTTACAAACGAAGTGGCATCATGAGCTACCAAACTGACTACATCGGCATCATCTGAGTGGCTAGGTGAACGTCTACATAAGGTGGTGTTTTGGTGCATGCAATTTGTTGTTACTTCTGGGCTACCAAAAATATTTGTGAACGGGGCGTAGTCTCTTAAGAGCCTTCAGGACTAAAATTTCAATTCAACTTTGACGGATGACTACTCGGACTCCGTGGCACCTTTTAGATTTAGGCACTCACCTTTGTACTTCTGACACTTCTCTTGCGTAGAGACTCTTCTCACACATAGCCTCTACACCGTCATGCTCTCCTTTTCCATGTCTCAACCTTAGTAAACACGTGTAGGTATGGTCTTGTAAACCCATCTTGGGGAGGAGTCGTTTCTCATCCAATTTACAACATTCATGCAAAATCTTACAACTTTTTCAAGACAATGAAAGCTTCTCTTGAGCTTCGAGAATTTAAAATTCTCTGAAGTAGCAATGCCAACCATGTCAAGGTGGAAGCTTTTCTGGCACCACTAACCTAAACATGGAAACAGTGTTAGTCAAAGAAATTCAAGTTTCAGAATCAAAATGATCATACTATCTATATATGTACAAAGTAGTACACAAATCTTAAATTTTTTTGATCATTCTCTATATTGTCAGGAGAATCTAGAAATGCTTTAAACTACAAAAATGACAACTATATACTGAGTTGAAATATTGAAATTGATATATACCAGACATGGTTACAATGTGTAAATTCATCTCCAAAATTGAACCATCAGGATCGGATAGTACTCTGAATAGCAGACAATGATGTGCATTGCATATCTCTGAGCTGTTCATTCAACCTTCCAAAGAATCTATGTGTATTAGGCAAAGCATACTCGATAAACTATTTCAGCCTGAAATATTTGTCACTAGAACTAGATGTGAATATACAGACATATTGTTCTGTAACTAGCTCACACCGTTTTGAAGTCTTCAAACACCCAAACAGAGGAGTTTTTTAACTGGATACTGTAACCAATTTAGCCAAGTTATCAGTAACTACCACTGACCCTGTATGATCCTCATTTTACCTTCGCCATTTACTCATAGGAGAAGTCAACTTCTTTCTTTCCAATTTCGATATGCAACAACATAAGTGTTAGTTTGTGATAACTTCTTCATTGCTAATACAAGTCACAATTACTGCAAACACCTGTCCTAGCCTTAAACTAACCAAGGTTGATTACAACAACATATTTAACACCATCATGATAAGAAATTGAACAAGGGTTAGATAACTCAATACATTAATTAAATACAATAACTTTGAATACCTTGTCGCACCAATGTTCAAAATTTCGTCAAAGTCCTCTGGATGTCTCTAACTTCATCTGCAGAATACAAGTTGTAATGCTTGTGGAGGTTGATACCTAAATAAGCGGAGTTAGAGGGCTATCAAATCCATCCTTCCACCCATTCTTGTGAATCACACTCAGCAGTGCCAAGATTCGATACCTAGGAAGCACAAAAACATGTATCAACTTTCTTGTCCATACGGCCCCACGAAGTAGCCTTTGAGCTACAAAATGAGTGCATATGACCTGGACCCAGTGACTTAAGATACAGAGGCTTTGTAGTTCTTCAAGATGATGAACTCTCAAGAAAACAAACAAAAAGCTCTATGAACTGTGGATTTTTCTATGTGAACCTTGGGCCATGTATTCAGCTTTCACCATTAAGACTATGTCTCTTTGCATCTTTTAATTTAGCACCATCTTTGTACTTCAACTCGTCTCTTGCAAGATCTCTTATATAGCGCACATGCCCCTAAAGGAAACATGCTCATCCCTTTGTCCATGTCCAACCTCAGTGAAACTCCAAAACATGATTGCACACCCATGGATTGATGTGCATTCTGCTCATCCAATAAAAGGCAATCGTGCACTCTTAAACTGAGACACGTGTTAATTATATGACCATATATAATGTTGTTGGGAAGTTGGGGGTCCCTATGAAACAAGTTTCCATAAAATAATCAAAGAAATACCCTTGCACTAATTCAGTAGTATGAGTGCGATCAAGCATTGATATAAAAGTGGTAATCTCTTAGGAATACTAGTATGATTCTAGACTACTGCCAGAAGGGGATGTAGAAATGCAATATGCACAATATTGGCAACTTGTATTGAGTTGTAATATTGAGAAGGGAGGCTCCATTTGTGGTTTAGCAATGTGTAATTATACTAGCATAGAAGGTCGACCACTGAAACAATAGTACCAATAGGAAATGTGTCATTGCATTAGGTTGAATAGTTGGATCCAAGTGGCTTCGATCAATCTATGTGTATGCCTACGCATACTCATAAAGCGGGAATATGAGCGCTTCCTTGATGATATTCTCGTAAATTTGCAGGAAATGGGCATTTGTTCTGTAGCATAGTTTACAGTATTTCTAAATTATGCCCTATGTGTACCTTCAATTTCTCATGGATGCAACTTTCTACATTTAGGTAATCCGCCACATGTACCACAGCTTCCATCTAAACAATCTTGACTATAAAAAAATTATCCAACGTCTTTTTAAAAAAATACAGGTAGGAATGAAATCCCTTGGAAGAAATTGGTGGAACTTGAACATCACATTCCAGATAACATAGTTTCAGAATGAAAATTAGAACGAATACGTAAAAATTTAGCATAATGCATCGCAAATTCAACATGTTGCCTACAACAACAAGTGGTGCGAGCATGGTTGATTTTCACATAGAATGGTTTCAACATTTCAAAACAATGTTGACTAATTTTAATTTCCAGATTCTCTTGTTCAAATTTACGAAAAAATTGAGTTTGAGTTATATCTAAGAAATGTTTTGGATGTGGTTCACGATTAGTAGAACCAACTCTCTGTTTTATAACATCTCTTGTATTAGGTGAAACTCTAGTGTTATCATGCCAAAATTGAATAACAATTTCTCTTATAGCATCAGAATTATTTTTTTCCTTACGCGGTGCTCTAACAGAAAATGCCCAAAAATCGGCGTTATTGAGTGATTGAAGGATATTACGTCTTTCAATTGCTTTTATTAGAATTTTTTGAATTAACTTGCAACATTCAACTTGTTTACATAATCAAATGTTGTTTTTTTATTGATTCACTTACAACACTAGTAGCAAGTACACAACGCACAATATTACCATTCCTAGTGCGTCTCTTGACACCAACAGTGTGATATGCATCATGAAGTTTTTCAACAATTGTAGAGTTTTGACCACGTTTATTAGGTGTTGTCAATCCTAAGGTGTTTAATGTAGGTCTCATTTTAATCAATTTCATCAAACTAACCAACAACTGACATCTTTGGGAAGCATTTTAAAATTTCAAAATGATTATCCTAAATTTCAATGGCTTTTCTTCTGATTTGTTGTTCAGAAAGTTTTTCAAACATTGGTTTAAAAATGTTTTCATAAATTTCAATAAAAAAATTAGGTTTCTTATGTAAAATCCTAGGAGGTGTTTTTTTGTCAAATTTTACTTGTCTACAGTTTTAACATGAATTTCCTTATTCACATTTTTATTGTCTCTTTCAATTTTCAACATTTGCTACATCATGAGTATTTAATTATTCTTCAACATTGACAGTAAAAACATCTTAATAACGAGTATTTAATTCAACTTCAACATTGACAGTAGAAACATTACCTGGTTCTTCATTGCATACAATAGTTGGGGTTGAAGATGAACCTCTTTTTGATTCATGAAGATTTCGCATTTGCTCAACATTTTGAATTTTTTTGGCCTCTAATTCGTTTGGTGTTTTTTTTACTTAATGAATTCCTTTTTTGACTTCGTTTCTTTGTCTCCCGTGATGTTTTGCTTCTGGGTGATAAGAAAAAAAGTGCAGAAAAAGATAAAATTTTACGTAGTAATTCATATGGTAAGGTCAGACAGTAAAAATCACATGGTAATTCACACACTGGGATGTGTGTAAATATTATTCTATGTAACTGCGAGCGCGCTTTATAAACCGCGATTGCGCTTTATAAACCGCGATTGCTGTCTATAAAGCGCGCTCACGGTTTGTGTTATAAAAATTGTAAGCGTACTTTATAGATCGTGATCGCGGATCTATCTACCAAACCTAAGCCTCAGGAAAATCTTTGTTTTTCTCCAACCAAAGCTATGGAAGGTCATTATGAAATGTAAAAGGTCAAAAAAACCTCAAATTTTCTCTTCCAAAGACTTGAACCATGCTTAAAAACCTGAAAACATTTCACAAAAATGGTGCCATCGCGTAGGGGAGAATGTTAGCTTTGTAGAAATATTGATTTTAAAGTGAATAGAATAAAATAAATATCATTTTATAATTTTTTACTAACAATAGGTCTTTAAGACATATTTTCCTGTGAATGTTCATGTCTACGTTTAAGACTGTAACTTTTATTTTGCTTATCAAAATGTGATAAAACTTATACCATCCCAAGCATGGACAAAGTTTATACACGTCAAAAAAAAAAATATTTGATTTTGATATTTTTTGATATAGTTATGGCGGGCAAATGGAAAGCGCTCCGTTTTCTAAATATTTTCAGACCACTTTCACGGAAAAAATCATAAAAAAAAAAATTGCTAAAAAAAATACAAAATAAAATCCATCCTAAGATAGACAACTACATCTAACTTCTCGCCAAAGGAAAAAAAAAATAACAAGATTCGGTCATCCAAAACGCGGGCAAACAGACTATAGTCTTATAAGTTTTTTCAAAAAACAAAACCAAGTCATATAATTTTAAATTTTTAATATATCTAAAATTTTCCCTTTTTAAAAAAAATTATTATTTTAGAAACTAGATTCCGAATGCTACGATTCAGATTTATATAAATTTTTCTAATTTTGAGTGCGTGTAATTGCTAATAATCCCTACAAGTTAAGATTTTTCTATTTTTTGCAATATGACGTCCACGGATGACCCCATATTTTTCCATCAACTTCCTGCACTTACCCAATTATCAATTATGGAAGATGCAGATTGAGGATTATTTGTATCAAAGAGATTTTTAGTTATTGTTAGATGAGAAGTCTAGACCTACGAAGATGATTGATGAAGAATGGAAGATTCTTGATAGAAAGGCTTTGGGATCTATAAGATTGAGCCTGATAACATTTGTGGCTTCTAATATTACAGAAGTGACTTCTACGGTAGAGTTAATGAAATCTCTTGCTAATTTATATGAAAAACCTAGTGCTTCAAATAAAGTTTATTTGATAAACAAACTATTTAGTTCTAAGATGCATGAAGGTGGATCTGCATCTAGTCATCTGAATGATTTCCGATCTATTGTAAATCAGTTAAAATCGTTTGATATACCATTTGATGATGAAGTAAAATCATTTTTATTCTTATGTTATTTGCCTAATAGTTGGGATAACTTGATAATTGTTGTTAATAATACAACATCTACTAATAATATTTTGAAGTTTGATGATGTGGTTAGTATAATCTTGAATGAATAAATTCGCAGGAAGAGTACAGAGGAATCATCATCTAGGAATGCTTTGAATGTAGAAAGAAGGGGCAGGCAGAAGGAGAAATCTAAAAATAAGAGTAATGAGAAATCAAATTTAATGGATAATAGATCTAAATCTAGAAGCAAGGGAATTACTTGTTGGAAATGTGGAAAGAAAGGACATGCAAAGAAATATTGTTGGTCAGAGAAAAAAGAGAACCAACAACCAGACAAAGGTAAAGAAGAAAATCTTCTACATCAGAGGTAATGCAAGATGCTCTTATTATTTCTTTAGATAATAAAATTAAATCATGGGTTATAGATTTAGGAGCTTCTTTCCATGCAACCTCTAATAAGGGTTATTTCAGAAATTATGTCCAAGGCAATTTTCAGCATTTTATTTGGGTGATGATGAACCTTGTAGTATAACTGGAAAATGGGAGATTCATCTAAAATTTTAGAATAGAAATACATGGGTATTGAAATATGTGAGACATGTGCCAAGCCTTAGGAGGAATCTTATTTCCACAAGGCAACTAGGTGAAGTTGGTTACATGGTTACTTTTAGGGGATACTCTTGGAAATTCACCAAGGGTGTTTTTGTTGTGGCAAGAGGTAAGAAGGCAGGAACGCTATATTTATCTACCTGTGTTACTGATTCTTTTTCTGCATTATCTACTTTAGATTTAGATGCATGCATGTGGCATAACCGGTTGGGCCATATAAGTCAAAAAGGAATGCAGATCTTAAAGGCTAAGGGTAAGTTATCATATTTGAAAGATTTAGATCTTGATTTCTATGAGCATTGTGTCTTTGGAAAGTAAAAGAGAGTGAAATTTCTCAAAGTTGGGGAAACTAAGAAGGAGCAGAAATTAGAGCTTGTACACTCAGATATGTGGGGACCAGCTCAAGTAGCTTCTCATGGAGGATCCCAATATTATGTTACTTTCATTGATAATGCTACAAGAAAGGTATGGGTTTATTGTATTAAACATAAATTTGATATTTTTGAAACTTTTAACAGATGGAAAGCCCTTGTTGAGAATGAATCAAATTCTAAGTTAAAGTGCCTTAGATCTGACAATGGTGGTGAATATTGTAACAATGATTTCAATGATTATTGTTTAGTGAATGGGATACATAGAGAAATAACGGTTCTAAGAACACCACGGAAGAATGGTGTTGCTGAAAGAATCAACAAGAAAATCATGGAACATACTAGAAGTATGAGGATACATTCTAGATTACCCTTGCAATTTTGGGCAGAAACAGTTGATACAGTGGTTTTTTATTAACCGTGGGCCTTCAAGTTCACTAGATGGAGGAATAACAGAGGAAGCTTGTACCGGAAAAGAGGTAGATCTTTCTTTTCTTAAAGTTTTTGGTTCAAAATATTTTGTGCATGTTGATAAGGAAATTAGGAAAAATTTAGATGCAAAATCCAAGAGATGCACTTTCATTGGTTATTGGATTTGGTGGATTTCAGGTTTCATTTTTGGGATTTAGAGAATTTTAAAATTATTAGGAGTCGTGATGTTGAATGGAGTGAAAAGAGAATGTACATGGATCAAATTCTAGTACCCAAGGATGAATTGGTTGAGAAGTTTGTGCATGAAAATGAACTCTCAGATTTAAAATTATTACTTATAGGGTTACACAATAACTGGTTTCGGTTTACCCCTAACCGGCATCAGTTAGCTGAACTGGTATTAGTTACAGAAGATCCAAACCGGCATCAGTTAGCAAAACTAGTGTCGGTTATAGGTGACCGGCGTTGGTTACTATTAGATTTGGATACAAATGTCCAAGAGGTCCAGATTGAGCCTCTAGTACCCCCAAACTCCTGTGAAAAATTCAAAAAGGGTAAGTAAACCTTCAGAAATATTTACACCTTCTCTATTTTAATTTATTATTGATTGATAAAGGTGAACCAAATTTTTTTTAAGAAGCAATGTAGGATTAGACCCACGTCCAGTGGGACCATGGCATGGATGAGGAGATGGAATCCTTAGAATAGAACCAGACTTGGGATTTGGTTTAGTTGTCAGCATGTAAGAGAACATTGCAAAATAAGTGGGTTTTACGGGATCAGGGAAGAAGAGGCTGGACATAAAAGATACAAGGCAAGGCTTGTAGTATAGGGATTTGCACAGAAAGTGCGTATTGACTTTGGTGAAATATTTTTTTCCTATTGTAAAGATTACTTCTATTCATACTATATTGAGTTTAGTTGCAATAGAATATTTGCATTTAGAGAAACCAGATGTGAAGACAGATTTTCTTCAATGGTGATTTGGATGAAGAGATTTATATGCAGCAGCCACTTGGGTATGAAGTGAAGGGTAAGGAGAAATTAGTGTGTATATTGAAAAAGAGCTTATAAGGGCTCAAGTAAGCTCCAAGGGAATGGTACAAGAGGTTTGATAGTTTTATGCATGAGCATGGTTACTTGAGATGTGAATCTGACCATTGTGTTTATTTCAAGAAGCTTGAAAATGGGGAGCTATATTATTTTGTTATTGTATGTGGATGATATGCTTATTGCAGGATCTATTATGCATGGCATTAGTGAGCTTAAGGGAAAGCTAGCTCACATATTTATTATGAAGGATTCAGGAGCTGCAAAAAGAATCATTGGCATGAAAATACATAGAGACATGAAAAATAAGAAATTGTATTTGTCTCAGGAGGATTATATCTATAGAGTGTTAGAAAGGTTCAAGATGTAGAATGTAAAAACCTGTTAGTACACCTATGGCCGGACACTTCAAATTGATTAAAGATCATTGTCCGTCATCACAAGAGGAGGTCAAATACATGATACGAGTGTCCATATGCTTCAATAGTTGGGGAGTCTCATGTATAATATGGTTTGTACGAGACCAGACATTGCGACAGACAGTGGTGAGTTGTGAGTAGATATAGGGCCAGTCCAGGTAAAGAGCATTAGAAATTAGTTTAATGAATACTCAGGTATTTGAAAGGGACATCTAACATGCAGTTATGTTATGAAGGTTCAAATATTTCATTATGCGACTATGTTGATTCAGATATGGATAGAGATATGGATGGTAGGAGAAGCACTACTGGATATATTTTTACAGTAGGTGGGACGATAGTTAGTTGGATTTCAAGATTGGAGAAGTTCGTGGCTTTGTCTACTACAGAGGAAAATTATGTTGCAGCTACAGAGACTAGACAAGGAGATGATATGGATGAGTAGGTTCATGGAAGAGTTGGGAAAGGAGCAAGATGATTACAAATTGTTTAGTGATAGTTAGAGTGTAGTTCATTTGTCAAAGAAATCAACATTTCATTTGAGAACGAAACACATTCAGTTGAGGTATCACTTCATACGGTGAGTATTAGAGGATCGGGCAGTTGAATCTGGAAAAGATTCATACGAGCGAGAACCCTGCCGGATATGCTAACAAAGTCGTTAGCAAAGGAAAAGTTGGAGCTACACTCCACTTTTGTTGGTCTTCAAGTTTGGGACTTGAAGAGGAAGAAACAAAGCTAAGGAAGGATCTAAGAATGATGTTGTACAGGTATGGTATAGTGATTAATATCCAAGTGGGAGATTGTTGAGTTGTGGAGCTCAATTACTTCATATTAGCATGTAATGAAAAACTTGCTGGAAAACACAGTAATTGTCATCGGTAAGGAGGGACTGGCATTGGTCACCTATGACTGACATTGGTTAAGGTGAACCAACATCAGTTACCTATGCGGAAGTGTTTTAATTAACTCTCAGGAATTAGATCTATTTTTAGCATTAAAGTATATCTATTGATTGTAATTGCATGGCTAATTTCCCTTGGTTTATAAATGCTTATATAAGCATAAAAGCTAGGGTTTATAAGTAGAGAATTAACAAGAATTAAGAATAATTGTGAGAGAGATAATTCTTGGAGAAGAAGCAAAATCTTGAGAGAAATAAATTACTATACATCTGAGAGATGTGGAAGATTGTAAATCTTCAATTGTATATCTTATCAAAGTTTTGGATAATAGATTGGCTTGTTTCTTAGTAGACATAGCCCACACTGGGTGAACCACGTTAAATATAGTGTTGATTTATATCTTTTGTTTTGTATATTTCTTCTGGTAGAATATCCACTTTTATTTGCATGTATGTTTAGATCTGATATATTATCTATACAACCGGTGTGCTAACCCTAAAAGAATTGAGAATAAGATATCGTACTTAGCATTTCTATGTGTCTTTGGGTTGATCTTGGTGTAAACTTGAGTAGAATAGGATGGAAATCTTTTGTGTATGCTTTACTTTAAACTAGTGTTAAATTTTCCCTTTGGACGAAATAGACATACACAATCTATCCAAAGTTACACGGACATGGACTTGTCATGTTCAAAAAAATGGATATGTGACTTTATAGCCACTTGTGACTGTTGAATGTGCTTCTCTATGTGTGATATAGAATATGAAAGCACACACAAAAGTTGTCAAAATCAATCTTCTTCTCTTGAAACCCTAGATTCCTTGAAAGCCACATAAAAAGGGGTCAACAGTTTGGGTGGAAGTACCGATGCATCACTTATGTAGCACAACTTCAAAGAGGCTTTAAACCCAAATAGTTATCCTCTTATTGAAGGTGCAATTGTGATGATGAAACTACAATATAGCCCTTACACAATTGATAATGTGTAATGTCCCCTTTTATTCACAGAGGACCTAAGGGCCAACATTTAGTTTTAGCCTTGGTCATACCCAAGGGGCTAAAGAATTTAGAGGCTATTAGGTAGTCCACCTTGCTTATTTGTTATATTTTTGTGTTGGCATGGGTGTTAAGTGCCTTGGTGGGGGGGAAAACGTTATATTTTTTCGTTGAAGGGGCAACTAAAAACACTTTAATGTTATAATTCTTCGTTGGGGTGACTTAAGTACTTTATTTTTCTATTTGTTCATTGGGGTCACTTAAGTCACTTTTCGTCCCACATGGAGCTCCTAACATGGAAAAAAGGTAATGTAACATTCCCATTTTAAGACTTTATAAACAAGGGAATTTTTTATTTTTTATAAACATAATGTTCACTATTCTAAATAAAGCATTATTTAGAACAAACATTCCATGCCAATCAAATTCAAATAGATAACCATATGCATTTGTAATGACTCGGTGATCCACCGATCTATTCATTCCCTAACTCGGTAAGCTACCGATCTATTTATGTTATCTTATGTATTGAATACATATCATATACTTCGTATAATTGGTTTTCCTACCCTACACCGGGTACTAAGTGATCTGTTTAAAGAACATATATAAATATCTGTTACCAATATTCATATGATATCACGTTGTTTTAAACTTGGTGACATAGGACAACGCAACCAGCAGCTTGCGATACTTTGGCCAAATATTTACAACATACTTTATATGTCACTATTCCTAGATGGCATACTCGTCATATTGGAATATGTCCTTCACCTCACTCCTCTATTATCATGATTGGTCTTTACTGACTACCATCAGTCCACTTGTCCCAGGTTTAACCCTAGTCCTAGATAGAAACATAACTTATTATAGGAAAATGCTCATAATGGCTTAGGGTAAATGGGCATACCCGGTTGACCTAAGTCAACCGTATGTGCCAAGGTACCCTGAGCCATTGGAAGCTAATGCCTATCCTAAATATGCTCCTATCCTGACCTAGAGAGAAACTAAGTTCAAGTCCAAGTTTGTGTGTAGATCTAGATGATCAATGCAGAAGGGTGATGCCACATGTCAACTACAATGTTGTATTCTCGAGAAGACCTAAGTCTTCTCGAAAGTACAGCCCTGTAGTTGGCATGTGCCATCATCTTACAGAAACTACCTCATCGAGTTGTACATACCCCAAGGAGATCCATTAATGACGTTATTAATTTGGATTATGTCTTGATTACAGCAACCTCAGCTAAACCCTAATCCAACACTCCATAAGTTCTTATCCTAAATTTGTTTCATTCGATTCCATGAAAGAAATTCCTTAAACTTATAATTTCCTTTTCAATGTTCGTTTTTCCCAATAATTAAACCAGCAGTTAACCAAAAAAAGGATAGCGTTATCATAGGTTTCATTTAAAATGTACTTCAACTTTTAGTAAGGTTTAACAACCGCATAAATCCAACAAAATTAGACTTCATACAAAATGAAGTCTATAGTTTATTAATCATAACTCCAAACCCTTTTGGATTTACATTCAATTAAGAGAGAGAAGAGAGTCTTCCTCTACATAATTAAGTACTAGGTTATATCATTCCTAATATCCATAGTTCATACTTCATGTTCATTATGAAACATATTACTATGTTAAATTGTTTAGATATAATTCATCATTTTATACAACTCAACAAGTTGCTTCATTATGAGGGAATTTTGAACGTAATTCCCATTATCCATTTTATCAAGATGACAAGAGAAGTATAACATAGTATAAAGAATATAAACAAGATAGAACTTTCATCCTCTTTACAAAAGTACGAGATAATTTTCACAACCAATCCAAATAAGTCACAACTCGCAATTCATCATTCCAACTTATAAAATTTACAAGACTATGCACTTTAAGCAAACTGAGTAACAATAGCCTTCAATCTATAAGTATACAACTTTTCTTTTATAGTTCAACAAAAGAATGAATCAAAATTCTTTTCTAAGGAATAGGCTTATATCAGCCAATGCATCATATGAGTTTTTGCCTTATTTTATCACTTAAATCATCCATCTGCAAAAATTGCTAGCATGGGTCAGTTCAATGAACTAAGCATGATAAGCACTAATCATTAAAACGAAGTGCATTCCACTAATTGTTTCGTTAAAGCAATGGCATTGCTTTAATGAGACAATTAAAAACATCATACAATAAACATAAGTGATCTCAAACAGAAATGAAGTACATTAATAAATCTAAATCATCTTTAAAGAGAAAAGTAGAATATAATAAACAATATCTTCCTATGATCTTAAAGTTCTAATAATCCTATCAATGGCTTAAAAATAAACAATATATCCTGCCATCCATTGACTCATAATTCTATCCTAATAGAATACCACAAATATCTTATCTAAGAGACAAAATAATTGTATACAAACATGGTTCCTTCAAGGATGATTCATCTAAATCATTAATAAGGAATAAAAAGAACCGTTATATAACCTGCCCAAACTATAACGCCAGAAAAATGAAACCAAATTATAACATGAGTTACTTGTTCCTCTCTGGATTAACAATATTGCACATTCAATCATTAGAATATACACCAAACATAATTCCATAACCAAACAATAAGGTATGGAAAAATAGAACAGTCCAACTGTAACTCCAATTCCAACTATCCATGTTAGAAATTATCATCCAAATATCATAAATCAATGTTCACAAACAAAGTATCCCCAAAGAGGAGTTATTCTCTACTCATGTTCTTCACAAAAGATAAAGAGTTATAAGAGACAACCTACTCCTATCTATATAAACTAGACAAGACTAGTCAACAACAATCATCCCATAAGTATTGATTTACTTAATGAACAGAACCTTCCGGGCTACTAGTTCTCAACATTATTTCAATCAAACATTCGAGCAAGGGTAGACCAATAGGTCATGAGAAATCACTATCTCGAAATGGATTTGAGTACAAAAAAACTTAAACATTGAGCCTATCCACAGATAGAGAAAAGGTAACTAAATAAAGAAAGAACCCCCGATAAATCGTTTCATACAACTGAATAAAAGGAAGTTCCAGTTTATATTTAAATCAAGTTGAAAGCATAAAGCAGACCTGAGCCAATATACTATTCACAAAAGGATTACATACATATATATATATATATATAATATATTATATATATTCTTTCTCGAAGTGAACCCAAAGTCTATTCACTATTTCAGTCAAGAATAGCATCCCAAAACAATAACAATAAGGTTCATAATTACCCATGAACCCAAGATTGAAGTCTCACAAAGGCTTCACTAAATAATACAAAAAGTAAACAATTTGTTATTCAAAGGAATCAAACTCAATACAACTGAACAGAGAAGGGATCCTTTCTAGGTATTATATCATTGTCCATGGTAATATACCCAAATTTTCCACTAAGACTCGATTTACTCAAAGAGACAAAAGAGAGGGAGAGCTAGAACCCAAACACCTAATACAGAAGTTGTCTCGGTCTTAAATTCCAAAGCAACAAGAATGGAATATCAAAACAGAACTTCACAACCACAAAATCACGACAATGGTGCCTTAGTACAAACTAATAAAGTCAACCCAAAACGCGGGTTTCTTCCAAACATTTGGGAGAGAACACTTTCTCTAATTCCCACGCTCATACTATCTCAAGAAGTCGATACAGTCAAAAACATAACAAAATTTCAACATTCTTTAAGATGTTTCTAGTTCCAAAGCTCAAAAGAGATTTATTTAATGACTCAAACAAGTTCCCACATAGTTCCCTGGTGAGTATTCACTCAAGTAAAGAGTTATAACTTAGTCATTAATAAAAGCATAACCCAATGCAAAATACCAGGACATATTCGAATGAATCAACCCATATACGAGTCCATAACACACAAGTGTTAAACAGAAGTACAGAGATGAACCTGAGCTCAAACTCAAACATTTAGAACTACACTAACAAAATAATGCATGTAGAGTGCTAAAAATGAACTCCAAGCGACAGTTTAGCAAAGCACGGGTTTTCCAAACACTGGTTCTAAGCAAGGCGAAGCTCCATCATGGGTCTACTTCAAAAATAAAATGCAACCCAGAAGCAATAAAAAAAGTAGAACTCAAGTTTTCCTTTAAATTCTGATCCATATATATATATATATATATATATTATATATATATATATAATATCATGGGTGAGGCCCTAGATGGACGACAGTCAAATCAAAGCTCCATAACTTCACATACAAGATCATGATTGCCAAGCAGAGATATAGAACCAATTTCCGCATACCATTTTCACTTGCATGCTGTCATAAAACTCACACAGAGAGATAGTTTCCCAACAATACAATTTTTTCCAAGGATTCAAATCAAACACACAAGGATTCATATAACCCAGCAGTCAAAATAACCAGACAGTTCTAAAAACAAAAATATGAATCTCAAGAAAGCAAAGTTCTTTTAATGAATCATTTAGAAGAACGTAAATAATTTTAATAGTTAGAGCCTATCATGCCTGATAGTGCTTCCACCAAATCGAAGGACACTTCCAGCCAAGCTTCCAGGCTATTTTTCTCCTCCATGAAAATATCAACAACGAAACATCTTTTCCTTCCATGCTTCATATACTTTCCTTCGATCAAAAATAGACCGCAAAAACCAAAAATAGCTTTGAAGTGAAGGTCGAACTGTTGGTTCGAAGAACGAGTTAGCTCCATGCAGAGAAAAATCCGCCATGCATGAAAAACCAAATAACCTCCTACAAACCCACCTTCTAAGTTTCCAAGACGGTTTGCACATAATGACCGAGGCTCATAAATGCCATAAATGCATTCAATCCAAAAATTCCCACTTATCTTTCCTTGCCACCGCCACTTAAATTTGGTGAATGCCAATTCAATACAAAAATACAATTCCATCTGTTAGTGGATTTTCCACGTAAGCCTCCACCAATTCCACTGGCCCCCTACCAAATCTAGCAGTACTTCCATCATTTAAAACCTTATCATCTTCCTTAAATTCCTTTGGAACCATCGCCCTTAAGACATGCGACCCCCCTTTAGGTTCCCTTTAATAGTTTAGGATAGATTCAAATAGAACTTAGGTTAGTTTAACAATTACCAACATAGGTCTTAAAATATTTTCCATTAGAATTCCCACCTTAGGTTAGGTTTGATTCATAACCTTTTAGTATTAGGTATTAATTAAAATAGCCTAGTATCCCTTTAGTAACCCTTCCCTAATCCATTTAGCACAATGCTTAGGTTAGGATGCCAACCCCATAATTAGAATAAGAGGCTTAGGTTAGAATAGAATTCCAATAAATAAACATAGCTAGAACATAGTTGTTCTTACCTAGCTTAGGTTACCATTAGGATAGTCCTTAGATTTTTAGGACTCCAAACTTCTCCTCATAGAATTTAATTTTGCTTAAGTCCTTAATGTCCTTCCAAGATCAATCACCAAAGACCCTTGGCACAAAACATACAGCTGAATGAAAACACGTTAAAACAAGACCAAGAATTAGTATCACATAAAATTCAGTCTTCTATGTCCCTTAAACTACTGAATGTCAATTTTACCATTCAGTCTATGAAGAAGACTTGAAACATTCCTTGGATCACTGAAATTGATCCAAGGATGAGTCAGAAGAAGAAATAAGTCTGCAACTCTTAAAACCAGATTGTAGCTCATCTTTCCAAAGTGAAAATGAATTCTTAAATAAACCATATAATTTCAGTCTATTGATTTATTTTTAAGAACAAAAAATATTTATCCTTATCAAGCATGATCTCTGACAGTCAAAAGAACACATCTTTATCCCGAAAATCACATGTCAACACTTGAATGCAAAAGAGGATTATATCAGTTATCGATTAGGTGTTATTATGCTTCCCTCCTAAAAAGAATCATCGTCCCGATGATTATCTCATTTTTAACAGATTGCATCAAGGAAAAATAGCTCTTATTCACTTTTCTTACCATATCTCAAAAACATATCAGGCACCTATTAAGTTCTAGAAATCAGCATTACATAGCTTGTTTATTTCAAAATAAATAAATATCTTCCCAAAACTCCTTCTTATTATATTATAAAGATAAAAATTTTACATCATTTTATCTTTCAACAGAATCAATCTAGTTCAAATAGATATGGAAATTTGTAGTTTTCATATCCTCAAGGTTTTCCCAAGTTACACTTTCTTCATTAAACTAGGTCCGTATTGGACCTTGCATTGACTTATCATGATTTCTCAAATGCAACTGACAGGTTTCAAGCACTCATATGGGTTTAACCATGATTATTCTTGGGTTTTGGCCCTGCAAGGAATTCCATTTTAATGTTCATATCTGATAAATGTGAAATATATTTCTTAAGCAAAGAAATATGGAAAACATCATGGAATTCGAGACAAAGTCAGGAGACATAATACTAAAATGATAAGCTACAGGATTGAACTTCAACTATCTCAAAAGGTCCCACATAACAGGTTATAACCTTGTGGAGCCTTGCCACAGGAAACAAATTATAGATTCTTCTTGATAATTTACGTTTTAACTAATGAATTTTAGAATAAGACTTATCTACCAATTAAATTTCCTATCAACCTACTCTCCTAAATTATACATAGTGGTTTTAACTACTCTGCTACTTCTCTAAAACTAATACAATACAATAGTAACTTATTGTTCACAAAGAATTTAATTAAATTACCCCAATTCTTAGTGCGAACACTGGTGATGTCTGCAACTTTCTTCAGGGGTACTAGCATGCTCAATCTGCTTTGGTTTAGATCGGCCATATCCCATCACTGATCCTGTGACGTGGTAACCAACTCTAGTTGACAATCAGATGGTTTTTGAGGATACCAACAACCTCTGTTTGGCCTCCAATGGTTCTATTTCATGCTAGTTTATATTTAGTCTTCAGATCAAAAATGTTTCATTCTACTATTCTTCCTCATAATAGATTCATCGTCTATGCCCAGTATTTGCTTGACACATCTCACATTTTGATTGTTCCATTTAAAAATACGAGCTCAGATGCCTCAAAATGTGTTATATGCCTTTCTGTCGCTCTAGCAAAAAACATTCTTTCCTAGGAAATTTATATGCCGAGAAATTATTGTGAGCCCTGTTTGAGTTACAATTTACAGTTTCTTCTATTTAACCCTGTTGTCCCAGCTATAATAGCATTATATCCTATAGACCTTAGGGTTTTTAACCTAGCTGACATAAGTGTGAAGACAATATTATTATGACTTTGGGAGGCAAATCTCCATTTAGGCAGAATAGATTTTGTATCTTCATCGTATTTTAATGAGCTTGTTAATTTTGCTAGCTGTTGGAGAAGAGACTCGTAAAACTTAATATGGTTAAATAGTCCGGTTCACCCAAAGGGCAGTGGGATTGAATAGTTTAGGCAATTTGAGTGACTTTTGGATCATATACACACATTATAGTGGTAAGGTGGTTCAAGTTTTCCACACATTTCATGAGTATATAACCACTCGACATAGTGTAGATTAAGAGAGAGCAAGACCACGGCATTGGCTTCATCCTCGTTTCCTGAATTTGGTCAGATCTGTAGGTTTTGGTTCTTTTCCATCTCCAAGTTTTATTCATTAGATTCCATCTGTATTTCTAAGTACAAAATTAGATTAGCATTGAATTTTTCTAGTGGGATTTTATTGCTGAGCCTGGGTAAAAAAAAATCTACTACATTTTTGACATGATAGACAAGTCACTATAAGTATACAGTTGGGAAAATGATGGCAGCAGGCTTTGGGAATCTTATTGATTACTTTCGACGGTAAAAATAAATAAAAAATAGAACCACTTATCACCTCAGAAACATAATTAACTTGATCTGCAATGCAGAAATAATATGTCATTAATAAACCTGTAACAAGTGATGCTCATTGGTGACATCATGGGATAATTTTGGCACTTGACATATTATGATTGGTCAAAGGACCAATTGACATAAAGATAATTAAAATACCCACGATGACTACAGACTTTGGCCAAACAAACTAAATAGAGATAAAACGATTTGGAAATAAAGACTATTCTCAGACTCATTGGAAAGATGACATGGAATTATAATCTACACTCTAGACTTTTTAGCCTTTATTTTTATTTTGAAAAGTCAACAAAAGCAAAGATAATAATCAGCCTAGATGTGTTTAAAATTTTTGGACCAATAAATCTTGCATATTGATCCTGCAACTGCAGCATATCTTTGCATGACAAAAAATACTGCCAGGGAGTGCGATATAGCAGAGATCTGGGTAACTTTTTAGAAGACACTCACTTTGATTAAATCTAAATTGGCTATGATCAGTGGACTAAGGTTAAATGTCACACTGGAATCTTAAGATCGAGAGTCAGGATGATTAACTATTGTTCAAATTCATTATCCTGAAAGGGAAACCTAATGAATCTGCTTTATGGTGCCGAAGTTTCTGAAACCTCAATGCTGGCATAAGAACTTGAGGGTCATAGTAAAATCGATCTTCTGCTATAACATGCAGCTCTTGGCTCTGAATTAATTCACGCAGAATGCAACCTAGATTGAAAAGTCCATTTAAGAGATTTGAAGTGATCAAATACAGTCAATGCATGGACAATGACTTGTCCCTTTTCAGACCTAAAATGCCTCCAATTGATCATGCATTCAAAGACTCTCATCTTGTGTTTGATGCATTGATTGCAAAGTGGATATAACCAGATTTTCACAGGTGACAAATTGGAAAAATTCATGCTTGATACTTCCATCTTTACAAAACATCATATTACATGGGGCAGATAATTATATGAATTATTAGATTTTAATGATATCACACTGTTCATGTTCAAGTTGTTTTAACAACTCGAGTAACAACTGCTAAGAATTAATATAATACAGGTGTTGCTCACACATTAGATATAATGGAGCATTAATAATCAATGTTAATAATTGAATATATCCTTCAAATCCTTGCCAAAAGTTATCTAGAATCTACACCATGTTTTGACCCGAAGAAAGACTCTCTGACAAATAAGAAGAAAAAGAATTGTTTACCCGACTTCAAGATCAGAAAAACTCTTGCTCCAGCTATCATGTTGCTTCTTTCAACGGGATGAAATAGATCAATTTTTCAGCAGAATCATGCGTAGCTTCTAGATTTGTTGAAGTCAATAGGCCTGTGATCCAGATCCAGATCTCAAAATTGCAATAAGCTTCTGGTACAAAGGCTTCATCCTCTTGTTTCAAATGCATCCCGTAACTAAGTCAGTGCTGTGGCAGCCAGATATTACAATAAAGGCCAGGAGTCTTGTGCATCTTGCTTCCATTTCAAGTTCAAAAAATAAACCAAGTTGCAGAAACAGAACCTAGAGAGCTCCATCAAAAAACATTGTTCAAGTTTATGACGAACATCAGCACTGATGTTGGAGAAGAACTGTCAATGCTTGGCAAGGATGGCCTGCAGTGAGATGAAACAAGGCAAAGGCTGTGGCCTGAGATCTAGCTTGTCCTTCCAAATCTGCTTGGGAGATTCCAATCCCTATTTTGTTTAGGGCCCCAATTCTAGCTTCATTGTTTGCAGATCCAGCTGCATTTCCAATTCTTGTTTCCATGATCTTATTTGCTTCCAGCTTAGGGCAGACAAAATCCAGTTGTGGCTGAGAATTCAAAGGCAAAAGCCATCAGTTGCACTGCAGACATGAAAAAGGACAAGACTTCATCAACTTTCCTCTTCCTCTTCTTTTCCTCTGAAAGCAGTGATCAATCAAATCTTTGGCTACAACTTAATGCATTAAGAGCCCCTTTAAAATCTTGAATCTCCTTCTCCAATCTGTCAAGTCAGCAAATCCTCCTATGCGCTTCTCCACAGTGCATGCTGATATGCAGGAGGCTTTCATAAGTTCTTAGTTTAAATGGATCCTAATGGACATGCAAAGGAGGCATTCTAGTTTTTAGAGATCTGTCACTTGTTTCTTTTCTGAAAACATGTGTCATGCTTTCAACTAAAAGATAAGCTACATGTCTATAAGTAGAGGAAGAACCTGATCAGGTTAAAGAAGAGGTTTTGTCAAGGGACTTGTTGAGGAGTATAAGGCTTTGGTGCAGGGGGACAGCCCTCCACTTATAGCAAAGGTCCCAGGGATATCAGGAGCATGAGGAAAACCAGATAATGTTATGTGTCTACGGTGTATTCAGAAAAATTCTTGATGCTTATGTTAGATATTTTACATAGAATTTTGTGTTATTCTAAGGTCTAGATCATAGAGCTTACCAATTCTTAGCAAGTTCATCAAAAGGTGCAGGGATTGACTTTCTTCTTGATGTGCCAGCAGTTACAAACTCAAGGTTCTACTCCCTCTTCCAGAAATTTCTTGGGAACCTTTGTTGAAAAATTTAGCACCTGTCCATGTTGATACTAGTGACCTAAGCTATGAGCTTTCTATAAATATTCCAATTTTCTATAAAAAACTACTTTAATTGCTGCAATTCTGTTTGCCAATCTGGCGAATTCATGAACTGGAGATAGTTTGATCGAAGTGAAACCTCATAATCAATTTAACTTACTTGTTCCATTTCAGTAAGAATTTCAGGTCCGATTACCTCTCTATCCTCCTATGATTATCCCAACTAACTAGGTTTTGTGCAATTTCTTTCGTAGTAATACCTCAAAAGGTGCCATCTTAAGAGAAACATGATATGTATTATTGTATGTGAATTCAACTAATGGAAGATACTCTTCCCACTTATACTATTTATCCATGCAATACATCCGTAAGATATCTTCTAAAACTTGATTTACTCTTTCAGTCTATCCATCCATTTCTGGATGATACGCAGAACTGAAATTTAGCTTAGTTCCTAAAGCTGCATTAAGCGTTTGCCAAAATCTTGACGTCATTCTAGGATCTCTATCCGAAATGATTAATTCAGGTACTCCATGTAATCTGAAAATTTCATGTACAAATATTTTAGCCAAAATAGGAGAATCATCCTTAAGATTCCCAGTAATAAAATGTGCTACCTTTGTTAGTTTATCCACAACTACTAAAATAACATCATGTTTATTTCTTGACATAGGCAACCCTTGTACAAAATCCATGCTTATTACTTGCCACTTGTACTGTGGTATGCTATGAGGGTACAACAAACTGGGTGGGTGCATATGTTCCACTTTAACACGTTGGCACTCAAGACAATGTGTCACAAAGTTTATAACATCCTTTTTCATCCCTTTCCAGAAATATTGTTGTTTTATATCAGCAAGCATTTTTGTAATGCCAGGGTGTCCAGAAAAAGATGAATTATGAAATTCTGATAACAATTTCTTTCTCAAATCATTTAGTGAAGGTACATAGACTTTGTTTTCAAATCATAAGATTCCTTCTTTATCAAAGTGAAAACCTTTATACCTCAAATCATTCGAATCTGTAGCAAGTGCTTGCTTTTACTTGCTGAAAGTAAGACTCAGATTCCATAACACGTTTTACTTCATCCTTAAACTGAGTTCTTAACATTATAAGAGTAGAAATGTGCTTCCTACGACTTAGAGCATCAAGCCACTCTATTTTATTTACCCTTGATATAATTGATGTCAAAATCATATTGAGACAAAAACTCTAACCACCTTCATTGTCTTGCATTAAGATTTGGCTGAGTGAAGATATACTTCAATCCAAGGTGATCATTTTTGAATTCAAAAGGCTTACCAAGTAGGTAATGTCTCCAAACTTGTAGTGCATGAACAATGGCAGAAAGCTCTAAATCATGTGGAGCATAATTCAACTCATGTAACTTTATTTTTCTACTTTCATAAGCTATGACATGTCCATTTTGTAACAAAATACCTCCTAGACCTTCACCAGATGCATCAGTTACCACCATAAAATCTCCATTAGGATCTGGTACTGCAAGAATAGGTGTTGAAGTTAACTGTTCCTTCAAGGTTTTAAATGCAATTTCACATTTCCCACTCCAAAAAAACTTTTTATCTTTCTTCTGTAAGGAAGTTATTGGTGCAACTATCTTAGAAAAATCTTTTACAAATTTCCTATAATAGCCAGCAAGTCCCATGAAGCTTCTAACTTCATGTACATTCTTAGGTATGGGCCACTCTGTTATAGCTACAATTTTTGAAGGATCTACAGCAATTCCATCTTTACTTATTACATGTCCCAAATAGTGTACTTATGTGTCATAGAAAGAACATTTAGACAGCTTACCAAATAACCGTCTCTTTCTTAATATTCCCAAAACTATCTTCAAATGCTCATGGTGTTCCTCAATACTTTTGGAATATATGAGAATGTCATCCAAGAATACGAGCACAAATTTGTCCAAGTATTCTTGAAAGATATTATTCATTAAATTCATAAATGTTGCAGGTGCATTAGTTAATCCAAAAGGTAGTACCGTGAACTCATAATGTCCATACCTTGTTCTGTTGTTTTATGAATGTCCTCATCCTTAATTTGCAATTGATGATATCTAGATCAAAGATCTATCTTAGAATATACTGATGCTCCATGCATCTGATCAAATAAATCATCAATCCTAGGGAGTGGGTATCTATTCTTGATTGTTTCCTTGTTTAACATTTTGTAATCAATGCACAATCTAAGTGTTCCATATTTATTTTTCACAAAAATTACCGGTGCTCCCCAAGGTGAAACACTTGGTCTAATCAAACCTTGAGACAAAATTTCATGCAACTGATCCTTAAGCTCTACTAATTCTGTAGTAGTCATTCGATATGGTGCTTTAGAAATAGGTCTCAGTTCCAGACTTGATCTCAATTTGTGAAATCAAACTCCCTTTTGGGTGGAAGACCCAGCTATTCTTCTAGGAATACGTCACTGAAGTCTCGTAACAGCAGATATCGTTCCATAATATTGCTGCTCTCTTCTATTGATTCAATAATTTTTACTGCATACAAGGTACATCCTTTATTTTTGGCCTTTTTAAGTTGCATAGCTGACAGTACTCTAACAGAAATACTCACGTTTCACACCCTGAATCTCCATTGTTTTCTATAGGTCATCTAAACAACTAATCTATTTTTCAAAATAGTCCACTTTAGCCGTATGTTCTGCTAACCAATTAACACCTATGATTACATCATAAGACCCCAAAGGTGCAACATAAATATTAACCTCAGTGGAAAAGTTAGGTAAATCAAGGACTGCTCCAAAAAGACACATACTAACCGTATGAACAACATTAGTCCCATACTATACAGTCCATGTTTTATCCATGTTTCCATATTTTCTTTTTAGTTTTGCTACTAATTTACTAGAAATAAAACATTTAGTAGCTCCGGTATCAAAAAATAATAGTTATAGGTAAAGCCAAATAACTTACCCGAAACTTCTATGGGTGTGGCCTGTTTCTCAGCCTGCTTCTCAGCTACTGCGGTGTGTATCTTGTGTTGCTGATTACAATCATCCTTCTTCAAAGGAAATTGATTCACGTAATGATCTTTGCCACAGTTATAACAGCCTCCTACAGGTCCCTTCCTAGGCTCGTGTTTATTTCCAGCCTTTGAATTACCATTATGATCCCCATAGGACTTCTATCCATTATTATTGTTCTTAGAAAAGTTGTTCTGTGCATTACCAGCAAACTTGTTTGTTCTTGCTTTCTTATTAGTATCATATGAAAAATTTACTTTTCATTCTAAATTTCTTCCATGGTCCTTTCTTAGGTACAAGAGATGATAAAGAGGAATTGGTATTTTTCTTCCTTACTTCCTCCTTATGAGCAGAAATTGCCTTTAATTTTTGTTCCTGCCTTATGGATTTTTCAACAACCCCTTCCATCATGGTTGGGTTGTGGACATCAACCTCTCCTCCTATAATGGATTCAATCCCATGATGAATTTCTTGTATCCTGAACTTCTCATCAGTTTTGGTACTGAGGCACATACTTAACAATTTTTGTAAATCACTCCCAGTACTCAGTTACAGTTAGCTTTCTTTGAGCTAAGTTCTGGAATTTAGTCATTTTTTCTGATCATAGTAGAGTTGTGGCAGCCATTGTTGCCTAAATTAACCTTTAAATTGGTCCCATGTGATATTGGATTCATCAATGTTCAACTCATCCTTTCGGTTGTCCCACCATGAAGATGCTTCATGAGAAAGCTGATATGCTCCCCCATATCACCTTTGTTTCTTCTGAGAAATTCCTTATTGTAAAGTATTTCTCCATTTCATTGAGCCAGTTCTCAGCTCCATCTCCTAATGTGGTGCCATCAATCTTGGGTGGACTTATCCTTTTTATGTCATTAGTGAGTTCTGCTGCTAACCTAGCCTTTTTGTTCTCAGGCTGCATGAGGTATACTAACATTGTTATTATCAACACCCACATTGGCGTTGTCCCCTGGATGTGACTGATTGTTGTTATCAGCTTCTTCTTCCTCCTCATTGCACATTACTACTTGTTCAAGCACAGCCAAATGATCTCTTGTGTCCAACAGGGCAGCAAGGATCTCATCGACATTCTGCGAAGTTGTTAGTCCTTCCTTAGGCAGAGGGTTATTTGCAACATTTCCTCTTATTCTAACCATTTTCTGTTACAAGAAAATTTAAGTTTCATCAAATTATGGACACAATAGGTCCAAGAGCTACAACCTTCAGCTCTAATACCAAGATGTAACATTTCCATTTTAAAACTTTAGAAACAAGGGAATTTTTTTATTTTTTTTATAAACATAATGTTCAGTGTTCTAAATAAATCATTATTTAGAACAAACATTCCATGCCAATCAAATTCAAATAGATATGTCAAAATTTCACCCCCCAGGGTAAATTTCGATAACATGCATCAGAGTTTTGCAGTTCCAAGCATGTAGATTGATCCAGGAAAAATCATAAAAAATGACTAAGTCCTAGTCCTAGGGGCAGTCGGGACATTTGGGACATCTAGGCGCGGATCGGCCGAAAAGCCTCCAGGCGGCCCGTGAAGCAAAGGGACATCTGGGACAGAAGTACGCGGCGGGCGCGAGAAGCCGATCCGGCCGAAAGAGGAAGAAAAATGACTAACTGCTGAGCGGGACAGTTCGGGACAAGAGTACGCGAAGTACGCGAACCGGCCGGATCGGCCGAAATGAGAACAAACAGTCCGGAAGCAATTGGGACATTTGGGCCGTGATGACGCGAACCGGCCGGTTCGCCCGAAACAGAGAAAGTTCGTACTGGGACATCCGGGACGAAGGGACGCGCGGGACGCGGATCGCCGAAGGAGCCGAAAGCCAATCAAACAACGCCACGTGTCATCAGCCAAATGAGGGACGAGGAAGCCCATTTCGGGCGGATCAGAAGTTTTTGGCCCAAGCAGTTTGGGACATCCGGGACATAAAGACGCGAAGGGCGCGAAGGAGCCGAAAGGGCCGAGAACCAACCAGATCACGACACGTGTCGCAGGGGAAAGAGTCCAAAGGTCAAAGGGTGAATTTTGAGGGGTCAGCCCGAGCCAATCAAAAGAGGACACGTGTCCTATGGAACAGGGAATGTGGAGCTCGGGAAGGAGTTAGAGAATTTGGCATGAGTTTTGGCCGAAAAGCTAAAAGCCAAGGTCTGCCCCGCGCCCCTGTCGGCCAATCAATGCATGCCACGTGTCCAAGTTTAAGGGGCCCACAAGGAAATTTCAAAAGAAAGCCCACCGAAAGGTAGAGGAGAGAGAATCACGTGACCAATCAATGCGTGCCACGTGTCATCCAGGTGGCAGAGCGCGGGAAAGATTTCAAAACACGTTTTCACCTGTTTTGTGCCCTAAAACTTCAGACCTCCATAACTTTCGATCCAGAGCTCGGATTTGCACGTTCTTTATATCAACGGAAAGCTTATGAAATTCTCTACATGATTCTGGGATCAATCTCAAATTTTGGTGCAGTCTAGAGAGAGAAAATTGAGAAACGGCTCTGACGCGTGATCATGGCCAGAAGCGACGTTTCAACAACCAGTTTTAATGCACATGGGTCGCATTCTTCTTCAGCATGGCCAGAAGTGATGTCTCAACCACCGATTGTAATGAAGAATGCATTTTGGTCAATGGTTGGGCTGCTTACACGTTTTCCTATGTTTTCTGTCTCCTGGGCTCGACCCATGCATTGTATAAAGCCAGATTTGGCTCATTTTAAAAGGGGGACATAACAAGTTGTTCATCTTTTCTGCTCTGCCCTCCCTTCTTTTCTTCTCTAGGGTTGAAAATGGAGCTCGAACCTCCTCCCTGCTCTGTAATGGCATTTTTTCCTTTTACTAATGAAATGATGTTCTGTGCAAACTTCTGGAGCAACAAAAAACGTGTTTTGTGATGCATCTGTCCATCCTTGCTCGTTCTTCGCTTGTTTTCCTCTTGCCTCTCTTCATTGCAGGTATTTGTGCATGTTTGAATGTTCATTGCAGGTCTGGAGCTGTGTTCATGGAGTTTTGGGACATTTTCTGTGTGAAATCTATCCTTGGGCCTGTGATGCATCTGTCCATCCTTCCCATTGCTCACCTCTCTTTGTCCCATGGCAGTTTTGATAGAGGTTCAACATTCTCCTTCTCTGGTGTATCACCGTTTTAGTGTAGGCTTTTGCTTTTTTCCCTTCTCTCTCTCTCTCTGTCTCCTTGGCATGGTTAGATTAGGATTAGATTAGCTTGCCTGCACTGGAATAGCTTGTGGCAGGTAGTTTAGGAGCAGGAACCAGCCTTCTCTGGAGATTCCTCTCTCAGTTTCACAAGTCCCACGCTTGGAGAGAGGTTTCCATGTTGTGCAATCACACTGGATGCCTGAGTGATCAACCTAGAAGCCTGATCTGCATCCAGGGGTGCTGTGATTTTGCACTCAACAGTTTTGGCACGCCCGGTGGGACCTTAGAGGTCTTCCACTTCATCTTTTGCAGGTTGGTGTGTTCCTGTGAAGATTTCAGCCTTTGGAGGCACTTGCAAACACATCTGGCGACTCCATCTGGTCAACAACCCATCTCTGAAGTTGCAGACCTTCCTTTCCATTCATTTTCCTTCCATCCATTTCTTTCCATCTCTTTCATTCTTTCATTCTATGAGGTTGTGCAATCATGACTTCATTTCCATCATGGAATTCACATCAACAACAGCAGTATATCACACCTCCAACATGTTTTACAAATCCTCCAAATCAGCATTTTGAGCAGATTCAAGATCAGTATGCATACCCATATGAGCAGCTGTGCCAAAGTCAGTTTGGCTATGGAGCTTTCCAAGAGCAAGAGTATGCATACAATGAAGACCATCAGATCCAAGATGCTGGTCTGTTGGAGAAAATCCAAAAGATGGAGGTAAAGATGGTGCAGTCCAGAGCAACAGCTCAAATGAGAGCTTTCGGAATCGGTTACAGGACTCCTTGTCCATGGGGAGGCCCTTTTCCAAGACACTTCAGCCCTCAAGAGAAGCTGGACTTCATGATAAAGATGCTGCCCCAACTTGCACAATGGACAGCAGAAATAGAGGCCTATACATTCGGTGTTGAACAACCTTGTCAATGGGTAAGTTCTACACCATCATCTGGTTTTTCTCTTCCCATTACTCAAGCAGCATCATCTCATTTGGACTTGCAAATTTTAAACTCTCCATCTGCTGTCCCAAATGTTGATCCCATGTCTCCACCTCTCAGTCTTCCAACACACCTCAATTCTTCTTTCCTTTTTCCTTCTAAACAGTCATCCCCTCCACAAGAGCTAAATGAAATACCTCCCACTCCAAAGAAACAAGAGGTTTCACCTCCTCCACCACCACAAAAAATTGTCAAATCATTTGAGTTACAACCCATCCCTCCTCTTGCATTCCCAATTCCATGTGGGGAAGAAGAAATTGCAAAAATCAGTCATCAAGGACAGCAAGAGGAAGAGCCAAGAAGAAAAGAAATGATTAGACAGCTTGAAGTTTGGGCTGCCAAATTTGGGATAACAAAGATCCCCTTGATGGTTAAACCTACAGAAGAGGCTAGGGTTGAAAAAATGGTGGTTAGGACTGATTTTGTTGCAGCAGAAGAAGAAGGATCTCAGCAAGAAGATCTTGCAGTCCCAACTTGTCCTCTAGAGCAGCAGATTGAAGAGTTTGACTTGACAAACTTCATGCTGGAGGAAGAGTTCAATCAAGAGCAAGATTGTCTTCAAACATTGGAGGAAGGAGAAGCTGCTCCAAATCCAAAAGAAGAGGAGCACATTCCAGTTGTGGGGGAGAAAAGTGCAGATCCAAGAGCTCTGAGCACAAAGCAGGCTACAGGAGAACCTTCAGTTCTTCTTTCTACTTCACCTCTCTCAAGTTCCAGTGCTGAAGAGGAGTTTGACCTCTCAAACTCAATGTTGAAGGGAGAAAGAAACCATGGTGGTCAAGTTACAGATCAAGAAGACACCATGGAGGAAGTTGAGCATTTGCAGCAGGACAGCCATGAGGCAGTTTATCTGTCAGATTTGGAGGACTGTTTTGATGGAGAAGAGCCGGTTGAGTTTCCACCATTCTCTCTTTCATCATCCACATTCCAAACACAAGAGTCTGTTGTCATGAAGGAGAACATTCATTTGCAGCAGCCTGCATCTTATAACAGCTCTTCGGAATCAAGATTGGAAGATTTTAATCTTTCATGTTCTTCATTGGAGGAAGAGAAAGGACAAAGGAACTTCACCATTTCTTCCACACCATCCATTCAAGAGGGTCTACAAGAGAACTCCATTCTTGGAGTTGAAAATCACAGCAATGGGCATACTCAAACTGATCAGACCTTGCCCAATCAGGTATTTGGCTTCATTGGAGCCAAAGGAGAAGTCACAACCAGTCATGCTTGCTTCTGAGCATGAGGGTGAGCTACAAAGTACCAAGGATCAGCTGTCATACCTCTTCAATCCAAATGCAGAGCAACTAAAAGAGGTATTGAATTTTCCTTCAGCTGATACCTTGATGATTTGGGTGGAAGACCAGCTTCTTGTTGATTTTCCACTCATCCTAACAGCCATGATCAGCTCCAAATCAATTGCATGGCTGCCACTTTTGAGAAAGGGAAGCTATTTCTCACAACCAATTGCAGGGTTTGTTTAGCTTGCCTTTGCTTCCAGTTAGAGTAGAGTAGGTAGGTTTGCTTTCAGTAGAAGAAGTGCTTGTGCACACTCTGCATGTTTCATTTTGGAGCATGTATGATTTTCAGTTCTGTACATAGTTTTTGTTGTGCTGGTTTTGCTCTTGCACAGTTCGTTTCAGTGGCATTTTGGTGAGAACAACTCCATGTCCGGTGGGTTTCAAGTGGCTCAGAGGGAAGTTTTCAAAGTTCAGATCAGTTTTCAGGCTTGCTTATGACTCCATGCCCAATGGATTGCTTCAGGCTACTGATCATTCATCTAGCAGGCAGATGACCCCACTGAGTCGCCAAACTGTTGTCAAAATTTCACCCCCCAGGGTAAATTTTGATAACATGCATCAGAGTTTTGCAGTTCCAAGCATGTAGATTGATCCAGGAAAAATCATAAAAAATGACTAAGTCCTAGTCCTAGGGGCAGTCGGGACATTTGGGACATCTAGGCGCGGATCGGCCGAAAAGCCTCCAGGCGGCCCGTGAAGCAAAGGGACATCTGGGACAGAAGTACGCGGCGGGCGCGAGAAGCCGATCCGGCCGAAAGAGGAAGAAAAATGACTAACTGCTGAGCGGGACAGTTCGGGACAAGAGTACGCGAAGTACGCGAACCGGCCGGATCGGCTGAAATGAGAACAAACAGTCCGGAAGCAATTGGGACATTTGGGCCGTGATGACGCGAACCGGCCGGTTCGCCCGAAACAGAGAAAGTTCGTACTGGGACATCCGGGACGAAGGGACGCGCGGGACGCGGATCACCGAAGGAGCCGAAAGCCAATCAAACAACGCCACGTGTCATCGGCCAAATGAGGGACGAGGAAGCCCATTTCGGGTGGATCGAAGTTTTTGGCCCAAGCAGTTTGGGACATCCGGGACATAAAGACGTGAAGGGCGCGAAGGAGCCGAAAGGGCCGAGAACCAACCAGATCACGACACGTGTCGCAGGGGAAAGAGTCCAAAGGTCAAAGGGTGAATTTTGAGGGGTCAGCCCGAGCCAATCAAAAGAGGACACGTGTCCTATGGAACAGGGAATGCGGAGCTCAGGAAGGAGTTAGAGAATTTGGCATGAGTTTTGGCCGAAAAGCTAAAAGCCAAGGTCTGCCCCGCGCCCCTGTCGGCCAATCAATGCATGCCACATGTCCAAGTTTAAGGGGCCCACAAGGAAATTTCAAAAGAAAGCCCACCAAAAGGTAGAGGAGAGAGAATCACGTGACCAATCAATGCGTGCCACGTGTCATCCAGGTGGCAGAGCGCGGGAAAGATTTCAAAACACGTTTTCACCTGTTTTGTGCCCTAAAACTTCAGACCTCCATAACTTTCGATCCAGAGCTCGGATTTGCACGTTCTTTATATCAACGGAAAGCTTATGAAATTCTCTACATGATTCTGGGATCAATCTCAAATTTTGGTGCAGTCTGGAGAGAGAAAATTGAGAAACGGCTCTGACGCGTGATCATGGCCAGAAGCGACGTTTCAACAACCAGTTTTAATGCACATGGGTCGCATTCTTCTTCAGCATGGCCAGAAGTGATGTCTCAACCACCGATTTTAATGAAGAATGCATTTTGGTCAATGGTTGGGCTGCTTACATGTTTTCCTATGTTTTCTGTCTCCTGGGCTCGACCCATGCATTGTATAAAGCCAGATTTGGCTCATTTTAAAAGGGGGACATAACAAGTTGTTCATCTTTTCTGCTCTGCCCTCCCTTCTTTTCTTCTCTAGGGTTGAAAATGGAGCTCGAACCTCCTCCCTGCTCTGTAATGGCATTTTTGCCTTTTACTAATGAAATGATGTTCTGTGCAAACTTCTGGAGCAACAAAAAACGTGTTTTGTGATGCATCTGTCCATCCTTGCTCGTTCTTCGCTTGTTTTCCTCTTGCCTCTCTTCATTGCAGGTATTTGTGCATGTTTGAATGTTCATTGCAGGTCTGGAGCTGTGTTCATGGAGTTTTGGGACATTTTCTGTGTGAAATCTATCCTTGGGCCTGTGATGCATCTGTCCATCCTTCCCATTGCTCACCTCTCTTTGTCCCATGGCAGTTTTGATAGAGGTTCAACATTCTCCTTCTCTGGTGTATCACCGTTTTAGTGTAGGCTTTTGCTGTTTTTCCCTTCTCTCTCTCTCTCTCTGTCTCCTTGGCATGGTTAGATTAGGATTAGATTAGCTTGCCTGCACTGGAATAGCTTGTGGCAGGTAGTTTAGGAGCAGGAACCAGCCTTCTCTGGAGATTCCTCTCTCAGTTTCACAAGTCCCACGCCTGGAGAGAGGTTTCCATGTTGTGCAATCACACTGGATGCCTGAGTGATCAACCTAGTACATACCCCAAGGATATTGTTAATACGTTGTTAATTTGGATTATGTCTTTTTTACAACAACTTTGCTAAACCCTAATCCAACACTCCATAAGTTCTTATTATATACTTGTATCAATCGAGTATTAAATAACTTCATTAAACTTATGTTTAATTTTAATGTTTGTTTTCCCAGTTTAACTAGCGGTTAACCAAAACAGGACAGCGTTATCATAAGTTTCATTTAAAATGTACTTTAACTTTTAGTAAGGTTTAACAACAACATAAATCAAACTAAGGTAGACTTCATACAAAATGAAGTCTAAAGTTGATTAATCATAACTCCAATCCCTTCTGGATTTACATTCAGTTAAGAGAGAGAAAGAGTCTTCCTCTACATAATTATGTATTAGGTTATATCATTCCTAATATCCATAGTTCATACTTCATGTTCATTATGTAACATATTACTATGTTAAATTTTTTAGATATATTTCATCATTTTATACAACTCAACAAGTTGCTTCATTATGAGGGAATTTAGAACTAATTCCAACTGTCCATTTTCTCAAAGATAACAAGAGAATTAAAACATAGTATAAAGAATATAAATGAGATATAAATTTCATCCTCTTTACAAAAGTACGAGATAATTTACACAACTAATCCAAATAAGTCACAACTCGCAATTCATCATTCCAACTTATAAAATTTACAAGACTATGCACTTTAAGCAAACTGAGTAACAACAACCTTCAATCTATAAGTATACCACTTTTCTTTTTACAGTTCAACAAAAGAATGAATCAGAATTCTTTTCTAAGGAATAGACTTATATCAACCAAAGCATCATATAAGTTTTTGCCTTTTTCTATGACTTACGTCGTCCATCTGCAAAAAATGCTAGCACGGGTCAGTTCAACGAACTGAGCATGATAAGCACTAATCATTAAAACGAAGTGCATTCCACTAATTTTTTCATTAAAGTAACTCTGCTTTAATGAAACAATTAAAAACAACATACAATAAACATAAGTGTCTCAAACAGAAATGAAGTACATTAATAAATCTAGATCATCTTTAAAGATAAAAGCAGAATATAATAAACAATATCTTCCTATGATCTTAAAGTTCTAATAATCCTATCAATGGCTTAAAAACAAACAATATATCATGCCATCCATTGACTCATAATTCTATCCTAATAGAATACCACAAATATCTTATCTAAGAGACAAGATAATTGTATACAACATGGTCCTTTCAAGGATGATTCATCTAAATCATTAATAAGGAATAAAAAGAACCATTATATAACCTACCCAAACTATAACAACAGAATAATAGACCAGATTATAACATGAGTTGCCCGTTCCTCTCTGGATTAACAATATTGCACATTCAATCATTAGAATATACACCAAACAGAATTCCATAACCAAACAATAAGGTAAGGAAAACCAGAACAGTCCAACTATAACTCCAATTCCAACTCTCCATGTTAGAAATTATCATCCAAATATCATAAATCAATGTTCACAAAAGATAAAGAGTTCAAGAGACAACCTACTCCTATCTATATAAATTAGACAAGACTAGTCAGCAACAATCAACCCATAAGTATCGAATTTACTTAATAGTAGAATCTTCCGGGCTACTAACTCTCAACATTATTCCAATCAATGATTCGAACAAGGGTAGACCAACAGGTCATGAGAAATCACTATCTCAAAAAGGAATCAAGTACAGAAAAACTCAAACATTGAGCCTATCCACAGATAGAGAAAAGGTAACTAAATAAAGAAAGAACCCCCAATAAATCGTTTCATACAAATGAATAAAAGGAGTTCCAGTTTCTATTTAAATTAGGTTGAAAGCATAAAGCAGACCCGAGCCAATATACTATTCACAAAAGGATTCATATATATATATATATATATATTATATTATATTTATTTATTTATTTTATTTATTTTATTTTTCTTTCTCGAAGTGAACCCAAAGTCTATTCATTGTTTCAGTCGAGAATAACATCCCAAAACAATAATGATAAGGTTCATAATTACCCACGAACCCAAGATTAAAGTCTCACAAAGGCTTCACCAAATAATACAAAAAGTAAACAATTTGTTATTCAAAGGAATCAAACTCAATTCAACTGAACAGAGAAGGGATCCTTTCCGAGTATTTCATTTTCCATGGTAATATCCCAAATTTTCCACTAAGATCTGATTTACTCAAAGAGACAGAAGAGAGGGAGAGATAGAACCCAAATGCCCAATACAGAAGTTGTCTCGATCTTAAATTCCAAAGAAAAAATAACGAAATATCAAAACAGAACTTCACAACCACAAAATTACGACAGTGGTTCCTTAGTAAAAACTAATACAGTCATCCCAAAATGTGGGTTTCTTCTAAACAGTGGTGAGAGAACACTTTCTCTAATTCACACGCTCATACTATCTCAAGAAGTCGATAGAGTAAAAAACATAACAGAAGTTCAACATTCTTCAAGACATTTCTAGTTCCAAAGCTCAAAAGAGATTTTTTATGACTCAAACAAGTTCCCACACAGCTCCCTAGTGAGTATTCACTCAAGTAAAGATTCATAATTTATTCATTAATAAAAACATAACCCAATGCAAAATACCAGGACAGATTCGAATGAATCGACCCAAATACGAGTCCATAACATTCAAGTGTTAAACATAAGTACAGAGACGAACCTGAGCTCAAACTCGAACATTTAGAACTATACTAATAAATTAATGTGTGTACAATGCTAAAAATGAACTCCAAGTGACAGTTCAACAAAGCACGGGTTTTCCAAACACTAGTTCTAAACAAGGAGAAGCTCCATCACGTGTCAACGTCAAAAAGAAAATGCAACCAAGAAGCAATAAAAAAAATAGAACTCAAGTTTTCCTTTAAATTATCATCCATGTATATATATATATATATATATATATATATATATATATTCATGAAATTCAAATCAAAGCTCCATAACTTCGCATACAAGATCAAGATTGCCAAGCAGAGATACAGAATGAATTTCCACATACCATTTTCACTTGCATGTTGTCATAAAACTCGCACACAAAGACAATTTCCCAACAATACAATTTTTCCATGGATTCAAATCAAACACACAAGGATTCATAAAACCTAGCAAGTAAAATAACCAGAAAGTTCTGAAAACAAAAATATGAATCTCAAGAAAGCAAAGTTCTTTTAATGAATCATTTATAAGAATGTAAAGAATTTTAATAGTTATAGCCTATCATGCCTGATAGTGCTTCCACCAAATCAAAGGAGACTTCCAGCCAAGCTTTCAGCTATTTTTGTCTTCCACGAAAGGTCAACAACCAAACATATTTTCTTTCCATGCCTCATATACTTTCCTTCAATCAAAAATAGACCACAAAAACAAAAAATAGCTTTGAAGTGAAGTAATGATCTTTGTCACAGTTATAAAATCCTCCTATAGGTCCCTTCCTAGGCTCGGGTTTATTTCCATCCTTTGAATTATCGTTCTGACCCCCATAGGTCTTTTTTTCGTTATTATTGTTCTTAGCAAATTTGTTCCATGCATTACCAGCAAAATTTCTTGTTGTTGCTTTCTTATTTGTATTAGATGAAAATTAACTTTTCATTCCAAATTTCTTCCATGGTCCTTTCTTAGGTACAAGAGATGATAAAGAGGAATTGGGATTTTTCTTCCTTACTTCCTCCTTGTGAGAAGAAATTGCCTTTAATTTTTGTTCCTACCTTATGGCTTTTTCAACAACCCCTTCCATTATGGTTGGGTTATGGACATCCACCTCTCCTCCTATAACGGGATTCAATCCCATGATGAATTTTTGTATCCTGAACTTCTCATCAGTTTGGTACTAAGGCACATACTTAAGGAGTTTTGTAAATCACTCCTAGTACTCAGTTACAGTTAGCTTTCCTTGAGCTAATTTTTAGAATTCAGTCATTTTCTGATCATAGTAGAGTTGTGGCAGCCATCTTTGCCTAAAGTAACCTTTAAATTGGTCCCATGTGATATTGGATTCATCAATGTTTAACTCAACCTTTAAGTTGTCCCACCATGAAGATGCTTCATGAGAAAGCTAATATGATCCCTATATTACCTTTGTTTCTTCTGAGTAATTCCTTATTGCAAAATATTTCTCCATTTCACTGAGCCAGTTCTCAACTCCATCTCCTAATGTGGTGCCATCAATATTGGGAGGACTTATCCTTTTTATGTCATTAGTGAGTTCTACTGCTAGCCTAGCCTTTTTGTTCTCATGTTGCACAGGTATATTAATATTTTTATTATCAACACCCACATTGGCGTTTTCCCCTAGAGGTGGTTGATTGTTGTTATCAGCTTCTTCTTCCTCCTCATTTCCCATTACTTTTTTTTCAAGCACAACCAAATGATCTCTTGTGTCCAACAGGGCAGCAAGGATCTCATCAAGTTTTTTGGCAGTTGCTGCTCCTTCCTTAGGCAAAGGGTTATTTGCAACATTTCCTCTTATTCTAACCATTTTCTGTTACAATAAAATTTAAGTTTCATCATATTATGGACACAATAGGTCCAAGAGCTGCAACCTTCAGCTTTAATAACAAGATCTAACATTCCCATTTTAAGACTTTGGAAACAAGGGATTTTTTTGCTTAATAAACATAATGTTCACTGTTCTAAATAAAGCATTATTTAGAACAAACATTCGATGCCAATCAAATTCAAATAGATAACCATATGTAGCTGTAATGACTCAGTGATCCACCAATCTATTCATTCCATAACTCGGTAAGCAACTGATTTATTTATGTTATCTTATGTATTGAATACATATCGTATACTTCGTATACTTGGTTTTCCTACCCTACACCGGGTACTGAGTGATCTGTTTAAAGAATGTATCTGAATATTTGTTACCAATATTCATCTGATATCACTTTGTTTTAAACTCGGTGATATAGGACAATGCAACCAGCAGCGTGTGATACTTTGGCCAAAGATTTAAAACATATTGTGTATGTCATTATTCCTAGACGGCATACTCGTCATATTGGAATATGTCCTTCACCTCACTCCTCTATTATTATGATTGGTCTTTACTGACTACCGTCAGTCCACTTGTCCCAGGTTTAAACCTAACCCTAGATAGAAAACATAACTTATTATAAGAAGATGCTCACAATGGCTTAGGGTAAATGGACATACTCGGTTGACCTAAGTGAACCTTATGTGCCAAGGTACCCTGAGCCATTGGAAGCTAATTCCTATCCTAAATATGCTCCTATCCTGACCTAGAGAGAAACTAAGTTCAAGTCCAAGTTCTTATTCTGTGTAGATCTGGATGATCAATGCGGAAGGGTGATGCCACATGTCAACTACAACAATGTATTCTCGAGAAGACCCGAGTCTTCTCGAAATTAGAACCCTATAGTTTGCATGTGCCAACATCCTATAGAAACTGTCTCATCGAGATGTACATACCCCAAGGAGATTGTTAATACATTGTTAATTTGGATTATGTCTTGTTTACAGCAACCTTGCTAAACCCTAATCTAACAATCCATAAATTCTTATTATATACTTGTATCATTTGATTATTAAAGAACTTTGTTAAACTTATGGTTGCTTTTAATGTTCGTTTTCCTAGTTTAACAAGCGGTTAACCAAAATAGGATATTTTTATCATAAATTTCATTTAAAATGTACTTTAACTTTTAGTAAGGTTTAATAACCGCATAAATCAAACTAAAGTAGAATTTATACAAAATAAAGTCTAAAGTTTTATTAATCATAACTCCAAACCCTTCTGGATTTACATTCAGTTAAGAGAGAGAAAGAGTCTTCCTCTACATAATTACGTATTAGGTTATATCATTCCTAATATCCATAGTTCATACTTCATGTTCATTACGCAACATATTACTAAGTTAAATTGTTTAGATATATTTCATCATTTTATACAACTCAACAAGTTGCTTCATTATGAGGGAATTTAGAACTAATTCCCATTGTCAATTTTATTAAAGATAACAAGAGTAGTATAACATAGTGTAAAGAATATAAACAAGATAGAACTTTCATCCTCTTTACAAAAGTACGAGATAATTTACACAACCAATCCAAATAAGTCACAACTCACAATTCATCATTCCAACTTATAAAATTTACAAGACTATGCAGTTTAAGAAAACTGAGTAACAACAGCCTTCAATCTATAAGTATACAATTTTTCTTTTTACAGTTCAACAAAATAATGAATCAGAATTCTTTTCTAAGGAATAGACTTATATACGCCAATGCATCATATATGTTTTTTCCTTCTTGTATCACTTACGTCGTCCATCTGCAAAAATTGCTAGCACAGATTAGTTCAAGGGACTGAGCATGATAAACACTAATCATTAAAACAAAGTGCATTCCACTAATTGTTTCATTAAAGAAACTCTGCTTTAATGAGACATTTAAAAACATCATACAATAAACATAAGTGATCTCAAACAGAAATGAAGTACATTAATAAATCTAGATCATCTTTAAAGAGAAAAGCATAATATAATAAACAATATATGCCTATGATCTTAAAGTTCTAATAATCCTATCAAAGGCTTAAAAACAAACAATATATTCTGCCATCCATTGACTCATAATTCTATCCTAATAGAATACCACAAATATCTTATCTAAGAGAAAAGATAATTGTATACAACATGGTTCCTTCAAGGATGATTCATCTAAATCATTAATAAGGAATAAAAAGAACCATTATATAACCTTCCCAAACTATAACAATAGAATTATTCCTCTCTAGATTAACAATATTACACATTCAATCATTAGAATATACACCAAACAGAATTACATAACCAAACAATACGGTAAGGAAAACCAGAACAGTCCAACTGTAACTCCAATTCCAACTCTCCATGTTAGAAATTATCATCCAAATATCATAAATCAATGTTCACAAACAAAGTATCCCCAAAGAGGAGTTATTCTCTACTCATGTTCTTCACAAAAGATAAAGAGTTCAAGAGACAACCTACTCCTATCTATATAAACTAGACAAAACTAGTCAACAACAATCAACCCATAAGTATTGATTTACTTAACAGTAGAACCTTCCGGGATACTAGCTCTCAATATTATTTCAATCAATGATTCGAACAAGGGTAGACCAACAGGTCATGAGAAATAACTATCTCGAAAAGGAATCGAGTACAAAAAAACTCAAACATTGAGCCTATCCATAGATAGAGAAAAGGTATCTAAAAAAGGAAAGAACCCCCGCTAAATTGTTTCATACAACTGAATAAAAGGAGTTATAGTTTCTATTTAAACCAGGTTGAAAGCATAAAGTAGACCCGAGCCAATATACTATTCATAAAAGGATTCATATATATATATATATATATATATACTATATATATATATATATATTCTTTCTCGAAGTGAACCCAAAGTCTATTCACTATTTCAATCGAGAATAACATCCTAAAACAATAACAATAAGGTTCAGAATTACCCACGAACCCAAGATTGAAGTCTCACAAAAGGCTTCACCAAATAATATAAAAAGTAAACAATTCGTTATTCAAAGGAATCAAGCTCAATTCAACTGAATAGAGAAGGGATCCTTTCTGGGTATTTCATTTTCCATGGCAATATCCCAAATTTTAAACTAAGACCCGATTTACTCAAAGAGACAGAAGAGAGGGAGAGATAGAACCCAAACACCTAATACAGAAGTTGTCTCGGTCTTAAATTCCAAAGCAAAAAGAGCGGAATATCAAAACAGAACTTCACAACCACAAAATCACGACAGTGGTTCCTTATTACAAACTAATATGGTCATCCCAAAACGTGGGTTTCTTCCAAACAGTGGGGAGAGAACACTTTCTCTAATTCACACGCTCATACTATCTCAAGAAGTCGATACAGTCAAAAACATAACAGAAGTTCAACATTCTCTAAGACGTTTCCAGTTCCAAAGCTTAAAAGAGATTTTTTATGACTCAAACAAGTTCCCACAAAGTTCCCTAGTGAGTATTTTCTCAAGTAAAGAGTCATAACTTAGTAATTAATAAAAACATAACCCAATGCAAAATACCAAGATAGATTCGAATGAATCGACCCAAATACGAGTCCATAACACTCAAGTGCTAAATAGAAGTACAGAGACGAACTTGAGCTCAAACTCGAACATTTAGAACTATACTAACAAAGTAATGCATGTACAACGCTAAAAATGAACTCCAAGCGACAGTTCAGCAAAGCACGGGTTTTCAAAACACTGGTTCTAAGCAAGGCAAAGCTCCATCATGGGTCTACGTCAAAAAGAAAACGCAACCAAGAAGCAATAAAAAAATAGAACTCAAGTTTTCCTTTAAATTATCATTCATGTATATATATATATACTCATGAAAGTCAAATCAAAGCTCCATAACTTCGCATACAAGATCAAGATTGCCAAGTAGAGATACAAAACCAATTTCCACATACCATTTTCACTTGCATGTTGTCATAAAACTCGCACACAGAGACAGTTCCCCAACAATACAATTTTTCCATGGATTCAAATCAAACACACAAGGATTCATAAAACCCAGCAAGTAAAATAACCAAACAGTTCTAAAAACAAAAATATGAATCTCAAGAAAGCAAAGTTCTTTTAATGAATCATTTAGAAGAACGCAAAGAATTTCAATAGTTAGAGCCTATCATGCCTGATAGTGCTTCCACCAAATCGAAGGAGACTTCCAGCCAAGCTTCCAACTATTTTTGTCCTCCACGAAAGGTCAACAACCAAACATCTTTTCTTTCCATGCCTCATATACTTTCCTTCAATCAAAAATAGACCACAAAAACCAAAAATAGCTTTGAAGTGAAGGTCGAACTGCTGGTTCGAAGAACCAGTTAGCTCCATGCAGAGTAAAATCCACCATGCATGAAAAACCAAATAACCTCCTACAAACCTCTCTGTTAAGTTTCCAAGACGGTTTGCACACAATGGCCGAGGCTCATAAATGCCATAAATGAAAGTTAATCCAAAATTCCCACTTATTTTTCCTTTCCACCGCCACTTAAATTTGGTGAATGCCAATTCAATACAAAAATACAATTCCATCTGTTAGTGGAGTTTCCACGTAAGCCTCCACTAAGTCCACTGGCCCCCTGCCAAATCTGGCAGTACTTCTTCATTTAAAACCTTATCATCTTCCTTAAATTCCTTTAGAACCGTCGTCCTTAAGGCATGCGACCCCTTTAGGTTCCCTTAATAGTTTAGGATAGATTCAAATAGAACTTAGGTTAGTTTAACAATTACCAACCTAGGTCTTAAAATATTTTCCATTAGAATTCCCACCTTAGGTTAGGTTCGATTCATAACCTTTTAGTATTAGGTATTAATTAAAATATCCTAGTATCCCTTTAGTAACCCTTCCCTAATCCATTTAGCACAATGCTTAGGTTAGGATGCCAACCCCACAATTAGAATAAGAGGCCTAGGTTAGAACATAATTCCAATAAGTAAACATAGTTGTTCTTACCTAGCTTAGGTTACCATTAGGATAGTCCTTAGATTTTTAGGACCTCAAACTTCTCCTCAGAGAATTGAATTTTGCTTAATTCCTTGATGTCCTGCCAAGATCAATCACCAAAGACCCGGGCACAAACATACAGTTGAATGAAACCACGTTAAAACAAGACCAATAATTAGTATGACACAAAATTCATTCTTCTATGTCCCTTAAACTATTGAATGTCAATTTTACCATTCATTCTATGAAGAAGACTTGAAACATTCCTTGGATCACTGAAATTGATCCAAGGATGAGTCAGAAGAAGAAATAAGTCTACATCTCTTAAAACCAGATTGCAACTCCTCCTTCCAAAAAAATGAATTCTTGGCAACCATATAATTTTAGTCTAATGATTTATTTTTAAGAATAGAAAATATTTATCCTTATCAAGCATGATCTCTGACAGTCAAAAGAACACATCTTTATCCTGAAAATCACTTAAATGTAAAAGAGGAATATATCAGTTGTCGAGGGTGTTACAGGTAATGAAAAGTTATAAAAGGAGGTTTAGGAAGAAAGGGAGCTCATTCTTGCATACACACTTATGATTTCCATTGAGCAACTATTGATTTCTTTTTCTATCTTGTGGAGTAAGATCCCATAAGAACCCTAGTTTCAATGGTTAGAGATTCATTCTTAGCTATTAGGGCATTCTTCAGTGGTGGAAGATCCACCCTAGCTTTTCAATTTGGAACTAATTTAGGGAAGATTTTTAGATATCAATTTAAGAGTTTTTCAGAGAAGGATTTTGGAGAATTTTTGGGCTTTTTGTGGAGAAAAATCGAGGGTTTCCAGATCTATTTTATTATAGTGATTAAAGCAAGTTTTGGCGCCATTTCTAGAGGATTTTTGGAGGATTTTTGGTCTCTTTCCAGGTGGAGCGACCCATTTTGGGATTTTACAGTGGTTTTTGGAGGGTTTTCAAAGTGTTGTTTCCAGTTCTAGTGATTGTGAGTTCATTCATATTATTAATAGATGTTATTTCCAAATTTTCATAATTTTATCACAAGAATTTCAAAAGATTTGAATTTTTTAGGTTTTCTAGATGTCTAGGGTTTTCTGTAATTTTCTGGCAATCATATATGATTCAAAAAATTCCAAAAATATTGTTCTAGTGTTCTTTATTATCATAACAAGCTTCTTGAAAATTTTCATTTGCGTTGGGCAAGTATTGTGAGAAATATCAATTTAAATCAGTTTGCTTCCCTAACTGGGTATTTACTATAGAAAATTAGATTTTCTATTTGCTGCAATTTATCTATATTTTGTGTACTTTTTCGTGGTATCCCACAAGGGATATTTCAGTGGTATTAGAGCAATTGTTTCTCTATCCTATTAGGCTGAAAAATGGGAGACAGAGACAGTGATGACATGGGTGTGGACTTGATGAAACAACTATTCGCTAATATGGTGAAGCAGTAGGAAACTACTAATCTCTATTTGAGCTAGCTCACATAGAGATTAGCACAGGGTAGACTTAAGACTCATACGGAGAGAGGGGAAGGAAATAATAGGGGACACATGTCTCAAAGAGGTGAAAATGAAAATTTAGGGCAGCGGCCTCCCCACTCTTCTACCAAGCCTTTGGGACTCCACAAACCTTCTTTCTTGAAGGATCTACAATTTTCACAGGTAAGGTAGCTAACAGATGATTTGGATGAGGAGTCTTGTTGGGAAAGGTATCAATCATTGAGTGGGGGATTCATGGATAATATATCTTTCACAGAGTACTGCAGAATGAATATTGGTAGAAAACCCAAGAGAGATCATCAGCTACAGGTACCTAAGTTACAGAGGAGATTGGGACAAATCTCAATTCCCCACTTCAATGGTTCTAAGAAGTGCACCACACAGTCCTGGATTCAGAAGTTGAAGACCTAATTTGACTTGATTCACATGCATGAGGGGGATGTAATTAATTTTTTCATCCTAAATCTTGAGGAAGATGCACATGAATGGTGGCATCATGGACTGATTACACGGGGGGTACATACATATTGATACTTATGCAGAGTTCGCACAGAGGCTGATGAGAAAATTTGACAGGAGGGACCCTGACAGGTATTTTAGGGAGTTGACTCACTTGAGACAAACAAGTTCCTTAGATCAGTACATTGCATATTTTAAGAGATTATCAGTCATGGTACCCAATGTTTCAGAGATGAGGTTGACCTCAATTTTCACAATAGTTTTGACAGATGCTCTAGCTAGATTTGTGAAGGCATTTGATCCTTCTTCTTTGCATGAGGCTATTAGGAGAGCACGTGATTTGTATTCATCCACTTTAGATTCAAGGTTCCCACCTCAAGTATAGCCTAAGGTACCTTCATCTAGGACCCAATGGCTCACAAACCGAAGGTACCTCCACCTAGGCAAGATGCAGTGTAGAAACTGTTCATATCTATAGAGTTGACATAAATGAGTTGAGGCAAAAGAAACTATGTTTCAATTGCTACACACACCTTGGGTTCTAGGACATGATTGTTAGGGGTAGAGGGAAGGCCCAATTCATAGAGGTTTTCAAGGAAATTGATGGTGGTGAGGAGGATACTTAAGGATTGGAGGATGGAGATGGAGAGGCATTGGGATAGTGGTAGGGGTGGAGAAGGAGGATGAGACTTCCCCCCATGAGACTATTACCAACTTTTTCTAGCACCTCGAGGTATAAGGCATTCAGATTTAGGGGAGTTTTACAGGGTCAATGAGTAGTGGTACGCATTGATAGTGGGGTAAACCCACAAATTTATTGATACATCGTTGGTGGCAAGGAGAGGATTACATGAAGAGGATATTGATGGCTTCAATGTGGTTGTAGCCAATGGAGATTCTATGAGATGCACACGATGAGTTCCACAATTGAGCATCACAATTGGTAAATTATACGGTTACTAATGATTTCTATATTGTTGGTATTGGAGAGACCAACCTTGTGCTTGGAGTGCAGTGGATCCATTCCCCTCAGGGAATTATGGACTAACTTTTAGTTGATGGAGCTGAAGGTTAAGTCCGAAGGGAGGAATGTGACTTTGAGAAGGTTTTGCTACATATGCACCTAGGGTTGTTACAACTAAGAGGATTGAGAGGATTCACAGTCATAATGGAGTTGTATTGGGTAGTATAGTGCTTGGTTTCTACCAAGAAGTTAGAGGATGGGAAGCCAGAGTATCATGTGAATATCTAGGGTCTATTAGATAGGCATAGTGCATTTTTTGGCGACATACCTCTAGGTGTACCTCCGGATACGGGATTTGAGCATGTGATGGAGCTTGAGTACATTAGACCTATGGTTACTACTCCTTTCCATCACCCCAAACAGTTTAAGGATGAGATTGAGAGGACTATCCATGAGCTCATTGAGATGGGGCATATCAGACCTGGTTTTAGTCTTTTTTTTTCTTTTGTGGTGTTGGTGGAAGAAGAAAGATGGAACAATGCAAATGTGCATAGATTACCATGCATTGAACAAGAATACAATAGAAAATAATTATCTAGCGCCATGCATTGATGAGTTGCTAGATGAGCTACAGGGGGAAATATAGTTTTTCTAAAATATATTTGTGGTCTGGATATCACCAAATCAAGGTTAGAGAACAGGATGTACATTAAGACAACTTTCAGGTGGCCATTATGGTCACTTTGAGTTTCTATTGATGTTATTCAGGTTGTCTAATACACCAGCAACTTTCCAGTCTTGTATGAACCATGTGTTCAACCTGCCACTTACAGAAGTTGTATACCAATTCTCTCTTGCGACGACATATTGGTTTACAACAGGACATGGGAGGATCACATGAGGCACCTTGATGAGATCTTGGGGATATTAGAAGCTAATTTGATATATGCAAAATCTTCTAAGTGTGAGTTTAGCATAACAGGGCTATTATATTTAGGATATGTGATTGGTGGAGTGGTAGTGAAGGTTGATAGAGAGAAGATACATGTAATTTTGGATTGGCCACCACCCAAGACATTGACATAGTTGAGAGGGTTCTTGGGACCATTTAGATACTACAGGAGGTTTGTGAAGAAATTATCTTGGTTGACTACTCCATTAACAAATTTTACCAAGAAGGGAGCTTTTTCTTGGTCCGGAGCAACACAACAGGTTTTTGATCACCTCAAGGAGGAAATGAGCTCATGTCTCGTTCTTGCATTGTCATATTTCTCTCTCCCATTTGTACTTGAGTGTGATACATCAAGAGAAGGTATTGGATCATTACTTATGCAAGATAGGCACCCCATTGCTTATGAGAGTAAAAAATTGAGCCCTGTGGAGAAATGGTACTCAATTTACGACAAAGAGATGTTGGCCATCCTGCATGATTTAGCCAAATTCAGAAACTTGTGGGAAAAAAATTCGTGGTTCGTACGGATCACAACAGTTTGAGGTTATTCCTGGGACAAAAGGATCTCAACAATCGCCAGCAGATATGGGTGAACAAGGTACAAACATATGACTTTGACATAGAGTACATTAAAGGTAAGAATAATGTTGTTGTTGATGCTTTATCTAGGAGACCTTACCTTACCTCTATGTTTACTTTAATGTCTAATATTTTAGTAGATTGGAAGGCTCACATACTTGTTAACTATTCCAAAAATCAATTTGCATGTGAGGTCATGGATGGTATTATAAAGGATGATAGGTACTAAGTCTTGGATGATCTCATATACTACAAGCATAGGATGTTCCTTTTACTAGGGTCCAAGATGAAGGAGAAGGTCCTTTAGGAAGTGCATGATACACCATTAGCAAGGCATCCTAGATACTTCAAGACATACAGGTATATCAGAGAGATATTTTCATGGAAGGGGATGAAGGATGATGTCATTAATCATATCAAAGAGTGTGTGGTTTTCCATCAAACCAAGGTCGAGCATTCTTTTCTAGAAGGATTACTTCAGCCTCTTCTTATTCCCGAGCAGAAGTGGGAAAACATATCCATGGATTTTATTATAGGAATCTTCTTGGTACATGGGCATGATTGTATATATGTTGTAGTTGATTGGTTGACTAAGTATGCTTATTTATTTTCTCTACCCAAGGGATGTGTTGCACCATATTTGGCTCAGGTATTCTATACAGGTGTTTTTAGGCTTCATGGGTTGCCTAAAAATATTTTTAGTGACAAGGATAAGGTCTTCATGATCACTTTTTGGAAGGAGATCTTCAAGCTGCAGGTACTTAATTGACCCCTGGCATGAGCTACCATCCACAGACTGATGGAAAAAACGTAGATAGTTAACAAGTGGATAGAGGGATATTTACATAGCTATGTGATAGGTCATCAGCATGCTTGGATAAGGTGGTTGCACATGGGTGAGTTTTGTTACAATATCACTTGTCAGATGAACATTGGTATGACTCATTTTTGAGATTTATACGGGTATGATGCTATGTCATTTACAAATTTAATATTGTCAGACACCCAAGCTCCCAAAGCTCGTGATTAGTTACAGGAGAACTAAGGAATTCTGAAATCTCTCAAAGAGAACATTTAGAAGGCCCAAAATTAGTAGAAGATATATGTAGATAGGCATGAGGTAAAGAGGTCTTTGGAGGTGGGAGATTTAGTCTTCTTACGCTTACAGCCATGCAGACATTCCTCACTAAAGTAGAAGGGTGCAGAGAAGCTGAAACCACGATTCTATGGTCCATACAAGGTAGCACGGTGATTTGGGGCAATTACATATGAGCTGGAGCTTCTAGAGCACATTAAGATACATAATGTATTTCATGTTTTGTGCCTTAAAAGGGAACTTGGACAACATATCGCACCCTCCATAGAGTTTCCACCATTGGATGATGAGGTAAAATTGGTCTTGGAACCAAAATCTATTATTGAGGTGAGACAGAGGAGGCTCAGAAGTAGGGTGATCACAAAGTATTTGGTGTGGTGGACAGGATTGCCACTTGAGGATGCTACTTGGGAGGGAGAACAGATTTTACAACATCCTAGTTTGCATTTTCTTGGGGACAATAAAATTTTGGGAAGGGAGGACTGTAATATCCCCTTTCCTTCACAGAGGGCCTAAGGGCCAAAATTTAGTCTTAGCCTTGGTCATACCCAAGGGGCTAAAGACTTTAGAGGCTATTGAGTAGTCCACCTTGCTTATTTTTTAGATTTTTGCGTTGGCATGGGTGTTAAGTGCCTTGACAGGGGAAAATGTTATGTTTTATCGTTAAGGGGGATGACTAATAACAATTTAATGTTATAATTCTTCATTGGGGTGACTTAATTACTTTATTATTCTTTGGGGTCACTTAATTCACTTTTAGTCCCACATAGAGCTCCCAACTTGGAAAAAAGGTAATGAAAAGTTATAAAATGAGGTTTGGGAAGAAAGGGAGCTCATTCTTACATACACACTTATGATTTCCATTGAGAAACTATTGAATTCTTTTTCTAGCTTGTGGAGTAAGATTCCATAGGAACCCTAGCTTCGGAGGTGAGAGATCAATTCCTAGCTAGCAGGGCATTCTTTGGTGGTGGAAGATCCACCCTAGCTTGTCAATTTGGAACTAATTCATGATGGTTTTCAGATATCAATTCTAAAAATTTTAGAGAAAGGTTTTGGAGGAATTTTGGGATTTTTTGGAGAAAAATCGAGGGTTTTCAGATCTTTTTTATTGCAGCGATTAGAGAAGGTTTTGGCGCCATTTATGGAGAAATTTTGGAGGTTTTTTAGGCTCTTTCCAGGTGGAGCAACCCATTTTTGGATTTTACTGTGGTTTCTAGAGGGTTTTCAGAGTGTTTTTTCTAGGTCTGGAGATTGGGATTTCATTTATATTATTAATAGATGTTATTTCCAAAATTTCAGAATGTTATCATAAGTATTTGATAAGATATGAATTTTTTAAGTTTTTTAGCTATCTAGGGTTTTTTATAATTTACTGGCAGTCATATATGATTCAAAAAAATCCAAAAATATTTTTCTAGTGTTCTTTATTATCATAGCAAGCTTCCCTGAAATTTTCATGTGTGTTGGGAAAGAATTGTGAGAAATATCATTTAAAATTAGTTTGTTTCCCTAGTTGGGTATTTACTGCAGAAATTCACATTTTCTATTTGTTGCAATTTATCTATATTTTGTGTACTTTTGTGTAGTATCCCAAGAGGGATATTTCATAATGCTTGATTTGGATTGACTTGGGATAATTTTGACTTGTCTTTATATGTTCTTTAACTTGGTTTTAAATTCTTTAGTCTTATATAGGGTTTACTCTTGATTAAATGGAAAAATAGGGTAGTTTTTCTTGGTGCTTGATAGATATTTCTAGAGGATATCTTGAAAATTTATAGGTGAGTGAATGAGTGAATTTGGTTTGTATTTACAAGAATCTAAAGGTAATATTTTAACATAATACTGACCTAGAGAAAATGACTAACTCATAAGAGGATGTGATGTCCCCAAGTTTTCACTTAGAAATTTTGGGATACCCCTTTAAGTTTTTTGCCTTGTGAAAGTTAATGGTCATGCTGAATTTTGTCCCTTGGAATAGGAATTAGTTTTTTACTTTTTTTTCCTTAATTATTTTTGGATTGTAGGATTGCATAGGATTCTTTCAAGAGGTTGCAAGAGGTTGTTTGGTCACATTTGCAAACTACCCACTTGCTCAGAGTGCTCAAAAATCCATAAAAACTAAGTGTTGGACTCACCTCTAGACCTACGCAGGTATTTTGGGTTGCTTTACTTTATAAATTATAGTAAGTCCTTAATAAAAAAACCCAATTTGATTATACAGTGTTTGTGTTCAACACCAAAATACCACATTAAAATTATCAGAATAATTTTTTTTACTTTAATTACACGCTACACAACACCACATGGAATCCAAATAAAGAAACTCAACATCATGTAGGACACTTACATAAACATGAACCCACTCATACAATAGGATAACATAGGGTACACATCAATGTCTTACTCAAATGACGTAAACCAAGACAATGACCCAATTACAGTAAGAAACACAAGATAGGCATACTCCACGACATGGCCTTTTCATGGTTTACATATTCATTATATTTAGGTTTCCATTGTATGACATTATAGTTTTCAACATAATTAAACACATAAGGTTTAAAATTTCCTATTTTTCAAACTTCAATTACTTTATTTTGATAGAGCATTAGTCTTTAACGGAGAATGTGCTGTTGGTTCCTTTCTCCAATTCCATTAGTTATCCATAGCTCATTTGTTAAATAAATTCATTTTAAACAACTATGAGTCTCTAATATTCAATTCTTATGTTAAAGGTTTGTTTCTCAAAAAATGTTTAGTTGACTATAATTGTCTGAAGAACACATAACATGGGACCCTTTGTTCCTTTACAACTAGGCTGCATGTTTTTGTTTAACATTTCACCTATAGTGGTTCCTTTAGAATTTGACTTCATTTCTCTTATGGAAATAACTTTATATAGCTTGATTGTGATTAGGAACGTATATACACACATGCATGCCTTCTAATATTTGACTTAAGGATTTGTTTGAAAGAGTCATGTTTACTAGGTTTGGAAAAATACTCTTGTTACAAGGAGGAAAATTCACATGAAGAAAAAGGAAGGTTACTAGATCAATAGAAAACCTATCTCGAGTTCATTTCATAGCATTGTTTTAATACTAACAATACACTCTTTTAATCTTCAATTTATTACAACCAACTATGTAGGTTAACTAATTAAGTTGTATCATTCTTGATTCACAATTCGTTGCTCCAATTAGGAATTCATATTTTCACAATCATATTGCACATGGAAGGGTACATTACACCTATGTTCCCATTATAGATATTTTCTTTGAATTTAAGTGACAAATTTCACATTTCAAACTACTTTTGTTTCATCATCTTAAGGGTTTACTCTCTAATAACAACGATTTAATTACATGTTTCGACCATAAATTCTACTTCCTTAGTGATCCTAGATTTAATATATTCCTATTTACGCCAAGGGTTCTACTAACGCAATACAAGTCCAACTAGAGTACATTTCCTTAACTCACAAGACCTTGGCTACAAGTTGCAAGTATCCCATTCTCAAGGTTACATTTTATTATTTCATTAGCATCATTGTTTGATTCATATTTATGCAAACAAAGCATGTGATCATGCATCATATTTGGTTTTTTGATTTATTAGGTTGTTGTATTAGTCGTGGACTCTACTTTATTACATTCATTTTATAATCACATTTGACATTTTAGTTGGTTTTGACATCGCTTCAATGGTGTACCATTTTTCATAGCGGTCATTCCTTAGTTTAATCTTATTTACCCTTTTTTACTAACTACATTTACACAGTTACTTTGGTCTTGTATTAACATCATTTTGGAACAAATTTATTCCTATAACACTTATGTAACACTTAGGGATTTAAGATTACAAGGAGTACAACCTCACACAAGACAACTCATTTTATTGCTCTTAGACATGCAAGTATAAGTGTATATTGAAAGAGAGATATCCCAAATAATCTTATGCATTACAAAATCCTCCTAAGGACCTATTTCAATTGTTGGGTAAATACGCAAGTAAATTTGACACGTAGTCTCCACTCACATAATTTAGATCTCACAAGAGATCAATCGTAGGTACAACCACCAACTATCTTGCAAGGCTTTTGGCACCCACTAGGGTACCAAGGAAAATTACACACAAGGGGGTTAAATTATTCATGATATGGTCATACCTACAACACCTAGACATGATCACCTCACTCGTCCCAAAATGATAGGTTTCACAACATAAAATGCACCACCTCTAAAATATTCAAGGAAAAGGTCCTTAATAAGATGCATCTTAGGTGCAAAACAAGAAGATGATTAATGAGGTCAGAGTATTTTATTAACATGATCAATGTTTTATACCCTGGAAAAAGAATCAAATGGGGGGAGGAAGTACAATAGGCATTATAACTCATTCTTTTAATTTCGTTAGTTTTGATGAGAGGAGATTCTACCTAGCATTGTGGTTGTTAAGGAAATAAACCAATAATTAACATAGCAAAATATTAGTTTAATATCTTTATAACATAGGTACAACATTGAGTACAACTTCACATCCAATTCAACACTATAAAATATAACCACATTGGTATTCCCTTTTCAAAATATACCAAGAACAATTCTTCGAACAACAATACATATCATTATTCTATGGTAATACATGTATTGCAAGATGAATATAACTTTACAATGACAACTCATTAATTACAACATATCACATCCAGAAAATTCCTCTTGTTCGGAGTACCTGCAACCAACATTGTGTCAGTCCTAGGACTGAGTATGGAAATCCCCTACACTCAAGCATAAATTCCACTGCATCCATCATTTCAAACAATCGAAACAAACAATAGAGAGAGATAGAGAAGAGGGAGAGAGAGACAAAGAGTGTAAGGGAAGGAGGAAGAAAATCTAGGATTCATTTTCTTTTCAAATCACCGTAACATCTTGTATCCAATTTTCATTTCATTTGAAATCATATACATTTTGACCCATTTACATTTTCAAAACCCAATCAATATTTTAATAATTATCTCTAGAGAGAGAAAGGGGAAGAGAGAGAAAGTATGGATTTCATTTTCCTTTCTATTCATCATATCATAATCACATACATTATCAAATTTTCATTTCATTTCCAACCCATGACATTTATAACTCATTTACATTTTTAGAACCAATCAAAATATCAGAGTTACTTCTAGAAAGAGAAAAGGGAAGAGAGAGAAACATCATAATTTCCAAAAATAATTTATACAATAATTTGATCAATTCATACTCTATAAAGTGTGGAAACAATATGTACAAGGTTCCACAATTAGTTAGGAGTCAACAGAACCCTTAGAAGGTGTGTTTAGCTAAAGTTGTACATTTTGGTGCAAGCTGGCCAAAACATCTAAAGTGCTCACAAATTGAGGCCTTGAAAACACTCGTTTTAAGTTTGAACACAAATTTTGATGATTCCATGTTACTCTCCCATATACATAGAATTCATCATGTTTGACGGAAGTTTATTACGAAGAGAAGAGCTCAAGTTACAAGGGAATTCTGGGGCCATTTATCGTAATTGCGATCAACAACTCTTGTCACACAACGACATAGTGGGCCCCAAAACCCACTCGTAAAACTAGTCTCTGAAGGCATTTTAATTGAATGAAGGTGGGTTACGATTCTCTTGTTGGTGATTCTAGGGTACGTGGAAGTGGTTTTCATTTTCGCTCAACTAAGTGGTAACCGTAGGCTGAAACCGATCAATATTTTATTAAAAAGAGCACGTCACTACAAGTGACTGATAATCTAAGTGGGCTTATAAATTCAACTTGCAAGGGTGTTAATTAATTTTAAACAACTTGGTTAAGTTTCCCTATAGTGTTCTCATGTTACCAGGGGTCATGCAAGGAGTTTTCAGGTTTGCAGTATATTTTGGTGTGGCACTCCATGTGCATGACTTTTGGGTCAAATATTTTTTTTATGTTTATTTTATTTATAGTTCCAAAATGAAGTAGGGTTTTATCATTGGTTTGAGTTACATTTCCTAATAATTAACATTTAATTTCCCAAATAAAGAAATGATGAAAGTGGAATTTAGTGCAAGAGAAAAGGGAAAACCATACCTTTTTCACTAAAACTTGCGCCACATTTGATGAGACATTCTTGCTTGGAACATGCTTCATTTGGCCACATTTCCCGAAAACAAACTTTGCCAACAAAGCTTCCATTCTTTTTCCAAAAATCCATTTGTGGAACCTCTTAACATGCATGATCCTTGGCAACAAACACTTTCATGGCATTTAACTAAATTGCCCCAACTTACCAAATTCAACACTTATACGTTCCCGTGATTGAAACATCCAAACAACCACAGGTCATTTTATGAAATATTTCTTGTTCCACAACCCCTCCATAGACACATAAATTGAACATAAATTGGCAATGGTCGGTGTATAATGGATAGTCTTCCCTATTAGCATCCATTTCTTAAATTTCCTATCATTTAACAAAAAGGAATTTCACTGCTCACAAAATCATGACTATTCCACAGGTCCCATGAGATGAGCAGAGCTCTTACTAAACTCTATTTATTAATGCAATGCCTTCCAACATCCATCATCAATACCATTTTGTGCATATTAAGAAAATACACATTTCCAAAAGACCAACACTGTTTTTCTTTGAGTAATATCCAAAACCTTTCACATGGCGTGACATGGTCACATTTTTAGAAAGTCAAATAAGCACTTCAATATGTGATATCTTGGAGGCATAAGTTTCTCCATGTTTGAATATCTTGTTTGCACATATATGAAATCTAGGGACTCGAAAGGGATAACAGAGTTTTGAACTTAGAGTGTTTATTGAAAATCAAAACTGGTAGATAAATACGTGGCACATGAAGAAACAATTTTCAATGTGCATAATCTATACAATCAACAACTCCAAATAAAACCAAATTCATGGGGAAATTTTTCAAACATTTACATGCCACGTGCAGCTCCCAGCTTTTGCATTAAGAACAAGAAGCACTTGCAATATAGCAATTTCACCTGACAAAAAATCCCAATCTTTTCTTTCCTCTTCTTGAGCATAGTATCCACACCATATTGGGCATAAGCTTTTTTTTGGACACATAGCTTAAGGACCAACTACAGTATGCTAGAAAATTAGTTTGATAAAGTAATATAAGGAGATTTAGGATACATATTTATCTACATGTGGTGAAAATTTAACCCCATGCATGAAAGAGGACGTGTTTGCACAGAGCTTCACTTAGCATGCCTACCAAGAAATATTAATACATTTAATTGTGAAATGACAAATATCAAACTATTATTCATTCACCTCTTCCAATATCTTAAAATGAACACGTAACTAGGGGGTGCTTTAATTTTACATCTGGACCTCATAAAGCACTTTATGTTTACACAAGGAAAATGAATAAGAACAAAATAGCTAGGAAAATAAGTTCCACCTCAAGACCTAAAAATGACTTAAATATCACATTTTTTATCTTCTTCTGCAAAAAAAATAGGTTTGAAATTATTTAGGCATGGAAATACTTTTTCAACTAACAAATTAAACCTAATGAAAAATGGAAGGGGTTGAAATGGAGTTCTTCCCCCTCCCCTTAAAGACATTCATTCCTGCTCAATGTGACATAACGCTGAAGCTCAAAGGATACTTAGGCTCTTGACAATGTAATATTGAAAAGAATATTTGACATTTAATTTCACAAACAAGTGATGCTTGTATTTTATTAATGATGGGAATCAATCATTAAGATGAATTGAGAGAACTGCAATATTAGTAGATTTTTCCAACTTCTATTTCATGGAATTATGAGAGTACAAAATTTTCTAATGTTGAAAATATGCAAAATAGCTAAAATCCCCTAACATTCAACCTGTTGTTCCTCATAAGAAATGTATCTGGAACTCAAATAAAGTGCTTGTATTATTATGCCACAAAATTGACAGGATGTAGGCCCTTCCACTTGTTACTCCTAACTAAGGCATAACTAATTATTGACATAAATTTAGTGGGAATTATATCTCCCTCCCCTTATAAGAGCATCATCCTAATGCGACACAACACCTAAGCTTGAAGGATATGTAGGGAAGAAAGTTAAAAATGACACATGTCATTTAACAAAATAACTTGTCATGTACAATGCGACCACAAGGAAGCAAACTAATTTTGGCAATATCTTAAATTTTAATGTTCTGTGAAGATTGGTAGTTAGTTATCTTTACTTTACTACTCAATTAGTCTTTTTCTTTTACAGTATTTATTAATCTCAAACTCTTAGTATTGATTGTTTATAATTTAATTTTCTTATGTTCGTGGTGCCCAACAGTAATTGGCCTCAAGATGTCACACAAAACTCAACACAACACAAATGATCCCATGAGACATACTTGCTACATACTTTCACGACTATCACATCACAAGACCTTTAATTCCACCATGGAATGACAACAAGTAGTCCACATAACAAAGAATTTCCAATAATTATGTCATAGGCATAGATCCAACACACATAAGTGACTAACAAACAGTGAATCATGACACTGATACAAAGGTAAAACCGGTATCACATGACCCAAATAAACCATGACTATACCAACACAATTCCAAGACAATATCCAATAGTCCATACCAACCAAGGGGAGTGTCAAGCCTCAATCATAACAACGTCTAACAAGACTCACAAGAGTACACATAACTCATAACACCAACTCCACACATCACAAAACATCACAAAACAACTCCATATATCTCCCAAAGCAACACAAAAAAACTCCATATACCTCCCAAAGCATCAAAAAACAACTCCATATACCTCCCAAAGAGAAAGAATCATAGTCCCAAAAGCGGGGTCACTCAACCATAGAGCCCCATGAAGAATATCAAAACCAAGTGGGTCACTCAACCATAGAGTGCCATCAAGAATATCATGTCACTCAACCATAGAGTTCCATTGAGAATATCAGGTCACTCAACCATAGAGTGTCATCAAGAATATCGGGTCACTCAACCATAGAGCCCCATCTCCTTTCTCCATTTAATGAGGTCGGGTCACCCTATGGCCCTGGGCACATAGAGCCCCGTCACCCCTAACCCAAGTGACATAATAACTCATGGTTCAACAACCCACTAGTTATCTGTAACTCCTTGGGGCATACCCCCATACAACGAAGTGGGTCCATAGGTTCCACCACTCCATGGTGAATCCCATGACCCTATTCCAACACATTACGACATTAGAACCAACATAACAATCCATCTCAAATGCCAAGTGGAAAAATCCCAAGCCTTGGGCAAGGCTATAAAACTTTTAAACATGAAAAGAAATTTTAAAACTAAGAAAAAAAAATGGCTAATTAGCCATAGTTAGTGTAAAAATTTGCATGTTAGTGCAACAACCAAATAAAATGCCCAAAATATAAGAACACATCAATCAAGAAAAATGTTGGTTCTTCCAAGAAAAGAGATAATGATCAATTTACGAATAAAATATGTATTGAGAAATAACACATTACAATCACTATGTGGCCTCATACAAGCCACCAAAGGGGTACTCATCAGAGTTGTTGGCACTCGAGATATCGAGCCTCAGCTCACAAAAATATACATGTAACCAGAAATGAGTATATCAAATAATGTAACTATCATCATCTCTACCTGAATCATCCCTCCATACTCCCACAAGGCTCAACATAGTCAAAATCACATAGGATTGTTTGATGAACAACCCAATAGGAAAGAGAGGGGATGCTAGTTTGCATAAGTTGAGCCTAAGGTGGTGCGCATCCACAATATACTGAGCAATCTCGAAGTATACTAAATAAATAGAAGTGGGTTTTCAGTCTATATAAGACTCCACTTCCTCACTCGTACTCGGCTCAAGATTATGAAAACCTGGTCCACGCCTCCTCTCTCCACACATACACTCTTGACGGTTGTCTTCCCTTAGGGTCATCTAGTGTAAGGTTCACAACATAACACATAACTACATCACTAACACAATGGTGATTCACGCACATTAACCATAGCATCTTACACATGGTATATATACAAGGTATAACAAAATCATTACTTTCATGGGTTATGATACATCACTTTTCCACATAATGCACCTAAGGTGCAAGTATTACACAATAGGGGTCATACGATCACCATATGCCCCTAATTCATGACATGAACCATCACATATTACACGAATTATACTATGATGAAAACTAGTGACTAACATTACAACATACAATTGCAATACAACATGGTGACACACATGATTCATCACAACACTTTGGTGACATCACGATAAAATCCAATTCACTATACACCAATTTTTCATGCAACACATCAACACACCTTCATATCACATAATAAAAAAACACTCCAACACTCTGTAATCTGTAATAACATTCTTTTCACACACAACAAGGTACATCACACATGAACTCCTCATTGAGTCCAAAAAAGGAGAGTGAAATACTCTCATCACAAACACATTAAACATGATAACAAATACGCACTAAGTGACATGCACAACATGTGCATTCATAATATCACAATTACAACATTGGTCACATCACAACATATATCACATTACTCTTCCCATGTCCACCACCACCATGAAAATCATCACAACTCCAATCTATCCCAGAGGTTCGAGAGCATGAACCTCCACTCTGATACCATATGTAATGCCCACATTTTTAACACCAAAATACCATAGTAAAATTACTAGAATAATTTTTTTGACTTTAATTGCACGATACACAACACCACATGGGATCCAAATAAAGAAACTTGACATCACGTAGGAAACTTACATAAACATGAACCCACTCATACAATAGGATAACATAGGGTACACATCAATGTCTTACTCAAATGACGTAAACCAAGACAATGACCCAATTACAGTAAGAAACACAAGATATGAATACTCCATGACATGGCCTTTTCATGGTTTACATATTCATTACATTTAGGTTTCCATTGTATGACCTTATAGTTTTCAATAGAATTAAACACATAAGGTTTAAAATTTCCTATTGTTCAAACTTCAATTACTTTATTTTGTAGACCATTAGTCTTTAACGGAGAATGTGCGGTTGGTTCCTTTCTCCAATTCCATTAGTTATCCATAGCTCATTTGTTAAATAAATTTATTTTAAACAACTATGAGTCACATAATATTCAATTCTTATGTTAATTTGTTTCTTAAAAAAAATTGTTGACTATAATTGTCTGAAGAACACATAACATGGGACCCTTTGTTCCTTTACAACTAGGTTGCATGTTTTTGTTTAACATTTCACCTATAGTGGTTCCTTTATAATTCACTCATTTCTCTTATGGAAATAACTTTATATATAATTGATTGTGATTAGGAACATATATACACACATGCATCCTTCTAATATTTGACTTAAGGATTTGTTTGAAAGAGTCCGTGTTTACTTGGTTTGGAAAAATACTCTTGTTACAAGGAGGAAATTCACAGGAAGAAAAAGGAAGGTTACTAGATCAATAGAAAACCTATCCCAAGTTCATTTCATAGCATTGTTTTAATACTAACAATACACTCTTTTAATCTTCAAGTTATTACAACCAACTATGTAGGTTAACTAATTAAGTTGTATCATTCTTGATTCATAATCCGTTGCTCCAATTAGGAATTCATATTTTCAAATCATATTGCGTGGAAGGGTACATTACACCTGTGTTCCCATTATAGATATTTTTCTTTGAATTTAAGTGACGAATTTCACATTTCAAACTACTTCTATTTCATCATCTTAAGGATTTACTCTCAATAGCAATGGGTTAATTACATGTTTCAACCATAAATTCTACTTCCTGAGTGATCCTAGGTTTAATATATTCCTATCTATGCCAAGGGTTCTACTAACTTTTACAAGTCCAACTAGAGTGCAATTTCCTTAACTCACAAGACCTTGGCTACAACTGCAAGTATCCCATTCTCAAGGCTACATTTTATTATTTCATTAGCATCATTGTTTAATCCACATTTATGTAAACAAACTAATGTGATCATGCATCATATTTGGTTTTTCGATTTATTAGGTTGTTGTATTAGTCATGGACCTCTACTTTATTACATTCATTTTATGATCACATTTAAACATTTTAGTTGGTTTTGACATCGCTCAATGGTGTACCATTTTTTTGTAGTGGTCATTCCTTAGTTTAATCTTATTTACCCTTTTTACTAATTACATTTACAGTGGTTACTTTGGTCCTGTATTAACATCATTTTGGAACAAATTTAATTCCTATAACAATTATGTAACACTTAGGGATTTAAGACTACAAGGAGCACAACCTCACACAAGACAACTCATTTCATTGCTCTTAGACATGAAGTATTAAGTGTATATTGAAAGAGAGATATCCCAAATAATCTTATGCATTACAAAAGCCTCCTAAGGACCTATTTCAATTGTTGGGTAAATACACAAGTAATTTGAAATGTATTCTCCACTCACATAATTTAGATCTCACAAGAGATCAATCGTAGGTACAACCACCAACTATCTTGCAAGGTTTTGGCCACCCACTAGGGTACCAAGGGAAATTACGCATAGGGGGTTAACTTATTCATGATATGGTCAAGACCTACAACACCTAGACATGATCACCTCACTCATCCCAATATAATAGGTTTCACAACATAAAATCACCACCTCTTAAAATATTCAAGAAAAATGTCCTTAATATGATGCATCTTAGGTGTGAAACAAGAAGATGATTAATGAGGTCAGAGTATTTTATTAACATGATCAATGTTTTATACCTAGGAAAAAGAATCAAATGGGAGGAGGAAGTACAATAGGCATTATAACTCGTTTTTTTAATTTTGTTAGTTTTGATGAGAGGAGATTCTACCTAGCATTGTGGTGTTAAGGAAATAAACCAATAATTAACATAGAAAAATATTAGTTTAACATTTTATAACATAGGTACAACATTGAGTACAACTTCACATCCAATTTGACAATATAAAATATAACCACATTGGTATTCCCTTTTCAAAATATACCAAGAACAATTCTTCAAATTAAAATACATATCATTATTCTATGGTAATACATGTATTGCAAGATGAATATAAATTTAGAATGACAACTCATTAATTACAACATATCACATCCAGAAAATTCCTCTTGTTCGGAGTACCTGCAACCAACATTATGTCAGTCCTAGGAATGAGTATGGAAATCCCCTACACTAAAGCATAAATTCCATGCATCCATAATTTAAAACAATCAGAACAGACAATAGAGAGAGATAAAGATAGGGAGAGAGAGAGAGAGAGAGAGAGAGAGAGAGAGACATAAGAGTAAGGGTAGGAGGAAGCAAATCTAGGATTCATTTTCTTTTCAAATTACTGTAACATCCTGTATCCAATTTTCATTTCATTTCAAATCATATACATTTTGACCCATTTACATTTTCAAAACCCAATCAATATTTTAATAATTATCTCTAGAGAGAGAAAGGGGAAGAGAGAGAAATTATGGATTTAATTTTCCTTTCTATTCGTCATATCATAATCACATACATTATCAAATTTTCATTTCATTTCCAACCCAAGACATTTATAACTCATTTACATTTTTAGAACCAATCAAAATATTAGAGTTACTTCTAGAAAGAGAAAAGGGAAGAGAGAGAAACATCATAATTTCCCAAAAAATAATTCATACAATAATTTGATCAATTCATACTCCATAAAGTGTGGAAACAATATGTACAAATGTTCCACGGTTAGTTAGGAGTTTACAGAACCCTTAGAAGGTTTGTTTAGCTAAAGTTGCAATTTTGGTGAAAGCGGGCTAAAACATCTAAAGTGCCTACAAAATGAGATTTAAAACACTCATTTTAAGTTTTATCACGAAGTTTGATGATTTCAAGTTACTCTCTCATATATATAGAATTCATCATGTCTAAAGCGAGTTTATTATGATGAGTAGAGCTCAAGTTACAAGGGCAAGTCTGGGGCCAGTTATCGTAATTATGTCAGCAGCTCTTGTTGCACAATGACCAGTGGGCCCAAAACCCACTCTTAAAATTAGTTACTGAATGATTTTTTAGTGAACTAAAGATGGGTTATGATCCTCTTTTTGGCAGTCTAGATGTAGGATGTAGTGGTTTTCAGTTTCACTCAACCTAAGCGGAAACTGTAAGCTGAAACCAACAATGTTTAATTAAAACGACCACATCACTATAATTAACTGATAAGCTAAGAGGGTTTAGGAATAAAACTTGCAAGTGCGTTAAATATTTCCAACAACTCAGTTAAGGTTCCCTATGGTGTTCCATGTTAGCATGGGTCATGCAAATATTTTCGGTTTTGTTGTATGTTATGGTGTAATGTTCCATGTGCATGACTTTTAGTGTGAAATATTTTATTTATTTATTTATTTGATAGTTCCAAAATGAAATAGGGTTTTATCAAGGTTTGGGGTTACATTTCCTAATAATCAACATTTAATTTCAAAATAAAAGAAATGACGAAAGCGTTATTTAGAGCAGGAGAGCAGGAAAGTCTATACCTATTTCACGTAAAACTTGTGGTCGCCGCATTTGATGAGACCACATATCTTGCCACATTAAACATGTCTTTATTTAAATACATTATTCCCCGCTAACATAACGCTTACCAAAAAAATAAATCCCACTTTTCCGCAGCCACTTAACATGTTATTATCCTTGTTAACAAACACTTTCAAGGCTTGACCGAAGCCCCAACTTACCAACTTCAGCACTTATGCGGTCCCAAGATAATGAAAGAGCCAAAAAACCATCAGGTCATATGATTATGCAATTCTTTGACTTGTTCCACAACCCCCCCCCCCCATTTGACACAAAATATGGAGGATATTGGCAACAGTCGTGGATAATGGCTTCCCGCTACTATTTGCATTTGTTTGGAAGCTCCTATGGCATTTAACAAAAAGGACCATTTCATTCATATCCGACTACCATGGCACTCCATGAGATGACATCCAACTGAAGTATTTTTTTGCAATGCCTTCCAACCCCCTCATAAATACCATTTTGTGCATATTAAGAAAATAATACATTTCCAAAAGACCACATTTTTTTAATTTGAGTAATATGTAAAACCTTTCACGTGGCTTGAGCTATCTGTCACATCTTTAGATCAGTCAACTAGAGGACTTGTAAATGCGACATCTTGGAGGTATCTATATCCATGTTTGAATATCTTGTTTGGCTTTAGTAAGGGAAATTATAACAAGGATGAATGTGAAAGGCCAAACAGGGGTTTTTACGTAGAGGAAGAGTGAAAGAGACAAAACTGGTAGATAAATTACGTGGGACATGAAGAAAAAAATTCAATGTCTTAATCTATACAACAACTACTCCAAATAAAAGATAATGAACATGAAGGAAATGATGCAAGAAAAATGTTACATTTCATGTAGTACAGCTACTCAGAAGAACAAGAAGCAAATTCAATATAGCAAGACATTACACCTGAAAACCACACCTCCTAATCCTCAATCTTTTTTCTTTCCTCTTCCTTAGCATATACAAACAAAACAACAATGGGCATAAGTTTCCTTTCATCTCAAAGACACATAAAACTCTCTTAAGGAACAACTACAGATCTAGAAAATTAATTTGTATAAAGTAATATAAGGAGATAATTAGGATACAAATGTATCTACAAGTGCAGGGATGATTTAACCCATGATGGGATTGGTGGAGGACGGATATTAACAGAGCTACACTTAGCAAGGGTCCAAGAAAAATTTTGTTTATTTAATTGTGAGAATGCAAAGATCGAACTGTTACTCGCTCAACCCTTCCAATATCTGCTAAACTCCCGACATGAACTAGGGGTTCCTTATGGTTCACGCCTCTGGACCTCAAATAAAGTGCTTAGAATATTATGCAAGGAAAATGACAGGTATAAAAGGTTATTTAGGATGTGTCACATCCTTGCTATCAACTAATAGCTTCCCTAAAAAAGGCGGCTTGAGGGGATGAAATTGAGGGCATTACAGTGTTAGGCAGGTTTACACCATTACTTTACTTCTTAAAAGTAGTTGAGTAAATCAATTCCCAAATCCCGATTCATGCTATTACGAGTAAAGCAGCCAATTGATATTTCTTTACTTTATAAAGTGATCAAGTAGATTTGTTTCAAAAATCCGGAAACCCAAGCTAAGACCTAATCAGACTTTTCAAACTTCTCCACTGGCTACTTAATAACAAGTAATCAAGCTAAGTTGAGTCAGAATGCCCACTTTCCTCTTAAGTCTATACCCACTTGGGTTTCCGATAGTGCTTGACTCCGCTAACTTAAGCTAGAAAAGTAGATTGTAAAACCTCGCACCCCAAGCAAACGATGAGGTGAATTTTTTCACACTTGTCTGCCAAATGTATTTAATGAGGTGGAAAGTATAAAAGTAAAAAAATAAATCCATGTCATTTTTACCTAGCTTTCTAGTTTTCTGAGCAAGCAGTCTACCCTACCAATCCTAAGCTACATTTAACCAGTCAACTAAAGCGATCTGTGAGCAATCCATTGGTGACCCACCTAGAGAAAAGGTATGTCGAGCATATTTCTCTTCTCTCCTTTCATTTTTTCCTTGTGTTTTTCATAATTTTCTTTGTCAAATAGTCTCCTAGCCATCTAGATTTTTCTTCTCTAAGTACCAATGTTTTCCTCAAAAATCATGTTGAGAGTAATAAAAAATGTTTTGAAACTTGTGAATTGTTTGGGAAGAATGCATTACATGTTAATTTTTATGAAAACCCTAATCATTGATCTAGCATGAAAACCAGTTAGTAGACCATCTCGGGTAATTCTTTACTCATTGTTTACCCCTGTGCTAGGAAGAATTCTTATTGACTCTTACTCAGCTCAAAAATTCCAACCTCCAAGACTCATTGATTCCCTTAAAGAACTACGGAGATCCAACCCATGGTTTCTTAAATCCTATGCTAGATGGGATTTTTAACTGTTGTTGTTTCCCTGTGTCATGCGGAAATATGACCCCTCAGTACTTAAAGACTAGTGCCAAGTAGGGTTTCTAAAGGTATTTACTTCTTATTTTAGTAGGGAACCCACACCTCTACTATTTTCTTACTAAATATCTTAAGCAACTAGCCTCTACAAACTTGAACCACATTGTGAAATGAAGTTATCTCATCTACTTGCTTACTAAAATCTTGAAACATCACTTGCAAAAGATTTTTGATGACTCTGATGACTAGATAAACGTTGAATATGTACATGAACTTGAAATTTCTTTAAGTCATTATAGATTTCAATAGTTTAACTCAAATTCTACATCTTAATCAGGAGCAGGTGTTGATATCTCAGTAGTTTGTATAGTCTTACTAGATGGAAAACACAACAAATGTCTGAAGCACAGGAAAAGTCATCAGAAATAGAAGGGCTAGCTATAATTCAAGAAGATCCTAGTATTACAGTTTAAGAGACCTCTAGGGAAAGAAGAAAGGGAAAATCTAAAGATAAGAAAGTCAGTGAGCCCCAAGTAGATAAAATGAAGTATGATTACAAAGGATATCCAATTGAGTCATGCATTAGATCCAAGATTATATAAATAAGTGTTGTTGATATAATTCATGTGTCTATAACTAAGTTGATAGATAGATCCAAAACACTAAGTAAAACACCACTGATGTAAGGTATGACTAACATTGGAATAATACAAGCATTAACATTCCCAAGTACTGCTCAGTTTCCTGAGTTTGTTTTAGAATGTGCTAAATTTTATGATCCTCTCACTAGAGAAGTAAATGACACATCAAGGAATGTGATGGTAAGAGTTGATACCCACTATTCCAACTATTATTTGAAGATTCCAACAAAAGAAAAAGTGTTAGAGGTGACCATGAAGAAATCCATTGAGTAATGGGAAAAGAATACAACTAACTACATTAAGATCATGAATGCAAGCTACTTGATAAAACCAAAACAAGCATCCAGGTTCCCTAAAACCATAATAAGGTCTTATCTGATTCAAAAAGTAGATGACATTACTCAATTTTTATGTAGAATCAATGGGGAAAATAATTTCAAACACTTCTCCACATGGATGTACTCCTTCATAAGAACAATTGATGTCAACAGGACTAATGCATTAATTAATTGGGATAAGATGATAAGTAACAATATTGATCAATAGCTAAGAGAGGTACGAAAAACTTTCAATTTCAAAATGACTTCTTACTTGGTATATGTTTCAGCCTCAAATGGAAATTTTACCAGATTACGTAGTAAAGGATTCTTAGTTACGGATCTAATATATCAATATTATCCTCAATTGGTGTTATCTAAATATTTCAAAAAGTATATAAATGTAAATCATGGTTTCTTTTATGAAATCATTTGCAAGCTCAACAATTAAATAAAGGTGAAAAGGGTAATAAATGTGGCATGGGAAACAGTCTCCCAGTATGGATGTGTCTTCATTCACTTTGGTAATTTCACCTATCTCATATTTTTTGGCTTTTCAGGACCACCACTCAAGCTCCCAAGGTAACCAAATGACAAGTGGGTGTTGATGTAACTATTTAGGTAACTAATAGAGCTCTATGATCTCCACTAAAGGTCTCACAGGGTAGTAGTTGGATTCTCTATTACAATTGGTAATTATCATTGTGCCAACATTCATAAGGAAAAGAATATTCAGAAGGATATGTTACACCACTACATATAGGAATTCTTTAAGGCTAGGGCCAATTTTTATTTTGGAAAATTAGCACATAAAATAGTCTTGATGGAAAAACATGTACATCCCTGCATTAGAAGACTTTTGGAACTACTGAAGAGATGAATTTGAGGTTAGAAAGAGAGATTATAGAAGGTTAACAATCAAGAAAATTGTTGATTTTGGACTAGAAAAGATTCCTGAAGATCTCCCTGATGATGGGAAAGTTGTTCTTGATTCCTATAATCAAATGGGGGGAGATAAGGCCCCACTACCACCAATTGATTTCAAAAATAATTATGTGAAATAAATTGAGAAGAGAACTTCAATGATCTTATCTTGCACCTTAAAATGGATTCTTGATAGGGTTTATTCATGGAAGAACCAATAATGAGACATATAAGTTAGGTAAGCATGAATAGGAAGGGAGTGAAAGGTGAAAGCAATAAAATACCTCAAAGGACACCAGTACAATAGAAAAGGCCTAGAACTAAGAAATATGGAGAGATTTTTGTCAACAACTCAGGGAGTTACTACTGTAGGAACTACTCCTACAACAGTGCAAGTTGTTTCCCCATCCTCGGTGGTCTCTTCATTACAATTTTCCTCTATTAAGATAATTGTAAGTATGCCACCCCTTAAGCCTTCTACTTTCACTCTCCCCCTAGTGAGTATAGAGACTCCACCTCCCATCCACCTCCTTTATCCCCACTAGGAAATCCTCCTCCTCCACCAGTTGAGGATCAACATATCCTCCAATATGATGAGGGACATGTCACTACTTTGGATATACCTTCATCACATGAAGTATCACAAGTATAGGATACATGAGGAGCTGAAGTAGATGTTATTACAAAAAAGTAGCACCCTAGGATTATCTGATGACATATCCCTACCTTTTGCTAATATAGGACCATATCCAAGTGTGGGACTTGCATCTTGAGATGAACCTCCGTAGAAGGTCATATTCCTCAACCTAAATCTAATGCCAAACTACTCTTAATGCAAAAAATGAAGCTATCTAGTCTTATCCTATAAATTCCACAAGACTAGGGAGAGAGAGAGAGAGAGAGAGAGAGAGAGCATTAAAAGGGAAATCATATACTAAAAGTGGTGATAGCGCCAAGAGAAAGGGGAGAAATATCTTGTTGAGGGAGATTAGAGGAGGAAAATGGAGTTGAGAAGGCCAAAATAGCTATGAAATATTCCCAAGTCTTTATTCATTACCAAATCTCTATGAAACACAACAACAATACCTACATTAAGTTATATCCAAGTTGTCCATTTTTTACTAGGGGTAAGAAAGGATAACAATTTGGTGACTCACGGGGACATATTATTACTAAGTATAAGTTGATCAATGGCCTTGAGCATCCATTGGGCAATGGATTAAACTTTATAGTCCAAACCTGATCTAAAATTGAATCTTCCACCTCTGAACTCTCCTAGAACACTATCTGGAGCTAAAGCTGACCTGAAACTTGCTTGAATTGGCCACCTCATCATAAGAATCTCCCAAACAATGTTTTATAAGAGTGGAAAAATTTTTGAACCTAAAAAGTCACCTCTTCCCCCTTTAGAATGTCCTAACTCTGACGAAACTGAACAGTAACAACCTCAAGTGTATATATCCTTGGTCCCTAAAATCTAAGCCTTTCGTCTAAATGAATGAAAATATGAAACCGTCCCAAAAACTGATTTTAGTTTCCTCTATATTTGAATTTTTTTTAAGCATGCAACTGATTTATGACACTTGAACTCTTCTTCCTAGAACACCGAATGCAACCTTCGTGATTATGTGCAAAGAGATCATCGAGAAGCAATAAAACCTGTGCAAATCACTTAGGGAATAGAAACCTATTCTACCAACAAAAATTGTGTTGGAAGAAATTAAGGAATAAACCTAAAATAATATGTTACAGGAAGGGGATATTACTTCAGTAAAAAAATGCTTTATATGGATTCCAATGACTGGAATCTACAGTTCTTCTCCATCCAACTTTACATTTGGAAAGCAATTGTTTTTCTTGCAACCCTAAGATCATGTAGAGATGGCTCCATATAGCATAAAATTTTGAATACCTACCTGGCTTTAGCATTATCTCATCCCACTTAAGGACTAAGTATCCCTCTTGGAAACTTATAGCTTTGGATTTTGTGTCAAAATACCTCTTGACTAGAGCCTATTTCTTTCCCATAGTCTGCATTACTTGATCTCTCAGTTTCCCTCCAAACTCCTTGAGTTCAACATATCTAACTTCCATGGCCTCCAAAATCAGATAACTCTAGCTACTTGAGAAGCTACAATGCTATAAATTCAAGAGATATGGGAATCCCGTCTTCCTTTCCATAACTAACTTATAGGGAGAGCTTCCAGTTGATCTCTTGGGTGTGAATCTATCATCCCACAAGGTTGACTTCAGTTTGGTGTGTCAATGTCCTTTGATTCTCATCCAAAGTCCTACTCATGATCCTCAAAATTCTTGTTCATGGACTCATCTTAACGGTTACCATAGGTTGTAATAGTTAGATGAAGTACTTAGATATATCCCCATTCTTAATATCCCATTTAGATATTTTGGTGCTAAGGAATGCTAGAGTATTGTCAGATATGATAGTGGATGGGACACTAAACCTGGTTACAATTCCTTCATAAGAAATCCAATATGCTAGACTCATTTGCTTCCTTGAGTGCCACTATTTCTATCCATTTTGTGAAATGTGAGTAATTGTGATCCACTTGTGCCATGGCTTGATTTTGGATTGATGGCCCCAATGAAATCCTATCCCCATTGTATGAAAGGTTGATCAAATGGATTGGGTGGAGTGGAAGTGTTGTCAACTTTATCTTTCCTGTAAAAATGCAAACTTCTTGCACTTTGGATCCATGATAGAAATCATTGGAATGATGGGGCAATATTAACCACCTTCATGATTCTAAGGGCTATTACCCATGAGAAAAGTGACTCGAGGCCTTCTCCATATGGAATCCAGTAATACCTTTCCATATATTTGTGTAAGCACCTTAAGAGAAACTCCCTTCACATCCTTCTTAAACAAAATTCCACATAAGAATATATGGAATGTATTGGATCCGGAAATCACTTCTTTTGGTTTGCTTAATCCCTAAGGGCATAGAACCTATTTGGAGGAAGTGATCATATCATGGGCCAGTAAGGTGTGGAGGTATAACATCAACTACTGGTTCTGATCATCATGGACAAAGAAACAAACTCCTTCTTCATCTTTTAAACTCTTCATGTTGATTTGAAAACCAGCTAACTCACATAAGCCTTTTCATCAACCAATTGAGTTACTTGATTTTATAACATATTCTATGACACGGGTAATCTAATCAGCCCTTTTTATTTGAATCCTGATGAGGAAATATTTCACTTTGGCATGAGGAGACAATAACAAGGGTATTTTGTTGTTGTAGGACCATGTGTCTAAATTTCTGAAGCTCCTATGACAACAAGAAAAACCTGATTTCTCAATGAATGAGTATCTTCCTCATAGTACTTAGCTGTGACTGAAGGATCCAACAAGTTTCTCCAAATTTTCTTGTTCAGTTGTAACATATTTTAGATATGTATCAAACCCCAACGATACAGATGAATTTTTTGAAATTCTGGGTTAATGAGCGTAGTAGTTTGTGATATTTCTCACTTACTATCCTCAAATATCTCACTTTCCTCTGTTGTCCATTTAAAATTCCATGACTCTTTTTCAACATAATTGTCAGTGGTTTAACCAAATTTGAAAAGTTGGGCACCAAACCTTCTGCAAAAATTGATCCTCCTAAGAAGCCTATGAGATATTTCTTGTGACTTGGCAAAGGGCAATGCCTGAATGCTTCACTCTCTTTGGATCAATAGTCAAACCTTCTATCGAAACAAATGTTGACCTGAGCCTACCCTCATGAGATAATATGCATTTTTTGGATTCAAGGAAACTCTAAATACTTTATCTCTCAAACACTTTCATGAGATGGGAAGGATGGTCAGTTGCATTCTAGAAAAACATTGTAATGTATCAATAATATACAAGAACAATCTTGTTAATCGGCCTGAGAATTCCTATTCTTACATGGATCATTTCGAATGTAGCACCAGATTGGATAATCCAAATGGAATTGCTCCTTAGGCAGTAGGTCCCCAATTTTGTGGTGAAGGTTGTTTTTGTAACTAATCGCTTCTCCACCATGGACCTTGGTGTCGCCTGCATAGGCCATCTAGAAGTGAAAAATACACCTCTCTGAACCAGTTACATATTGTAAAATTTCTTCCATTGAGGGAAGTGGTCGGATCATTCAGGGGGATGTCTATCTAGATCTCTAAAATCCACACACAACTTGATTTACCCATTCTTTTACAAACTAGCCTAGGTTACAACCCAGATGAGTGATGGATAGGGAAAATGATGTTCCTCAATTCAATTGTTCAACTCTTTATTCATTAGCGGCTCTATTGAGGATTGCACTAGCTTTTTCTTATAATGATAGGTTTATATTCTACTCTAGTTTAATAGTTGCTATGCATAAACTTGGGATCAAAGCCTCTTAAATCTTCATAACTACCAGGCAAAATAATTGGAAATTCTGACAAAGTTGTAAAAAATCGTGCTTTTCTTGCTGATATTTACCTTCCCCCAATTTGGAGCATTTTTTCTTCCCCAACTGAAATGGACTTTGAAATATTGTCTTTGACCCATAATGTTTTCTTCTCTTACTAAACTAGTCTTCGGATTGAAGATGGACTCTAGTGTCACAGGACCTTTAGCAAAATTTTTCCTTCTAATTTGGACTACATGATCTCCATAGTACTTCTCCAACTTGTCCCTGGTTCTTGAAGATGAAACTTAACCTCTTTTTGAGGAAGATTGATGATATGTTGGTCACCTTCAAATACCCTACCAACTTGTGTTATTATCTGGCACTTCAGGCCTCACTATCATTTGATATGTTGGTTGACACCTTGTCCTCTTTATATCCTAGCAATGTCAAACGTTTCCCCAATTGTTGTAGCATGTCAGTGCTTGATTTGATTTTCTTGGTATGGACTTTATGTGGAAGGCTTATAAGTATTCTACAAAAAGTCCATACCTATTCGTGTAGCTCTTGAGTCGAGTATTCTTCTGCAAGCATGTAGCCTCTAACCTGATTCACAAACTAGATCATTGTATCCAAATGATTTACAATTTTTGCTATTTTTCTTCTCCCAATGTAGACATGGATAAGGGATTCATACTTCTATTGTGTTATTTGGACCCCCCTGAAACTAAACTAAATTTGAAGCAAGAGTAGTATTGATACCCTTTTGCGAAAAAAAAAACTGCTCCTTCCTCCTACACCTTGTCTCCTCTTGAACCATCAAGAACGTTTCCAGACTTCATTTTCATCTTCATCATACAGATTAGTGACACTAGGGAGAGGTGAGTTTATTATGCAGAAAATAGATACCAAATTCATCTTCTTCCATTTAGTTTATAAGGATCATATCCATGTCGGTTGTGTGCCCATCCATCAAGGTTCAAATATGAATGCCTCCCATTCTAGTCTATTCCTATTGAGTTTGGGCAATCTTCTTGATCAAATATGTGCAGTTAGCATTGAGAGGAATTGGTACAATTACGGCTCAAGTGGATGTGCGATTGGCTCAGGACTTGATAGTAGCCTTAGATCATATCTGGTTTTGATGAGCAGATGGGGGACCCGTAGTGACAAATCATCCCCCATATTAGTAGTGAAATCTGAGATAATCATAGTGTAAAGTGTGGAGGTAGGTCAATCACAGATATTCTGGGAACAGTGACATAGGGACCATGATGTTAGTTAAGATTTAGTCCTTGATGACTCCAATAGCCCACTTATTGTACATCCAATTGCACCACTTCCTTTTAAAATAGGCTTTTATCTTAGGCCTAGTTGATCTGACAATCTGATTTGGCATTATTGAGTTATTTGAATTGAGTCATCATGTAGTTGTGGGAAAATATTATCCCCATGATCAAGGACAACGTAGGAATGGTGGGGCCTTCATTGTTTCTATTTTTTGACCATCATTTTGTTGTACTGCATTGGTGAGTACTATCTTTGATTGGATGGCAATTTGAGATGGAAAAGTTAGCCAGATTCCTGTATAAATCTCTCTACCCAGATGGGACAAGGACTCCCACATAGATAAAATTTGTTTTTCTTCTTCATTTGATCAAGATATTATGTATATGGATTTTCTTTTACTTCCTTGATTCAATACACTTCTCTTGTACATGAGTTGAGTACATAGGTACCTTAGTCGCTAATTTTGTGCATTGGACCGTGTTGAGATGCCAACTCCTTGAAGTGTAGAGAAGGATGAGAAGGAATGCATTTGATGATTACCCCTCATCTCTATTTATTTTCTTGGATCTTATTTTTGTTGGTATAACCCTTAGGAAGAGACTATTATCCACATAAATCCTCTGTTTTATCAATTCACGAGTGAGTGTCACTTTGAGGTGCCTCTTATGTGTTTATTTGTTGTTGATCTTCTTATGTAGTTGTTATTGGAAAGCATATGAACCTTTCACTATTAAATCCTATTTCGGCCCATTAAAGCATGTTGCTTAGTTATGTGTTGATCACAAGGAAAACACACTCATAATCTTGTACAATACTGTTTTAGACTAGAACTAGCGATTTGCTGGAACGAGGCCACATTGGATTATAGGTTGGAATGGCCTAGAAAAGGGAAACTAAATTTGCTTCTAATTTGGCAACTTGAGAAGGAAGGGTTTATTTGATTGAATATGGGGGATTTTTCATTGATATTGAGGCTGATAGGGTTTAAAATTTGGGCCTGATACCTTTGATTGTCAACAACTCATTCCCAAAACCATATGTTGCCCCTTCAATAACTTCTTACAAACTATTTCATCCACTTCTGACTCTTAGTTGAGGTACTTGAGGAAGTAAAAGCTCACTAGAATTCTAATTCTTGGCGTATAGATAGGAGCTAATCTAGGTGTTTGATTAGATTAAGATTTCCGATCTTTGGGTTAACTAGGCATAGGTGGCTAGGGGGAAATTTGACCAACTTGAATTAGACATTCTCGACTTAATAGGCAGTGCATAGGCACCCCCTGTAGAAAAGTTATACCTCTCAATAGATTGCACTTTAGAAAAATTAAGGGAATTTTAAGAAGTAAAGAAGCACCTTCAGTAGTTGGTCTTACAAGAGCCAGAATTATATCCCACATTCTTGGAACATGAAGTTTAGTCTGTCAATTGAGTCATTTGGTGCCCTATTTATGTCGGTCAATTGCTGCAACAAAGATGAGTGTTTTTTTTAGTCATGCCATCTCTCCAAAAACTTTGACAAAGCTTGTGCCCCCAACCCCCCAATATCTTCCAATTTTGAATGATCTTGTTGGTCAAGCTTGAACATGTAGAAGCCTTACTTTGAATAAGGAAGCTAAAGAAGCTTCATAGCCACATTCATGCAATAATTTCATGGATAGCAAAAACATTTGCAATGTCTTGGATATGATAACTGGAGTAGTGTGGATCCCTCCGGTAAAAAAGGACTACTTTTCAAGGTGCCACTGGAATAATATTTGAGCATTAAGGGAAAGTGGACTGCTACTACGTAAAATTGAAAATCCCTATATTATGTTAGGGTGTACCATTTTTATGGATCTAAGAACTTAGTAGATAAAGAATGGTTACCGAGTGGTGGGTTGACAATATTTCTGTTGGCTGTAGATGGTGATATTGTGAACTCTTCTTCCCCCGTTATCTCTTCTGGGATAATCTAAAAGGTATTCAAAGACACCTTTTTTCTCCTATTTCTAGACCTTGTTTGGATTTTCTTCTATGGACTTATATGGCTTCCCTGCTGAACCAATAGATTTGATTCTAGATTTTCTAGAGGTGTTGGGGCTTTTCATACAGACTGCGGGTTTTGGAGATACTACTGCTTTTTAGACAAATTACTTCAAATTAGGTATGGTTCAAAACACCACACAACCTCATTGCATTTGTCTTGGATCAGGATTTAGGAATGCCTTTGGAATATTTTCAGCCCTGCATTACTCAGGTTTGCGAAGTGCCTTTTCTTTGAAAGTGGATGAGTCAAAAACCTCACCAGCAACTAACCTATTTTGCGTGATTTGTAGGTGCTAACTTTGTACTTTTACCGAGCCACTACCTCACAGTCGGCATGATTTGTTTCTTCACAACTCCCTTTACCTTGCAGGATCTCAAGGCCTAGTGTGCTTTAGTTGGCCTTTTGTGGTGTAGAGCCTCCCAAAGGCTATAGTTTACCAAGGAAAAAAACAATCAAACTGATAAAAACTCGAAATTTAACTTTTGAGGTCCCAGGGTGTGCCAAAATTGTTATCATTGAAAAATTAGGCCCTAAAGATATCTTATGACATATTCTCTTCTATTGCTTACATGGGGGCCAATCTCCAAAGTGTGGTACTTGCATCTAGATGACCTATAGCGAAGGTCGGTTACTCAACCTAAATCTAATGCTAAACTACTCATATTGATCTGAAAATGTGAGTTGTTTTTTTTCACTTTTAAAAGTTCCAAAGATCGTGATTCTTAACCAATTTAAGTATTATTTTAACTCCATTTCAATCCTCCTGTATTGGACTAAGATCGTTCGTGTTACCATCTTAGAATCTCTATCCAGGACAGTCTGTGCGGTGTGAAAACTCTGCCATGCTTTAGTCTTGCGATAGTATTAATATTCTTTTGTATTAGTGTCCCAGTTTTAGTCTCCACCCCTTGTTGTTTTCATTCACCCGTATGAATCTTATACACATTCCTCTTTAGATACCACCACCAACCCCACCGTGAGTTGCAGACTGTTCTAGAGGGCTGTAAGCTCCGGCACACGCCCCCCCTACTCCCCCTCTTTCCTTTCTCTCTTCCTTTTTATCTTCCTTTCTATCTTACCCTCTTCTTTCCCCCTTTACTCTCCCCGCCCCCCTACCCTGTGTTCATCCCACCCGCACTCAGATCTGAATTTGGATCCATTTCTCTTTTCTCACACATTCTGTTTCAAATTTATATCACCGTGTTCTGACATCTTTATTACGGCTTCTGTTATTCTTAAAGACCGAATTTGCCCTTGTCCTCACCTCCTTGAACTCTTCTTCCCGTTATTCCCCATTTCCTGTACTTTTCTATGTCCCCACCTCCTTCCCCTCTCCCCTCAATCCTCCTGAGTTATTCGCTTACCATTCCCATTAACATTCCCGTGCTTCCCCTCAATTGATTACCTACGTTTTCCTTCTTGTCTTTAAAATACCTATCCGTTCCGATGTTCCGTTTTTTTTTTTTGACCCCACCCCCACCTGCCTTTGTCCCTTCTTTTTCCGAGACACGTGATCCTGTGGTGCTCCGTTGACTGATACAGTGTCCTTTCTAGCAAGGTCGCCTGTTTCCCTGATATACTTTGTGTATAATATAACACAACATAAAATTTTGATATTTTAAACCAAACATCTATACCCTGTAAAAAAACAAGCTCCATATTTCTTCTCTTAGTCATCCCTCTGATTATTTAACATTTTTTTCACAGGATTTTTACACCTAAGTCATTAATCTTTCTGTGGGATTCACCAGAAGCTCCCGATTGTTGAAATGGTTTATGCTTGTGTCCACTTCAACTCATGCTTGTTTCGTGCTTTGATCCTTGCCAAACCAACTCTGCCATTCTAATTTACAGTTCCAATGTTTATCAAAAATCTATCGTGCTCTTTCATTACACTCAAAACAATCTTATTTAGTTACAATCGCCGACACATCGCTTGGTTCTAATTTTTTCTTCCTCCCTCAACGGTATTTCCTTAATTTTCCTCAATATTTTTCTTACTCCCAAGTTTCCCATCGATACCCTGAGTGCAATCCCCCCCGCGGCCTTCCACTATTCACCACATTTCTCATATCTTGGTGTTTTTCCTTGGAAACAACCGCGGTCTTTACGCCCCTCCACTCCTTTGCACATCCCCCCCTCCTTTACTCTTTTCCCCAATGGCTCCCGTCTATCTCTCCCCTTTTGTGTTACAAATTCGTAACGTGTTCCGTTGCCTTATGTAGGTTTGTCTATTTTTACTATATTTCCCTACTTTCCCGAGTGTTGCCTTAACTATTTATTAATATGCATTCGTCATCACCTTGTACTCTTCTTTTAGGATATATTATCTTTTTAACCTCTGCTGTTATCCCTTTATGCCTATTCCCACTTCCTTTTTGCGGATAAAATATTTCCCAATAATGGGCGCCGCTTGCATTTTTCTTCTTAATGCATTTAAATCCCCCAATTTTGGCAAATGTATAATTTAATGGAATAAAATATTCCCTATAGGCCCGCTTACGCCCACGATCTGACCCCCAACTGGTGATCTATACATCTCCCCTCATGAGCCGCCAGACCCCTTTTTCAGTTCAGAGCCACCTGTTGGTACATCCCATTCATTTGGTGTGGGGGATATTGTTTAGGCTTAATAAGCCTTTTCCTCCTTCACATCCGCAATTCATGAATGTTTGCCGTGCAACAAGACCCCCAACTTTTGTTTTGGGCAGAGCCACGCCCCCTTCTTCTCTTTTTCCTTAGCCCAATCTGCCTTGCAACTTCCAGCCATTTTTTTTCTGTCCATTGTCTTTTCCTTGTGCTCTTCATTTTTTCTTGCGTTATCTTACACTTGACGTTGACTCTTTATTTTTCTTGTTTTTTGTACCTTTTGTTTTTGGCTTTTTTTTGGATAGGTTTTGCTATGGCCCTTTTTTCTTTTAATTTTATCTAATGCTCCATTACTGTTACTCACAACTTAATATATATAGCGGTTTGGCATTTATATGCTGTCGTTTGCACTTTTTGCCAGTGATTTTTACCCCCAAGACTAAATAATTTTCTTTTCGATCCCCATTACACATTGTGTTGGTAGAAATCCAATGTTTTTTTTTTTTTTCTTAATCTTTTCGATCCTTGCAGGACTTCATGTCCCAATTAATGCTCGATTGCTGGTCGTTCCCTGAGACGGACTTAAATCGAGTGAATTCCCGGACGACTGCTAGGAAACCATGGCCGCGATAGCATGCAAGCAGTCAGTCTTCAGGCATGTGTAGTTTCGCAAACCGACCACTGTGAGATAGCGCGAGTAAAACGGTACATCGGGTAGTGCCGAACCTACGACTTGGCCGGGATCGCTCCCGGTCCAACGTAATAAAAGTGTATGGACCTCTCTAGTTCCCCGTGCCGACCACATGTTTCAACAGTACTCGGGTCGAACTGAGTGCACAGAGTATGGATCTGAGACACCGCCAGACACGATGACACACGATCTGATGTCAACACTATTGGATGTACTTTTCACCAAGGGAGGGAGTGGTGGATGTCTATAGTAGTTGGTCGCTGACTGGATCCGTATTACGCATGAAGTTGTGATTTAAATGGAGTGATTCACTATATAGGAAAAAAGATATAAACTAATATTGAACCCAAGTGGACCAGAACACGTTTAGTTGCATCCCTCCCCTTGAAACTCGTGGCAGTTAGTGTGGGTTGTGGATTTGTTGGGGTGGCGGGCGAGGAGGCTGAGAGGAGAGATGGGGAATTAATTCAGGGCAGGGAAGTCAGGTGGTGACCGGGGCGTGGGGGGGCGAAGGAGTACGGGGTGGTGGATCGCAAAGACGGCCGTCGTGGACGTTGTGTTTTGTTCTCTGCAAGATGCGAGAAGCCCCTTTCACAAGTTGACACCGTAGTTGCTGTTTTTTCGCTCCTCTCTTTGTGTTTCCCCCACCCCATTCCTTGACCTTTTTTTGCACTTATTAGATGTTATTTCCCGTGGCCCAGATCGCTTTTTTTTGGGTCGCACGCCGACCCTTGTTGTTTACTTGCTTCTCGCCCTCTCTTACATGTTCTTTTTGATTCAGTCTTTTCTCCCTCTCTGTATGTTTCAGATAACTTTTTGGACTTTTCTTTTTTTCCTTTCGGACAGAAATAGTAGTTCCCGATCCCTGGTCCTGTCTTGATGCGTTCTCACAGCAGTGGGAATACTTCTCGAGATGTCTCTATACAGCGCATGGTTTTAGGGATGTTTGGGGAACTTCAAAAATGATCCCCTAATCAATCCTACTGAAGAAGGCTTTTGTCCACAAAAAGTTGTTGTTATCAACCACAAATAATGCTATCTCCTGCTTGCACAAAAACACATAACAAAGAACCTGAAATAACATGTTATAGGTTAATAAAAAATGCAAATATTTGATTAGCTAATTACATAAACTAATCAGATACTACACCCAATTAAGCTCGTGTTCAACTAAAAATGTTGTAACCCCTATCAACTCTTGCACCCAACACTGTGATCTGTCAATACCCCACTGTAATGCATCACAATAATGACCAGGATAATAACCACCCATTCTATTACGGAAAGCTAGGGTTCAACTGGTCCACTTTGTGATAACGATATACCAAACTTACAATTCCATAAAACAGATCAATATTTACAGACATATAACTACCACAATTAGGCTAGTGCACTGCCAGTGAAATGAAACAACTGAAAGTACACATCAGAATAAATAGATATCAACGACCCAAAAATAGCTATGGTCAAAAATTGAATCAACAATGAATATGCCAAAAAAACATTGTATCACCATCACAAAATAAGTCAGATTAAAACACCATCATCACGGAAGCTATGTTTCAACTAACACTTTGTGATTATGCTGTGATTACAACTACATTTGCAAATTTAGCATGCTACTGATGCCTAGCCTGCTAGTGTTTTCAACAATGGACTTACCAAACAATAGGAGAAAACAAAAATGAGTATGATGAACCTATCACTCAACCTTTCTTTCGCTATTTCCATTCATTTTCAAAGCTTAATATCAACTTAGGAACAAATCCTTATCAATCAACAGGAATCCTCAAAAATATTAGGAAAAAACTCTGTGAAAAAAAATATGGTTTTCTGCCTACCATATCAAACCATTTACTGTAGTGCAAAAGATAAAGGTGAGGAGTGTTTTTCCAAACTAATGACTTTGTTTTTTCCGTTTTGGTTTTGTTTTACCTTTCCATACCAAATGGTTTTAGTTAGGTTTAAGCACTGTTGATTTTTTAAATATGTTCTTTTAACAACTTTCCCAATTTTGTGTTTAGGAACAAACCAACAACCTTAACATCATGACCATTCCCTATAGAATGGGAACAAAATTTAACTTCCCTTGTTTTTCGGATTCTTACCCATTTTACCCATTCTCAGAACTCTATCTACGAGAAGGATTCCCCCTGTTTTAGGAGAGGTAACATTCTTGCCATTTCTCCCTTTAATTGGTGAGATTGGTCTTTAGCACCTGCCCTTATCATCACAAAAAGGTATGAATTAACTTCTAATCAAATTTTTTCCCTTCCAAACAATATGCAACAGGATGGATTCGTACCTTCACAAAATGTGAAGGGAAAGAATATTTTGCTACAAAGCTATATTTTTTCCAACTGAAAGAGTGTATTAGAAAGTTAGGATTTTGATTTTCCCTCGTGCTATTTTTAGTGTAAGTGGGAGGATGTGGAATCTGATTACCTCTTTTACCTAGTTTCTTACACCTTTCATTGTTCTCCTGATGTGGAATCTTGCCTACAATTCTAGTGGACAAGATCCTTGGCTGTGTTGGAAGCGCTGTTCTTCCCTTCATTACTTAGAACTTTCTCCCAATTCCATTTCCCACTAGTAGAATAACCCAAACCTGCAAACCAAGGTTGATTCATACCTGTACTGGGTTAGCAATCACCATTGTCCCATTTACCACGGCCTTTCCATAAATCCCTCATCTTAAACATTTAGCTTAGATCCAATTCCCTTAGTGTGTTTTTCAAATGGACCCAAGGGAATATCTGAAAACTGAATGAGAGGAAGAATAAAATGGAACAAATTATAGTGTCATTCTTCTGTCATAGTACCTGCATTGCCTTGGAAGGAATTTCTAGTCTTGTGTTCACCTTGGTTGAAATCTTTTCCACCAAAAGGGCATCCTTGGTCTGTATTCCTTCCTGCAACTCGTTAACAAACCCAATAATTCTTGCTCTACTTCAATGATTCTTTAGTGAACCATACTCCTCTTCTGGTTATAGAGGATTGTGGCTCAGATGGTAACCGCAATATTTCCTCATCCAAAGGCATAAAATTATCTCTCAAGACTATTTTTCTTCTTTGAGTTGGCGGTTTATGGCTTCAAGCTCTCCAGTTGCTCTTGTTTGGATGACTTGCCCATTGATTCCCGGTTCCTGGAAACCAATGTACTTCCAAAAAGCACATCAAAAAGAATATGAACAAGCAATAAAAATTTCTCACACTGAAGGACTGAATTCAATATTGAAATGAAAGCCAATTTCCAAACACAATTATAAGTCCCTAATCCAGCAATCTAAATGCTCTGCATACCAAACTGATCGCGAACAACCAACGTGGGTAGTTGTATTTTTTTCAATTTTAAAAGTTTCAAAAGACATGATTTTGTTAACCAATTTTAAGTATTTTAACTCAACAAATTGATTTAAATATGATTATTATGTCATCCCTAGAAGTGCGGAATAATTTCTTTTTGTAGCACAAATAAAAATAATCTAGGAAACTGAAACCACTCAGATAAAAACAAGATGGTTTACGGGGTTCGGAAATTCCTACGTCCCGGGTTCGAATTGAACCGATCCATTAATAATATTGAAATTTAATTACAATAACTCTTACAAAAAACCAATAATGAATCACAACCCTGAAAATGAGCTGATCAATGTCCCAAGAACTCTGAAAAATATCAGATTCTGTCCCAAGAACGATCTATGGCTCCTACAATGTTATCACAATGTGATCTCCCTGCAACTGTGTTAGAAAAAACACCTACAAATGGAGATTTAAAAACATTATATGAAAACAAATCATATATCTGAGATCATCTCTAAATTCTGAACAGTTTTCATGTTTACACCAAGTCACAATTCGGACCAGAAGTGCATTGAAATTCGTGTTGTCCAACTAGCTGTCTTGTAGATCCCTGTTAAAATCTGCATTCAAAGCTTCAAAAATAGGTTTAAACACTCCACACAAAAATATCAAATCTTACATCATTGGAATTTTCTCAGAAATCTCCTTCATTTCATCTTTTTACTCCAAGTTCCCAATTCTGAGTGCAGGGCCTTCAAAAATGGTATTTTCTAAAACCAGTCTTTATCCTCCTTTGCCACCACACCTGCCCCCCTATTACAAAGAACGGGTTCCTTATTTATACAAAATTAGGGCCCTTAAAATATGCATTTGCATATTATCTTAGGATTACTATTAGCCTAAACCTGTACCATGTAATTGGGGATAAAATTTCCAATAATGGGCGGCTTAGCATTTTAATGGGAAAATCCCCAATTTGGCGCATGTATATTTAATGGAATAAAACTTCCCATTAGGCCCGCTTAGCATTTGAAATGGGATTAACATCCCTCATGAGGCAGATTTTAAGTGGGTGAATCCCACATTTTTTGGGTGGATCTTTTTTTAAGGCTTTAATAAGCCTTTTCCTCACGCAAATGAAGTGGTCAAAAGGACCACGGGGGCATAACACCCCCCTACACCGCTTCACCTCGTTCCCACGTGGTAGCTTCCACCGCTTATCCACTACGGGATTCTTGAGCATGTTTGGTGGTTCGAAAGTTTGTATGGTTTCCTAATAATAATGTATAAACATTAAATATATATAGCGGTTTTGGCATATATGCGTGGCATTTGGGAAGTAGATTACCAAGATAATGTAATTTCGACCCATACACTGTGTTGTAGAAATAATTAACCTCGGTCCTTACATGACTCAGCTACATAGCTCGATGTGTCCCTTGATAGGAAAATCAAGCGAATTCGACGAGTGGTGGCAAGCATGTGTGGCTTGTGGACCCACCACGTTGGCGATCATACCATAGTCCACACGGCGGCGGGGCTCCCCTCCGTAATAAACAGTTTGAGCCTCTTGTTCCCGTGCACCATTTTTATGCTCGTCAAAGACCGGTGATCGAAAACCAACAAACAACTCCCTTTTTCCTTTCACCACGTGTTGCAGTGCGATTGGTCCAATATTGACCAGTTGACCAAAGTTGACTTTTCTCGTTGTCTGAACTTGACCGGACATAACTAGAGCTCCCGATGTCCATTTGTCACGTTCTCACAGTTGTTGGAAAGCTCTCAGATGATCTTCTGCATAGGCATGGTTTAGGGATGTTTTGGTAAATTCCAAAAATGATCCCCTGATCATCCTAATACCGAAAATGTAGATAGCTAATCCTATCTTATCAATTCCAAGGAACCAGGGAGAGAGAGCATGCATGAAAATGTAAATCCTATACTAAAATTGTTAATAACAAAAATAGAAAGGTGTGAAATATCCTGTTAAGGGAGAGTAGAGGATGAAAATGGAGTTGAGAGAGGCCAGAACAGCTATAACATAGTCCCAAGTCTTCATTCACCACCAATCCTCCCTGAACCACAACACACTAACATGCAAATGAAAGAAACTGCACAGAAAACACAAATAATGGAGCGGAAAAATAAGTGAAAAAATAAGAAAGGGTGAGAACCCACAAACACAGATTGTATTACTTCATAATATTGCACAATATATTACATTAATGAAGTAGAGGCACAAATGCATTTTCTAGGCCAGTGTTAAGGTTTGCAGCTCATTGACATTGATAAACCATTTCGAAAGGTTTCTCCATATCCAGAATATCTCATTACTTCTCAAAATGAGAAGTTTACATTATATAGAAGAGAGAGAGAGAGATAGAGAGAGAGAATCCTAGATTTTACCCTTCACCCACCAAAAAAATTCATTAATGCACTAGACAAATGTGTGGGAAACCTGTAAAATCCATTCCACAGTGTCCATTTACCTTTTTGGAGAAGAAAAGAGACCATACTGCATTAAATGTAGTGGTTGGACTTCCTACAACTGTTCATTTCATGTTGGAAATGTTTTTCCATTTTTTTCCATCTACCCCCATACAAATCTGATTTTCATGATTCCATGGTGAAGAGGAGGTTGATAGATTTACAAAAATTCCAAGAACTTGAAAAATGGAGCACCCAGTCAAAATTTATGGCCATTCGGGTTTACAAAGTGCCATTACTTCCTACTTCTCTTCTCTGCAGGTTTTCGACCCCCCATTATTGGCTTGCCTTCCTTCTTTGCAGATTTTTGACCCCCCATTACTAGAAGTAATGACACATCTCATCCATGGGTCACTCTTCCTTGCCTTCATCTCAGGGTTTTTAATCGACTTGACTCGTGGTTTGGAAGTGCCACTACTTGAAGTAACGGCCCATCGTATCCACGCAAAGCTACTTTTCTTCCTTCTCTACGTATTTTCCATGTTGTTTTACTCACATTTTTGGAGGTTCTCTTCTTATTACTTTTAATAAGTAAAGCAACTTTGCAAACCCGTATTACTTTGTTTTCCTCCTTCTTTGCAGGTTTTTGGAGATGTCTTACTTTAGTTACTTTCTATAAGTAAAGTAGCTATGTAAACCTACCAACTTCCCAATTTTAAAATGTTTTGCATTTTTTGGCTAAGTATGGACTTTGTAAGCCTATAAAGAGGGTAATTCCATTAAATGACTGCAAGTGCCCAAAAATTGTGAAAATTACCTAAATCTTGAGATTCATCCATTGAAGCTTCATGAAGCTGCCCAAGTCCAATTTTTCCAAGTTGCCCATTTTTACCGGGGGTAAAAATGGATAATAGTAGAAACTACAAAAAATGAATATTATGGAAGAAGGAGAAATTGAAGAATAATATGAAAAGTAGATTCATTCAGAGGCTAGAAAAGAGACTCAAGTACATGAAGAAGCAAAGACTGGAAAGAAATCTAAATTAGATACAATCGGTAAGACTCCTGAAGAACAAGAATTAGAAAAATATTTTTTGACTCAAAAGATGGTAGAGATTGAGAAGGTACAATTTCAAGATATTAGATTTGAGACAATCTAAGAAATGGTCTTGCATTCCAATGCAGTAGGAACAAGACAAGAGATGGTAGTGCATTCAGGTGGTCCTGCTTCTACAAGTCTAGATTTCTTAGCCTAGTTAGCATTGCAAACAGTTCTAGAGGCTAAGGAAGTAATAAACCTAGAGGAGGTGGACCTACAATTTCTGAGAAGTCTTGATAAGAGAGGAAATAAGCCTAAAGTTGTCAAGGTAACTTCAAATTTGGTAATAGAATCATCAAGGAAAGAGTTTGTTGAGGTGTCTACTCCAGTGACATGAACACATAAAAGTGAGTTAATTGAAGGAGATATAATGGTGACAAGAGTACCTTGGGTGAAGTCACTACTGAGGGATTGAAGCAAGATACATAAACTTTGATTGATACACATTTTCACAAGTTTGATAAAGAGAAGGTAAATAAGGCCAAGCTAAATGAAAAAATTTCCAAGCTATGTGAAATCATAGAAAAGGTTGATAAGACTCATTCTCAACCCATACTATCAGGAGAGTATTTTGAACCACAGGTCATCATCGAAATTCAAGAAACAAGGGACAAAGATAGAGATGTGGATGAATGGATAAACCAAATCACTGAGAAATCAAAGAAATACTACTTAGAAGTACCAAGCAATTTTAATGATCTGTAAAGCAATTTGACTCAATTAAATAATCTAGGATTGGAAACGGAAAATTAAAATGGGATTGTTGAGCTTCAGTTGGAAAGTCTTGAGAAAATAAACTCCTTGCCATATAACTTATTGGTTGAAGAATAAATTGTGCCAAAAGGATCAATAAATAGGGGTAAGCAAGAAGAGTTAACCATATCCTTTCACATAAGGATTCTTAAAGAAATGATGCAATAGATGAAAATTATGGAGGAAGACGTGGATGAAGATATAGAGCAACTTGATGATTGTATCTTTTATATCACAAGCTATGACATTTCCAATCCACCAGGTACTATTGAGGAGTTTATTCAACTTTTCAAATGAGAAATTGATAAGGCCATTACTTCTTTTACATATGATTCAATGAAATATTGGTGAAGCTTCATCGTGATGTTAAAAATCTTGAACCTAATTTGGTAAAAATAGAAAGGCTTGGAAAGAAGTTAGCAAAAGAACTCCTCATGTTTGAAACACAAGTACAAGTTATTGCTAAAGTAGATCAAGAGGCCGTGCAATATATGATGGATCAACACATTAAGTACCGAGAAAAGTGTACTACTGAAGTCCATCAGCTGCATAACTTCTTCTCATTTTTCTTCTCCTTCATGTCCTTTCTCTGAGCAATGTAGTTTAAGTAATTAAGTTGAAGTTGTAAAACTTAAGTAATTTGGTTGAAAGCCATCACTTCAAGTTATTTTTAAAAATTCAATTAATTACAAATAGTCTGACATTACATGCAAAGTATTTGATTTTGATTTAAATTATATAACTGTTCAAACACCACACCTCAGCCTTTGCGTGCCAGACATTTAGAAATTCAAGGAGAAGGTTTCTCAACTACTCGTAGGTTTATATCTAAGCACATGGGGAAGGCATAATAAATGTATCATATTTGTATTTTCTTTCTAAATACTATAAATATAGGAGGGGGCCTACGAGCCAAAAGGGGGAGAAATTTTTAGTGTAAGCTATTGTAATTTTTGTGCGTGAATTACAATATTTCAAAAAAAATGTTGAGATTCATGAATGTTCATTGTGTGAAATTGGCTGAAATTGAATAAGAACAAGGTGGATTTCCGAAGAACTTTGTTTCTAAGAGATCTTGTTGTGCATTCTGTGAGGATTTAATGGTAAACTTTGTGTTATCTTAAATTTAAATCTGAACTCATTTCTTTTTCATGTGCTTAAGATTATGAAACCTCTTAAATTTTTATCTATTTTGTATGGCCACAATAAGCTCTAAAATCTACTTATTGTTAAGTACATTCTCTTGTTTTCTCACCACTACCATCTCTTTTATATATGTTGTTCTCTTTTTTTCTGCACAACTTCTAAACACAATTGCATACTTGCTGCAAACTTACGTAGATATGGTTCATGAGATTTGTGATCAAATTAATACCTCGAAAATTAATTTATCTTGCGCATAAATTGTATAAATTGTTAGTGTGTATAGTTAGAGTAGATAAACATTGTGCACGGGAGATTCATCGTTAAATGGAGGGGATTTATCCCGTGACTACCTAGGTTTATTGTATGCAGTCAAGCATAAAATCTAGGCAACAAGATGTCCACTTGAAATTTTGATGATTAGAGGGCCCTAGATAGGATTAAACATGACATGATTGACTATTCAATCATTCCCTACTAGATAGTTCTAAACAACAGGGAAGAAAGCTCAACTAAAGGTATGGAGAAGTCTATTTAGGAGATAAGATGTGTTTTTGAATAAAAGAGGTGTTCCTGTAGGCATTTGAGAAATGGAATGGGGGATTGCAAGAATTAATATATCTTAGGGTAGTGTGCTCAAGATCTATTTGTGTGTGTAAGTCAATATAAAGGGTATAATCCAAAAATAAAATCATTAAGTTCCAAATGCCAAATTTGGGTGTCTACAGTTTCCCTACTTTAATCTAGTAAATGAAAATTTCTAGGTTAAATGACATACCTACATGTGTAGACACATTTTCTTTGCTCTAATACATGTGTGCTTGAGTGTTTAAGTGATCGAGAGGTGTCCAAAGTGAAACTTGCAAGGCAATAGTGTAATCAATGTCCATATTATATGAAATTTAAACTTTAACTTTAAACTATTGAAATTTAAAAAAGGGGGGAGAAAGGAAAAAATACACCTATATGTGTAGAAACCAATGGTTTCCCTATGAGGATTTGAGGCTTCTTGGAGAATCATTTAGAGTAAATTAGGTTAGCGCACTTGAAAAATAAGACTCTTTTCAAATAAGGAAAAGAACTAGGGGGTACTCAAGCCCCAATTTATATAAACAAACAAAATCCAATGAGGTTGAGGGTGCAGTTGACCCAACACTTGTGATTTTGAAGAGAATGCAATGCACCCCTTGAAAAGAGGATCCACTAAGGGTTCATAAGGAATGATGTTAAGATTTATGGGTGTCAATACCCAACATACATCACTTGTTCTAATTCAACCACACTATTGTATACGGATCTAAGTTTCAAGTTTGCATGATCAATATCGAATGAATTATACTCATGCCACTGCCATGCTCTAGTTCTTGGTAATTCTTGAAAGGTAACCAAAAATATTGATGCCCCCATTATTGAAAACATTGGAATTATGAAATAGAGTGATATGCGTGATAGAATATTTGTAAACTATATTTATAGATCAAAATTGATCATTAAAATAATAAAACGGACCTTGCATATATAAAAAATGTGCATTGTGTTGTGTTTAATATTGTACCACTTTGTTTGACTCACTTCCTAAATCATTTTGTATTCTATGGATTTTTGGAAATTTGTGAAATTAATAATCTAGACTTTACCGGAAAAGTGGCCAATATATAATAGAATCAACCAATCAATCCTCTCCAAACCTAATTTTTTTGTCATCGAATTTTGTAAATGTAATCTCTTTGTAAATTTTACTTGTATCTATAGCCTTTCACCATATTCAGTGACTCGTTCCTTGTAGTTCATAGTGTATATTCTATATTTTATAACTTGTATTATGCGATAAGCCCACTATTCTTCCCTCTTTTGTGGAGGGAGATATATTATAGATCAATCATCTCAAAAAATATATGAATCATACCATGTCATGTGGGCACCTTCCTTTAACTTGATCTTTATTTCTCCCAAGGATTGGTGAAATCCTTTAAGCTCATGGTACCCGTGTGGAAACAAATCCTGAAATTTGTGTAACAGATCAATAATCTTTGAAACCTCCTTTTCTGTTCAGTAATCTCCAATAGTATCTTCCTTAGGTTTTGCCTCCGAACCAATGTTAACCTTCATGGTTTTTTGGAGTTTATGGTAGGAACATGCACTTGTCTCATCAACATTATCCATAACGTTGTGCATGTACTAATAATATGGTTAAAATATAATTTTTCTAAATCTTCACCATCTATCACGTAGACCAATTTTCCTTTTCTCCTTTTCCATGCATGCATGCTCAAGATGTATCTCCTCTAATTCTTCATCATAAAAACATGCATCCAAGCTAGGTTGACCAAATAAATCCAGTACTTTTATCCTCCGCCATGGAACTATCTCCCATAATTAGGAACTTAACAACCTGTAATGCGACTTATTCTACCAATAAATTAGTACTCTGATACTCAAAAGATTGAAGGAGATCAGTCGTCAACTCCTTCTAGTTTCCTATCGGATGGCACAGCTCTGAGTGAATGTACCATGCACGTGTGTAGCCTTGTAAGATTAATTAAACCTTATGCACCCATAAAGAAGGTGGAAAGGCTTTTGCGCATTCCATCCAGGCCTTCTCACATTCCTGGACGTGAAACGAGGTAGGTTCCTTCCCATGATAATCTTGTATAACAGTAGTCGTATTTCTTCAGAAAAACCTAACAGAGAGATTAATTCTCATCTCACACCACTATATAAGGTTATCGTGATGGGTCACCCACCAACGTGTTACGGTCCTGAGCAATGTATAGCTAAGCATCCTTCTCCTTTCTATCTCACATCTCCATTGGGTCTCCATTTCTCGTAGGAAAACATCAAGGTCATCTCCCCTAGTATAACTTGGCAACTTATTTCCTCCCAGGCCCCTGACTGAGCATGCATTTGTTACTCTTGTCACAGATCCTCTTAACTACCTTCCAACTAACTCATATGTCTTGTGTGCCTAATTATTGCATGCCACACTAATTGTATCACTTATAGATTGAGTGGCTTCCCACTGAATAATGCTTTCTTTTGTTGGTTACACAACCTCAAGGTCCTTGATAGTACACATATAGATTATTTTTGGGTCTTCTTCTCCTAAGGGATCAGTATAGGGCACTAACTTCTCATCCATCAAAGGAATGATAACACATTCCTCCTTGTTCTCAAAACTTATATACCCCTTACTGAAATGTAAGTCAACATTGTTCTTATAACACCAGGGGAACCCAAGTAACATCAAAAAGTTGTCCACCTCAGCAAGTGCTAAGACTTTGAAGTCTCCAGTGAATTTCACCCCTTGGATAGTGATAACAGCATCCTTAAAAAAACCATTGGTAATTTCCTTTGCCTTATTAGCCATATATAGCACATTTTAAGATGGTTGTAATGGGGGCCTTCCCATTTGATTCCAGGCATCTAGCATGAGAACATTAACTTTCACACCCGTTTCAATCATAATATTTCTTAAGAGTCATCCATCAACAACTGCATTCAGGGTAATCTCCTTATCATAGGCAAGGTTGTGAGGAGGAAGGTTAGCATGCAAAACCTTCCTCTCACACTCTCCTCTCATGCTTAGTACTTTACCTCTCAACCATTCTCCTAACAGAGGAATGATATTATCTTGGTGAAGCATCTTACACACCTCTCTGACTTAATCCAAATCCTTCCAGGGAGTCTCAGTACTTTTCTTTTGCTCTAACTTCCGTGATTGCTCCTTTAGGTATTGGATCTCTCCTTGTAAGCTTTGAATCACATCCATGGTTTCTTGATAGACTTATTTCTGATGAGTAGGGTCTAGATACTTCCCATGTACCACCTCTTCTCTTATAATCAATGGTCTCTACTTTTTTATCTCCCTGGCGCACGTAGCCTCAGCTCATGTCATCACCAGTACAGATTCTAACTCTGACTCATGCATTATTCTAGGCATCCATTGTTGATCAGTATGCTTTACACTCACCATCCTAGATCCCTTATCCTTTCGTTTCTTTTGGCTCATGTGTTCAAATAATTTTGGGAACTCCCCATACTTTTTCTTCTTTCCACACCAAGAACATTGTAGCAGATCAGGGCATTCGCACTTATAGTGTTCCGTAGACCCACAGTTATAACAAGTTCCATGTGGGAACTCAATTCTTCCACCTCCTTGGATGTCATGGCCTCTAAATCCTCCACGAATTCCTTTTTCCATGATTCCCTCCATCTGTGCGCCCTTCATAATGATAACCCTCATCCTTGGAACTTCTTGCAATACTAGTCTAGTGCATACCAGTATCAATGGCATCATGTATTTGGTCAATCAATCTACAATCCTTGGTGTCAAGAGTAGTATAGGTGAAAATTTTGCAATAGCAAGACACATTCTTACGGATCACGCACTGCAGCAGTAGATACTTACTTGCATCATGATCTCCATGGTAGATATCACAATCTACCATCAGCGTGCATACTGATCTCCAACAAAAATTTTCCTTCGTATGTCCTTCTACCTCAATATCCGTACATCATAACCTACTATGAGTCTCATGATCCAAGTTCATAGATAACTTCTCCAGCTACTTTTTCATTGCAGAAATTTTGGCTTCTAGGAACGGACTAACTCATGTATCAATGCTTCCTACTACCTCATCACGCAAGGCAGCCTATAAGGCCTCATACGGATTTGTGAAAGCACCCTTTTGAATGGTGTGAACAATCCTCCAATGAACCACTGAGCATGATGCGAAGGATGAATGTCATAAGATAACTTGGATAGGAGAGTCTTAAAACACGCATCATACTCCCGCACACTCTCTGTCATTCCTTGTTGAATCTCCTTCAACGAGTTGATGCTTTTCTGTTCAAACTTAGGTATGTGGAAATCTACCAAAAAGGCATTACACAATGCAATGTAATGCACCATTTTCTAGTGTGGGTCATGCTTCTTGTACCATCTATACACGCATCCTTGCAACGTAGTTGAAAACTGACTTTCTTTCCACTTCGGGGCATTGATCCCCTTCACGCCCCATGGTAACTCACACTTGTTTACATGTTTCATGACATCTTCAATGCTCACATAATCAAATGGAGTGACATCTCATAAAACACATGTTGATGGTGTTGTGGACCTTATCCACCAAATCCAAGACCTTGATTCCCTCTAATGTTACCTCCACCACCAGACCCACTAGATCCACTAGATTCAACTCCTCTAGATCAACTAGATCCTTCTCCTGTCATAGGTAAGGGGCCTAACATAGTTACACCCTATGAACTCATCGTCACACTAAACTATGCACCGATAGTCTGTGATACAAAAACACTCCTAGATGTGTTTCCCACACCACTCCCATATACAATACTCAAACCTTGTGATCCCAAACCTTTCCCAAATGTTGTGCCAAAAAAAATACCCCCAACCACATGAAATGATTGTGCAGCCATAGATGTACCAAATGAAAAATTATACCTCCTAAGTGTCGCTCAATTACGAATATCGATACCAACTAGATTATCAACACTTATTTTAGGAACTAGAAAACTAAGCACAAGGGTCTAGTTTCCATGTGGGTTAAGATGCACACCTATGGATCTTCTTCTTTCTTCATATGATGAGCTCTCTCCCAAATCCGAGGGGCTTTCTCTTCTACGCTTTCCAAGATGGGGTATCTCAAACTATTCAGCTTCCTCGTCCTCCACGTGAGCCTCAAATATTTCCCACAACGTATGCCTTCATAAATCCATCACTCCTACAACTTCATGATGTCTTTCCAACTCCCTCTCCTGAGGTTCATTACACTTGAGCTACCTCTCCTCTCTCTTAATTTATGCCACAAGGTCCGCCATCTTCTACCACGCCATCTTCTATGCCCTGTGCCTTGCAGAAGTTTAGTCAACCATGAGAAAAGCTTCCAAACTCAAAGTAATGACCAGGATCTTGATAGCCAGTGGAATATCACACAAGAACAATACTCTGTGCTCCCTCAAGAACTCAAACTCAGCAATCTCTGGGAAAAAATACATAAAACTAGTGTATTCCAAGGTATAACTAGTCAGCACTCTGCTCCACCAGTGAACAAAAACACGGGTCCATGTCAGATCGGCATTATGTAACTGCTAATATTCCTCCTGGGTCCAAACATGAGGTCTATAGTATCAACTTGTCTTTTATGCATATGTTGATAGCCATTCATACAACTCTACTGGGAAACAATAGAAGAATGTCTCATAGAATTCATGATACAAGTTCTCCTCCACCAGATTTCATGCATCAAACTCAGATCCAGTACTAAACCTTTGAGAAAACCATCCTTCATGTTTTTGATCTAGGTCTTGATGTTGTACAAGGTCAAGTGCTCCATCATTACACATTTCTCTTACAATAGCTTTAAAAGAGGTCCCAGTAACGAAACCAAGATGTAGTCATTATTTTACCCTCAATGCTTCTCTCTAACCCCAAGCACGCCGGTCTATCATCTATCATATGTTGGGCACTCACCTGAGGCACGCGCAGGTGACAAGCCCCTCCTTTATGTGATCTTCATGAGAGATTTCCATCATCAATGGAGGATTATTTGTAGAAACAGAAGTACATGCATCTCCCAAAAAGGCAGAAGATATAACTAACAGATCTACACATCAATGCATCACAGAAGCTAAATAAACATTGTAAGAAGTACAAGAAACTAGATCTGAGTCATGATAAGCCAAATAACATGATGTTTTACACCCATAAGCAAGTCTTATAGAATAGATCCATGTATATTGATTTAACAGAGTTCTGGTAGCCATATTACATTCAAAAGGGTCATCTCAAACCATATACATCAAATGATAAAGACTCAACTCCTACAAACTTATATGATCAGAGATCCTAACTATACTTTTCCCCATTATATCCCTTGTTACAGATCTCAGTACCCATACATGTGCTTAATGGTATCCCTTACAACCCTCTAGCACTAAGTACTCTAAACCCTTAGCCTTTCCTATCATTTCTTCAACGCTTTATTAATCTCATTCTCTTTCTATGCTCCCCTTTTAACTTTGCACCTATATATCTTCTCTATATATATATCTATATATATATATATATATATATATATATATATATATATATATATATATATATCTTTGCATTCTCCTTTTTGTTCCTGGCCCAAGCACCCCTTTAAATAGGATCGCCAACCACCACCATGACTTCTCTCTTGAGTAAATCAAGTGCCAAGTGTCGATGTTGTCCTCCATTGCTGAATGCTTATCCTTTTTTCAAATCTTCCACTAACTGTAATGATGCCTCTAGGGATATTCCCTATGTGGAAGATCCTTTTCTAGACCTCCAAGATTCTAATCTGGCACCTTATCCACTTATCACGCCTAGTGGAGTCCTCACATTTTTCCTCAAGTTGCTCCATGATGCCAAATATGGCTAAGTCCTTTAAACCCTTGTTCTTCCTCCCGAGCGTGCCTTGGTTTCACTTAAACCCTTCTTAAACCCCTTTTTCCTACATGTTTTTCTCTGAGTGCCCTTCTATCTACCAATCCTGTGTGCATGTGCCTCTTGGTACTTATCCAATATTTTAGGGTCCAATAACATTACATTATATATGTTTTCATTTAATATATTGAAATTATTCACATTACATTTGGGTTCTTATTATGCAAACCCACTGATGTTCCACGTGAGTAACTAGGTTGTGTGATATAATAAAATCCTTCATTAGCCCCTATAACCATCAATTATATTTTAAGTTTAATTGTCTTCTTGGTTGTCTTAGATTAGTAGATGCTTATTTTTTGTATTGATGTTTAATTGTGGAGGTGTTTCACTCATGTTACTTTTTATTGAAAATATTGATTACATTTTATATTAGAAACAATGTTGAATTATTTTATCTTATGCACTGTAACATTCTTCAATAGTGTTTACGATAGTTAAGTCGGTAACAGAATAGAATATATTTTACCTTTTTACTCTTTCTAAGGAATAACTTATCAATAGTCATTTTCTTTAATAAGTAAAAAGTACCACAATTTAGTAATAAGTTTTTCTTTTGGTTCATCATTGAATATATTTTACGATTCATCATTCAAGATATTTTATTCAATAATTGTTTTACTCATGAATTAATCATAGTGTAGAACATTTTGTAGGTTAATTACAACGTATGATTATTTGAAATACCATGTTTATTAGATTGGTAGGAGTTTTGTAACACTTTAGTTGAACTTAACAATAAATTACCCATTCATTTGAGCTGCTTGAATAGTTCTCAGGTCCCTTCATGATTAGACTTGTACAATTACAATTTTACCTTTACATTAGGTGAAAGGGTTGATTTTTTTGCTATTATAATGTTTACCATCAACACACAAATCATAAAATGAATCCCAAACCTCACACTTTCATTGATATAAAATATTCCTCCTTCCTTCCCCATGTTCCCCTCTCTCCCTTCCCCCTCCCTATGGAGGTTTTAAAATTTCCCCTTTTAGTGGATAGGTGGCTTTGAAACCTCTAATTAGGCTTGGAAAATAGCCTCAAGACTTTTTTCATAGTGTGATACTTTAAATTTCCAAGGACAATAACTTTTGCGTATGAACTCAATATTTAGTGCTTTTTTTAAAGTGCATAACTTTTCAATGGGAATCCAAATATGTAATCACAATTTTTTTTTATGCATACCCCTAACGGTTTTTTACTCTTCTCCAAAACCTATCACTTTCAAGCCTTCGATAGATGCATCAATGCTAGTGAAATTTGAGTAAATAAATCACATTATTATGAACCATGTTGATACCTAAAACTAATCTCTTATGATGTCATCTCTTCCCTTTAACTATTAGGGTGTTAATGTTTCCCGCAAATCAACTTTAATCATGACAGATGGAAAAAAACACAACCCAATCTATATGAGCATGTCCCTACTTATTTTTAGGTGATACGAGATTTCTCATGGACCTAGATGCTCCTACATCAGGTCATTAGAGGTATGTTATGTTTTTCTTGGGGAACCATACCTTTTTCATTAACATTCACTTTATGAAGAAAATCCCAACAATGTTGTCAAAGATAGGGAACATATATACGCATACCTCAAATAAGTCTTAAGGTTTTAATTACCAGTGTCAAGCAATGCAAGAAGTTAGTTGTCTCTAGTAACATATTCATGTTCTTGATGGTGATACCTAAATTAAAAAAATCCTTGCGATTTAATCTCATGTCATATACTTCAAAAGAAATGAAACAATTGAACCTTAAAGTAACAAAGGATTACAAGGTTATATTCATATCATTTATTGGGATGCCACAGAATTGTGAGATAAAGCATACTATTGATTCAATTCCATCATTATTACATATCTTGTTTCTTTATACCATTGATAATTCCTTAAGAATGAGGTGATCAAAAGCTAATAAAAATTTGGATGAAGAACCTATCAAGTCCATTTCTTTGCATTATGGAAGCCCCGTCATGATTGTGCCAAAGAAGGATAACATATGGAGGTTGTGCATCAATTATAAATATCTCAACAAGATCATTATGAATAATGATTTTCCTCATTTCCAAGATAAATTATTTTTCAAACCATTTATGTAGTGCCAAGTTCTTTATATGCATTAATCTCAAGTCAAGGTATCATGCGATCCCTATTGAACCCTTAAGCATCTAAGAAATAACCTTCAAAGCCAAGGAATGTATATTTGAATGGTTGGTTATGTCCTTTTCCTTAACAAATGTACCCACAACATTCATGAAAATTATTTATAGCAACTTGTAATAATTCACTACTTCATTTCTTGGTGTATACCAAGATGACATCTTGATTTTCAACAAAACATGGGAGGAACTCGTGCACCACATTATGCAAGTGCTTAAAAAATTTTGGTATCACGAATATTTTTCCAACATGGAAAAATGTTACTTTTCCAAGCATGAGATTCAAAATATTGGATATATAGTTGAAACACATGTTCATGTTAACCCAAACAAGATCTATCATATTCACATATAGCCCATGTGAAATACTCCCAAATGTTTGCAACTTTATGAAGTTAGAAAAAAATTGTAGGAAGTTTTTTATTGGTTCTTCATGTGTCAGTTAGAATTAGAATCATAATACTAGAAGTGGTTCCAAAGAAACTTTCACCTACTAAATCGCAAAATAGAAAGCATTCGAGGAACTGAAAGGTACTAGTTAATAGATTTTGCAAGATGGTTGTTCCCATGCCTTGAATGAAGTACTTTTTGTGTAATTGCTCATGTTACCTAATATTTAATAACCATTTGAGATATATTTTTGCCTCTACATATGTTTTTGGATTTTTCCCACTCACTTTTGTCAATTAATGGCTTGTCACAATGAAATTTTCAGTGTGACAATTAGAAAGTATCTCACTTATGCCAAAGATATTTATGGAACTTTACAATCACAAAAGAAATAGAATTATTGCATTATGGGAAAGGATATCATAACTCAAACCAAACACAACTAGTTATAGTTCTTGCAAACTCATAACAAGTTTCAATGAGAGTAGCATAAAAATGCTCAACATATCTACATTTGTTCCACTTAAACATCAAGGAGTGAATCACCAATCCATTAAATGATTGTTTGATTTGACACTTGATTTAGTCTCTAATATCTTTTCTTGATGCATATGGACATGAGACTAATATTTAGCCATAATTTTACATATATAGTGTAGAATTCATAGAAATCTATAAATCTTTGCATGGTACTAAGTCAATTCCATATTACTACTTGTAAGATGGGCTTGTATAACATCTACAATACATGTATATTACATGAGGAAGGATTAAAATCTCATATGGGAGGCTCATTTTAGCAAGGTTGTAGATCACTTTAGATTTGAAAATATTCTCGTGATTTTGAGAAAGTGCCTCTTTGGCCAAATCTTAAGGTAGATTTTTTAAAATATATCAAATTTTGTGTTTCCTATGTTATAACCAAGCTAGAAAACAAGAAACAAGTATTGTACACACATTTACTAAAATCAAACAAACTATGGAAATCATCATATATCAATTTATTTTTAGGTTTCCATGTTATTAAGCATAATAATTATTGTAATTATGTATTATGTAGTTATTCTCTCACCCTGAAATGAAATCAACCTCATTTCCAGGGAAGGGAGGGCATTTCAAGGTCTATGATGTGCAATTATATGCACATATGAGACTACCTCATATTATTATAAGATTTTCTTTCTTGAAACAACTTGACTAAATTTTCACATAAGGGTTCAATTTTGATTTCCATATGTCGGCATATCTAATAAAGACATCAAGTTCTTGAGAAATTTTAGAAAGTGCTTAGGTAAATGATGGGAAAAAATCTAGACAAGTCTGCCATATTCCATCCTTAGACTAATGGAAAAATATAAGTTATGAATAGGATGATCATGAATCTTCTTATAATATATAGCTTGAAGAACCATCACACTTGGGATGAAAATCTTTATTTCATTCAACTTAGATATAACACAGCATTGAAAAACTCTACCACAACCCTTTTTAGGTTTGTTTGGGTTTTCATCCATTAGTGTCCATTGATGTAGTACATCCTATTCTTTCATCCTCAATGACTTAAAAATTTTCAACTCAAATGGAATTCATTGATTATATTTTATAACAAGTGCATAGTGTTTTGTGAAAGGGCAATGCAAAATACAAGCAACACCATCATCAACATCCAGTTTCACATATTTAATCTTGGTGATAGAATATGGTTCCATTTTAATAAAATAATTAAAAATACCTTACTAAAATATCTATCCACTTCAATATGGTTATACTCGATTACTAAGAAGGTTGGAGATAACATATTTGAGCTAAATTTATCTTCATATATTCATCTTCAATGTAGTCATATTGCACCATTAATTTCCACCTTTGTTGGATTTTCTTGGTGTTGTAAGGGAACTAAATTTATATATCAATCCTAATTTTGGCATACTAGAGAAAATTGTGCAAGTGATTGGAGTCAAAAGTGCAACACATTAAAATATACATCTTTCATATTGTCAAAACAGGTAAAGTACCTTCTCAAGGGACATGGTTCATAGAAATTCAATTTTCTAATAAATTCTCGTATACTATTCTATAAATTAACACAATTAAATTTGTTTCTTCTCAAGTAGGAAAAACTATTCCAAGATAATTTTGGATCTTGATCTACTTGTGATATAATAGCAATACCATGTGTTGTAAATTGACTTCACAGTCAATTTTGGGAAACTCTCAAGCACATATGGTCATAAAAGGAAAACCCTTGCTATAATTTTTCATGAAAATGAAAAATCAAATAATCTTATCAATCATGTGATGAGAATTTTTTTATTCTTGTAATGTTCCAACCATCTCTTCGTCTTTCACTCATAAAATAGTGTATTCTAGTCATTCTTCGAGTTGTATAGTATATTATAACAAGAAGTAAAATCTATTTTCTCATATGTTACTTTTTATCCTTAAAATTATAGTCACTAAATCATGCACTTACTATGTACATATAGACTCTAAATATTTCATTTATATGCATGATTCCTAACAAATAGAACTATTCTTTTACAACCTTTTTACTTTGCTTTGACATTGATTTTATCCTTTTCATCTCTATTGCTTATTGTTTCTTATTTACAACTTGCAATTTTACATACTAGAAAACATCTTTCTTAGCTTTGATTCCATTTTTTACCTTTTTGAGTACCCTATATAGGACATATCATTAGGGATAAGAGGGCTTTGGTGTTATTGTCCCCTTTGGGTGCTTTTGTCCACTTTTTCTCTTTTGTTGATTTCTCATATGTTAATTTTTTATTATTTTTGTTTATCACTCTTATTTTGCCTTACACTTGTTAACAACTGAACTTAAGAAAAGGAATCATATATATACATGTCTTATTTAACCTCATTAAAGGGAAATCATTCAAGGGGCTAATACTATTACAAGGAGATAATATTCTATATCTACTACACCAAGGACTGCATTTTGGCATTGCATAGGAGGGTTTATTTTGAATTTCATACCACTCATTTGCATTGGTAAAAATTATTTGTAGCCTGTTATTCTAGTTACACAAATGATAGTAGACAAGATCTAGAATGTAGAAAATGTAGAGTATGTGTGGATGGAATATAATAGACTTCCCCTCCTATGCATTGTATGCAGAAGTTATGAAATCCTTGTCCCTTTTATGAGTGCTAGATGAATTTATTTGAATGTTTTGTGCCTTTGGATGCAAAATTAGGTGATAGTAAGTAATGCTTAGTGTTTGGTCTTGATTTTTGAGAAGTAACTAAGTATGTATATGATTCCCTTATTTGAATTTGAACTAGAAGGCTGACCCATAAGTGAAAAATATGCCTAAAATATAAAAGAGACCCAAAAGGAGCGAGTAAAGGTAAGAAAGGATTAGGAGTGCCCAGTATGGATAGAAGCCTCTGGGAGTTGGTGTGCTAACTGCCCTAGGTGCCAGTGGATGAGGCCATAAAAGATACATCATTAAAGTTCTATCAGGGTTGTAGTGTGTGTAAGACCAAAGAGAAAGCAAGAGACAAATAAAAGAGGCCAAAGATAGTTGTCAACCACTAGTTTTCTTGCTTAGGAATCATGTATACATTAGTATGCTTTATGACCTAGAAATGTACCCAAGTGCATGATTTTGTGTCTACAGTTTCCCCAACTTTACATTTTTGAGTGAATACTCAATAACATAAAGTAGATAGAAGATGCATACCTTATGATCTTATAGAGTAGATTGTTCTGATAGCGTGCCGAGTGGAAAAGTGAAGTGTGAAGACTAGGAAATGGAAGTGGACCCTAGAGGTGAAGTGTATGCATTGTAATGTGTTTTTATAGCTTATGTGAGTTGCTTCTTGTTGTGTATAAGTACAAGCCTGCAAAAGAAGAGAAAAAAATTATTCAAACTTTTGTATATGATAGATCAGAGAAACATGTGTATAAGTATGTAAAAGAGTGTAAAATTGTATAAAATGAAATTTTGCACCTAATATGTAAGAGAGTAAAAGATAAAAAAGAGTCTTGTTACTTGAAGTCTACTAATTTGAATGTTGAAGGTGAGGTTTTTGGGTGATCTCACACCAAGAGAGTTTTTTGGGCAATCTCATGCAAAGACCAAGTGTTGGGGAGAGAGGTTTTTACTCTCCTTCCATGGCTCTTCCCAATAAGCACAACTACAAATGGTACATCCCAATTTGTTTTGTTTATTTCGATTAGCTCTTAATTGTTTCAATTGTATCGATTGTAGGAGATAGAATGCATTCTGTGACTAGAGGCCATTGCATGTTACTATATAACTACTATGTAAACTGTTGAAGATTGTGTTGTAATGAGAAATTGATTGTTTCTTCTCCCAAGACATTATCACCCAAGGAAGGACAAGAGTGCCCAGGCGCTAGTGGCTAGGTTTTGGCACTAGTTACTGCTCTATATGTGAGGTGCAAGTATGTTTCTAGACCATTGTATGACTATGTTCCTGTGTTTTTTCTGTATTGTATTGATCTAAATTATAGCTCTGAGATGTTGTAGGGGTTATTTGTTCACCCAATGTATGCCCCTCATTTGGGGTGCATGCAACGATATTAGGAGAATTTGGCCCAAGGGAGTGGACATGATGTTGATCTTAAGTGGATACCTACAGGGGGTAGGGGATGTGCATGGTAGAAACCAAGGAACATACAAAAAAAGTGGGCTAGTAATAAATGTTAGTAGTAAAAGTAGATAGCATGCAAAAGAAGACAATGTAACAATGAAGTGTGCATACAAGATAGACCGTGAAAATCAAGTTTGAAACATGGGACATCACACACAATTTCACAAGACAATAAGGGCCAAAGTGGCAAAAAGTATACAATGATCACACAATATATAGGGCATAGCCCGAAAACAAAAGTATACAATAGCAAGAAAAATGTGATAGTCAGCCATGGTTGTATAGATCCTACAAGACAAATGCTACACATGAAGCACCCGTAAGCATGTTAGAAAGATAAATAGCATGTCACAACATGTATATATCAATTGAAATTAAGTGTTGGTAAGAATAAGTAATGAGCAATAAAATATTAGAACTTGTAATGTGTGAGAGTAGCAAAGGTAGATGCCCCCAGGAACCTCAGTGGGACTGGAAAGGGATATAGTATTGAGCATCATGCATCATGCAAGGAGTTGTAAGAGAAATTAATTCACATCTAGAGACCAATTGAACATGCATGGGTATATGATAAATATAATGACATACTGAGTATCTGGCTAACATAATAAGAAAAGTGCAATATGTAAATAGAAAAAGATATCAAGAGTAGATGCAACCAAGATATGCAAATGTTGTATGAGAAGGATGGTATGGTATGCAAGTTGTGAAGATGATGGGAGCATCATGCCCCCTAGTGGATGTGTGTGTGATGAGGTTAATTTATAAAATACCCCTCAATAGTCAAGAATGAACCATAAAACAAGAGTGCATCATTGGGAAATGTGGTGTGAGAGTAGATTCTAGAAATATGTATCGTGATGCACATAGTGTGAAGTGTAGAGGATGTGAGGCTCATTTTATAATTATACCCTTAGTAGTCAAGTATGAACCATGGAACTAGAGAGCGTCATATGGTAATGACATACAAGGTATGTATCAAGGGATGTAGGAGTGCTGATAAATATTTAGACATGAAGCACAGAGCGTGAAGTGCAATAGTGGACACATAGAGATGTAGAGAGAATTGATAGCAATGAGAAGGGGGAAGAAAGTGTCATGCCCCACAAATGTGTAAGGGATATAATGTTATCTGATGATAGTAAAGGGAGAATACCCTCCGTCCAATATCAAAGGAGACAAAGGCATGTGACGATGCTCAAAGATCGGTGGTGTAAGAGAGAAATTAGGTGCACATGGAGGATACCTATGTGGTCAAGGTGGTAGTGAATACCTATGGGAATGGGATTCCCAAGTATGGGACTTAGGTAGACCATGTGGGCTAATGGACTAATGAGGGTGGTAAGGTTGTGATGTAGGTCATGTGGAATAGGAGAAATAGGTGCAAAAGTTGTTTTAGATTTGAGAGGCATATGAAGCATATGTGTTATGACCGGTGTATAGATATCCGCAAGAGTGGGCTGAGGCAATGGTGTGCATGGTGGAACGTATTTGATAGTAATAAATTATTTGTTGTGGATGAACTTGATACACAAATTATTTATGGAATGGATGGTTTGGGTAGATTGGATCCAAGAGAGAACTAAGAGCATGTCACAGCCTTTGATTAAAGATGTAATGGTGAATGGTACAAGAATGGTAAGTGCCCCAACTATAATGGGGAGATTGACATATCTAAAATAATTAGGGATTAGAAATGTGACACTAGACAATGGACATTTGATAGCTAGGAAGATTTAAACTGAGCATATGTTGGTAGGAGCTGATGGATAGATCATCGTATTATTGATGGTATAGGAACCAATAGAAACATTGATATGAAAGGAATCAGAAGAGAATTGTATGCAATGGAAAGTTGCAAAATCTATGGAATCAAGATAAATAACCTCAAAGTTTTTCTAACTCATCCATGCATCATGAGATAAGAGGTAAACAAGGGAAACTAACATGAAAGCATTATAACTTTGAAAAAAACATCAAAACTAACATGATAAATCTACTCTCTACTCTTTTGAAAGCTATAAAACATTGAACCTATGAAGATCATAGCAATCAAATTGTTTGTTGTTTACTCCCAAACATAGTGAAGAGATCTCTCCAGGTTGGCTACATGGCCAAGCTTTAGATCTTCCCTTACTAACTATATTTGGAATGGATGGATGCAAGATGGAGGATCTCTCAACAATTGAGTATGGCCAAGATCCAAATGTTCTATAGCCTAAATCTATCACAAATTATTTCTAATGTCTTTCCAAAGTTCTTGAGAGAGAAGGGCCATTTGAAAGGAAAGCCTTAGGCTTGTATTTATAGTTTCTGATTTGGAAGAGTTTGGAATTTGGGTGCATGTGGAACTAAAGATATTTTAGATTAGATTAGAATAAACATGCTTTAGGCTTGGTTAAGATTGGTTTAGGCTAGTTAACTAGGCTTTAGGCTAGTTAAACTTTGATTAGCAAATGATTAGAGACTCATTGAGAGTTGGGAGGGGTCTAGATAACCAATTGTGATTGATAGATAGCCTACAAAGCCAATAGAAGTGGTCTAGAGAGAACTAGGGAGGTTCTGAATGGTCGAAAGGAGGAATGTTTAGCTAATAAGAGAGATATTATCCAAACAAGTTGATTATAGGAGGAATATGACCAAGAAGGTGTCGTAAATGGGCATCTGAGAGTGGAGTGAAGAAGGGTTGATTAACGAAATGTTGTCAATCGGTTAAATTGGATGAAATGCTAAGTGTAAGCATATTCTAGGTGTCTACATTTTCCCCTCTTTGAGGTGGCGTAAGTGACGTCACTTCAAAGAAAGTAGACAAGCATAAACAAGTAGAAATTTTTTAAGGGATAGAAGAGAAATGAGTAGAATGGAGGATGCCCCCTCGATTGTCGATGGGGTGATAGAAGAGCTTGATTGACGATCAAAAAGATGACAAAAAGAGAACAAAAGAAAGAATAGTGTGAAGAAGAAGAAAAGGGATATAGAAGAAAATGAGTATGAAGAAGGGGGAATGACCCAAAATCCATCCACTACCTTTTAAACAATTATATTTTTCATCATATTGCTAGAGATCTTCATCATCGGCCTTTATTAAAAAAAGAATGAACAAAAGTGTAGTATGACATTAAAATCCATATACAAACAAATGTCCATTGCTAAAAACAAAAACTCCATGCAACATACAAAATGCAATGCAATACGAGAAAGTAAAATATGCCTAACTCCATGCAAGCATACAAAATTCAATGCAATACAGAAAGTAAACAAGCTAAACTAACAGAGAAACAAGATGCAATATTTTTGTTATCAAGCTTCAGTTCTTACCTGTGTGAATTAATGACAAGGGTTATGATGGTGCCCCAAGCAAGGATACATGTAAGGGGAATAATGGACGACACTTCGGTCCAATGAAAAAGTAATGTGCACTATGAAACAGTACCAAGAAACTCGTGCCCCAGAGTACAGACATAGTAAGCATCCTAGCTTTTGTTGATGGAGGTAGATCAAGATGATCCTGCAAGTCACACACATGAACATGTGAGAACCAAAGAGTGACGTTTTGTAGGATGATTTATATTATTTTTGAAGTTTTCTTAAACATATTTGAATGTTTTTAACGATTTTGAAAGTTTTCTGAAACTATGTACATGAAGATGAGGAAGCGTGGATGCCCCCAGTGATAGATGGGATGTATAAGGGCAAAAGGTCACATGCGTACGAGAAAGGTGAAGATGCAAAAATGCCCCAGCGATTAGGTGGGAGTATTCAAAGGAAAACTCTTCACGTGTAGAAGCGGGACCCAAGGCCATTATGGATAGGTTCAACATGATGATGAACGTAAACCAATGAAGTGCTGGGAAGAAGCAAGATGCCCCCAGCGTAAGTTGGCCTAAAAGCACATGATAGAAAGGAAGGAGAAGATTGTTTTTGTGAAAGGGGACAAAGGTGTCTGAAAACATGGAAAAAAAGTAATCTTATACACATGGATGTTCTGAAAAAAGTAGAAGAACGATGTGAATGATATGAATGTAGCTTAGAAGCCTCACAATGAAGAAGGTGATTAGCCAAAGGCACAAATCGTGAGACGAGATATGGACTAGAGTAAGAGTCTGAAAAAGGTCCAAAAAAAGACACTTGGTAACATACTAATCCTGCCTACTCATAGAGATCCAGTGTGTGCATGGAATTTAATTACCTCTTGAAGGGAAGATTTAATAGACAAGCAAGTGAAGACACCCTAGCCAATGTGTAGGAATGATTGATTTTGAAAGGTGATAGGTTTTGTGAATGGATGGTGGAAGGATAGCCGTACATTGCTCCACTGCCAGCCAGGTGTCCATAGCCCCAATGGAAGATGTATTTGATTCTAATCGCAACATTGCTCTACTACCAGTCAGGCATCCATATCCCCGATAGAGATTATTGGAAATACCCCAAGAGAGAGTTATATATCAATTTGCTTTTGCTTTGTAGCTTTTAGATTTTGATTTTTGATTGATTTTGATTCTTTTTCTTTCTAAAAACTTATTTCAGCTCTCTTGTTTGACAAGGGGTTAAGAACCACTGATGGCTTGATGGAAGGATATGGAAGTGATTGTGATGACGACATTGGCTAGTGTCAACAAATATGTCCAAAAGTTCTTCACAACAAGTTTATTAGATGTTGAATGTGATAGGATCTCTAAGAGGTTCAGTTGTTCTTTAATTTACCAAGGTGATGAAATACCAAGGTCAAACGGATACCATAGAGATAAATGTCGCAAAATGTGTGCGAATAGGCTAACCAAAATATCACTGTAAGGGATGAAAATGGTAGGAAGACTTGTAGAGGAATAATAATAAAGGGAAGAAAGAAATATCCATGTGTACGCAATACCTAATTGCAATGTTTGATCTTTGTACCTTTGATTTTTCTTGTGTTTTCTCAATGTTTTTGTATTTTTGAATTTTTTATTTTTAGATTTTTGATAGTTTTTGGAAAGGTGGGGCCAACAAAGTCACTCTGTGTGGTAAGATCCAACAACAATGTTTACAACTTCCTTAATAAGGGAGACAAACATGTGCATTTGTTTATCAAGAGTCACATTTTCCTTGATCTCGATGATCATGGTGAGTTCGTACTCAAAAAATGACTGTGATTTATATTGAAACATTGACTGTTCATGTGGAAGCTTGAGTTCCATATCCATAGGTTTATGCACTTTACGCCATACTTGATGGTTGTTTTGACGTTTGCATTCTTGAATTGTCAAACTTGATTTTTAACCCTAAGATCGTTGGAAGTGTTGGGAACTTTGGAGCTCTTAGGAGTTTTTATCCTAAGCTTGATAAAGAAACCGTTTGGGCTTCTTATAAGCTGATGTGTGACTTGTCTGATCTCAAGAAGGAGAAGAAAGTGAATTGTGGACGTTTAGAACTGATGTGAGAAATGACTGTGGGCTTGCCACAACCATGTGGTAGACACTAAAATTAGGTCACACTCCCAAGAAAGCTTTTTTCACTCGACATATAAGCACCCTTTATTACATCTACCTAGCCATGACCCCCTTCACCGTACTAATATTAATTTAATTAATTTAATTAAATTAATGCTCTATCCTCACTAAATTTTGCAGAGGGTATTTAAATAATATCTACACAAACACTTCACTTAGACACCTCATCAAGCTAACTCAACCTAAGACCTATTCTTAGCAAGTTACCATAACTAACTAAGACTTACCCAAACCCTAAAAATCAATGCCTACACTCCCTCTAACCACATTCCCACAACAAGAGGCTCCCAGTCTAATCCACGGGAGAATGACACAAGATCCGAGGAAATCAAGAGGATAGCTCCCAAAATTTGGTAAACCTGGGAAATCCCACCTTGACCGACGTGCAGTTTGCCCCTAACCGTCGCCGGTTAAGCCGGAACCGCCATCAGTTACCCCTTTTAACCCCAAAACAACCTTATTCTCAAGGTTGGAAGTTGGAAGGGAGATGGAAAAACATTTGGGAGAGAAATTTGATGAACAAGAATGAAATATTAGAGAGATAACGCATCTTCAGAGAGCCAATTCCAGCAAGAACTCGCACATCCAAGGAAGGAGATTGAGGATCTTCTCTTGCACAGCCTTCCCATCCACATTCTGATCTATCCAAGTAAAGAGGAGTGTGCATACAGCCCATGCAGAAGATTTTCTTCAGTTGGTGATCACTTACATTAGAAGCCTTTAAAACCCATCATCAGCACCTCCATCCTTCACACAAAACTTTCAGGAATGAAATCCAAGTAAGTACAACATCATACTTTCCTGGTTATTTCATTTCATCACTGTTTTACCATCCATTGTTTATCTTGCTCCCTTATTGACCATCTCCAACTTTTTGTACCTCTATAGACCCATCATAACCTCATAAAAACCTATTCCAGTCACCCAATACCTCGTCCTTGACCAATCATATCCTTTGTGCATCACATGGAGAGACCAAAACCTTGTTCTGTGACGTTTCCAGATTTCACAGTAACTGTCACCGGTTGCTACCTAACCGCGGTCGGTCACACCTGACCAATGTTAGTCTCTGCGTTCGCCCACACATCCTTAAACAAAGACCTATCCACCTAATTTTACCTCACCCTCACTCACTTGTGACCTACCCATGAGACCTTTATCAGACCTGCAGAACCCAAGTTCAACCAACCACGTTTGACCTGTGGATTCTATTCTAGCTTAGACTGTTAGATTAGATCTATTTCTTATTGTGTTTTTACAGTGAGATACCTAAATCATTTTAAAATAACAATAGGATTTACTTTTTTTACAGCATTAATTTGTTTTAAAAAATGGACTGACAACCATCTAGGAAGTACCATACTTCCCGGATCTAGCTCACGTTAGGTAGTTCACTTTGCCCATATTGATTTAATTCTTTCTGGTGGTCTTGTTTTTCATTACAAGTAGTTCCTCCTAGCCAAAAGGAAGCTCTCATGGTCAGATTTCTATGGATTTGGAATTCATACGAGCGCAATAACCCATCAACTGACATTTGAACAAGTATTCCTCCTACGCCCGTTACCCTATCTGTTTCATCAACAATTCAAAGAAACAATCTAAGAATGAAAAAAGGTGAAACACTTCATTTATAGAAGAAATATGTGATGGATTAAAAGGATACGGTCCAAGAATTGAAGAGGATGGGCTACCAAGAGGTGATCCACTGATAGAGGATGATTTAAGGGCTTCTAGAATATGTCCCTAAGATGGAAGAAATTGGGCTACGAGGATATGGCCCAAGAATAAAAGATGATGATGAAGGGAAACCTCTTAGGACGTGGCCCAAGTATAGATGATGAGGGACTATTGGGAGGGGTCCCATAGATAGAAGAGGATGAAGGGCTACTAGGATGTGGCCCAAGAATAGAAGGTAATGGGCTACCAAGAGGTGACCCACAAGTAGAAAATGGAGGGCTACATGGGGGTGGCCCTAGGATAGAAGAAGATGATGGACTACTCATTGATGTCCCAAGGTGAGATTTTGATTGAGGAATGATGATAGATAATGAATGATTTGGTAATAAGAAGATAGGCCATGGCTTAATGCTAGACCCCAACATCTCATCATGCTCAGAAGAAGGTGAAGATGGAATAGAAGAAGAATCAAGTTCCATGACCTTAGGATCCTCATCTATATTATGACAAAAGGGATAAACTTCCTTTCCCCAATACATGAGCGTATCAAGTTCTAGAAAGAATCCTTGTTTAGAGGGATATCATCGTGTACTCTGATTATTTTCTTTGTTCTGAGATAAATCAATTAGTAGAGGTTATTTTTCTTTGGCCATAGAAGGTTGAATAGAAGAAACAGTCCATAAGCGGGGACGATTGATTGATAGAAGAAGATGAACTCAAGAGAATGAAGTAGGATTGGTGGTAGGTGTCTCATGAATGGACGATTTGGATCTAGACAAGATTGCTTTTCTAGAAGATGATACAATATAGGAGAGAAAATAGGATCACATAGCCATATGTTAAGTTACAACGTATGGAGTCAACTTAGATGATTGACTAGAGGGAATCTGAGTCATGGAACTCTTTGACAGAGGAAGAGGTCATTGAGATGACTGATGAAGGAGGTCCTACAAAGAAAGGGAGGACCGTGACTCAGGAACCAAATTAGATGTTCAATTGATGGAACTTGGAGTCACACAAGTCTTCAAAGGAGGAAGACATCGTTGAGGTGATTTGAAATAAAGGTCCTACGAAGGAAGGGAGGACCATGAATTCAATGATTTGATCTAGGGGTATCTAAAAAATAGTTGGGATCCGAGTCTTTAGAAGAAGAGTGGGAATCCGAATGGTAGTTTGGATCTGAATCAAAAGAAGAGTGGGGGAACCTGAATAATAATTTGGATCAGAAGCATCCAAACCATACCACCGACTATGAGCTGAAAGGTGGGGAACAAGGTACCCGAATGGGCTCTCTAGTGCATGAAGAACCAAACGAGGTTTAGTTATAATGGGAATCTTTTGATTTGAATTGCTAAACCTAGGTTCTGTATTGTTGTAAGTGTGAGAAACCATGTGATAGTCAGTCATTGTTGGCATTGTTTTAAGCACAAATGTCTAGACCTAGATAGTGTGATGGAACTCCTTCAAAGGGAAGGAAGTGACATGTCGATTCAAGTAAGCATAACTGACATCCAACTAGACATTTTGTAAGTATGGAGATGTGTGCATGAATTTTCTGAAGAAGGTCTAAGGAAAATAGACATTGTGATGATGCAACCTTGATGAGATCAAAAAGTGATTTGTCCTATAAAACAATTTTTTCAAATGAATAATCACAAGGAACAATCATGCAAGTGTGAAACACAAATCCAATCAACAAGGAAATACACCCTATGCAAATGTGTGTGCAAAGTTAGTTTGATGCAAAGATGATCAACACAATGTTAATATTTATGTCAAGCTCGAAATGAACAAGGTGTAAATATTAACAAAGAGTAGACGTGACTCCCAATCAAAGGATACAACGATGCGTTCAACAACCAACAAGGCCTAAATGCTAAAGGATGGAGGTATATAAATGTAAGCCATGTAACCATACCAATTGGACACATCTATCAAGCTTCACGGAGAAGCGAGATATTAGTGTCAAAGTGGTATTGAAATGACACAAACAAAGTAAGTGACACTCATCAAGATTTTGGAAAATGTTTGAAGTAAAACCAAGTCAAGGTATACTAAGGATGTGTTAAAATGTGCGCAGCGTAACACCACAATGCAGATACTTAGATCACATTTACGAGAAATGTGACATAAGTATCTTAATTGTGTCGAGGCAATGTGAACAAGGTAACACGTCAAAGGGAGATCAAATGATGAAACAATCCTAACTATGATGATGATCTTGAAATCAAGATCAAGTAACCATCAAAGATATGAGGACGCATCCACATATTTTAGATGTTTAACAACTCAGCCGCAAACATGGATGAGCGTAAACAAACAAAAAAGTGGTGAACACTATCTATGACAACACTCCTGAAAAGATGCCTTATCTTGTCCCAAATGGGAAACAAGAATAGCAAAGGTGTAGATCAAAATATGAAAATAAACTAAGCGCCACTTGGGCAGAGTTTCACCTCGTCCGAAGGTGAGAAAGAAACCAAGCTAAGTGATACGTCGTAAATTTTGTGATGAATACACTTAGATCATAACTTAAATGGATTTGTTTTCCTTGTTCGAAAAACAAGGTTCTGAATCCAAACAAGTTATCACTTTGTGATGGCCTGATAGCAACATAATGGACTAGCAAAGTAGGCTCCAAGATGGAATGGCTTCCTTAATAAGATCTCTCAACTAGGTGTCACAAGTTTTTCTAAGAGCGGGCACGATTTACCAAGAAGATTCACACTGACTAATTCTTGGGAGTATCTCAACTTTTCCCCCTTCAAGTAAGTGGGCAATAAATGTGCCCATTATGTACTCTTGCACTGGGTCATGATACAGAAAAATTTGTGACTCTAACTCACAAGTGAAAAACTAGTCAAGTGGGTAAGTGGAGTGCTTCCTATTTCATCCACGAGGTTACTCGGTGGTGGATTACTTTAGGGTTCCTGGAACCACCCCCATTGTTATAGCTTAAGGTGCATTATGCCAAAGGGGTTATGTTCCAGTTGAGCGGATAAGGATGTACCCTTTTCAGAAACCTGCATATACATAATGTGATGAAAGTGGTGTGTTTTTTATCTTTTTAACTTAAATGTGGTTTTAAGTAGCACACCATTTGGCAACCTACATGAAAACAAACGTGTATTAGAAGTTTTTTGTTTTGTTTCAACGCCTTTCATTGACAAGTGATAGGTCCTACATACAAAGAGTTAGTAGTTTTCCACAAAATATCATGATAAAGAGAAGTTTGTGTGTTGCTTTTGATTCCTAAGATCACCAAAAAGGCATGAAGGAAGAGCATACGCAATGTGAAAACTCAACTAAAACAAGTTTTATGAAAAAAATACTATTAAGTGTACCTTGTAAAAGATAGATTTCATTTTTAAGCAACTTTGAAATGTTCATCCATTAGGAAGCATACATTTAAGTGTTTTTGAAAGAAAAAAGAGGGTTTGGAAGTATTTTTGATTCCCAAGATCACCTAAAAGGTGTGAGGGAAGAGCATACCGCCACTTTGAAAAACCTCTATCAACTAAGACATGGAACACTTAACTAAGTTAGTTAAAATAAGACCAAAATAACCCTGCAAAACAATGATTAGTGCCAAAAAAACCTTTCAACGTGTTAGAATGGCCAAGAAGACAAGTTTTCAAACTTTAAGACATGTTAAAAAATTACTATTTACCTAATAATGTAAACCATAAAAATTTTGTAAGTCAAAATCATAATTTTATGATTCCATTGTGTAGTTCTCTTCAATACCTTTCCAACGCAACAAAAACAGAGTCATTTCAAGCTCGGGAGCAAACATTATGGCCTCCGAAAGATTGGTGGTGAATGTAGTTCGACCACAGACGTGCCCCTTTACTGACATGTATGCCCCCTATTTCAACGCAAACGCGCCCAGAATGACACCTACGCGCACCCCCTGTAAAACCTAGAAAAATCACGTAATTTGAAATTTTTCAAAAACAAATAGGTTAAAGGTTAGTCAAAGAAGCCTATTTTTATATCAAACCCACAAAATACATGCAAATGAACATCATTTATATAGTGTTAGAAATAGAAATGGGGAAATAACAAGTGATTTTATCCAAAAAACTTTAAAATGAACTTTGAAGAACTCAAAAGACCTCCATTAATGAATAATGGACATAAGTGTTCCACCAGGCATGCCAAATGTATGCAATGGAAAGTTGCAAAAGCTATGGAATGAGGCTAAAGAACCTCAAAGCTTTTCTAACTCATCCATGCATCATGAGATAAGAGATAAATAAGGGAAACTAACATGAAATCATTATAACTTTGACAAAAACAATCAAAACTAACATGACAAAGCTACTCTCTACTCTTTTGAAAGCTATAAAACATTAAACCTATGAAGATCCTAGCAATCAAATTGTTTATTGTTTACTCCCAAACATAGTGAAGAGATCTCTCCAAGTTGGCTACATGGCCAAGCTTTAGATCTTCCCTTACTAACTATATTTGGAATGGATGGATGCAAGATGGAGGATCTCTCAACAATTGAGTATGGCCAAGATCCAAATGTTCTATAGCTTAAATCTATCACAAATGATATCTAATGCCTTTCCAAAGTTCTTGAGAGAGAAGGGCCATTTGAAAGGAAAACCATAGGCTTGTATTTATAGTTTCTTATTTGGAAGAGTTTGGAATTTGGGTGCATGTGGAACTAAAGCTCTTTTAGATTAGATTAGGATAAACATGCTTTAGGCTTGGTTAAGCTTGGTTTAGGCTAGTTAACTAGGCTTTAGGCTAGTTAAACTTTGATTAGCAAGTGATTAGAGACTCATTGAGATTTGGGAGGGGTCTGGATAACCAATTGTGAATGAAAGATAGCCTACGAAGCCAATAGAAGTGGTCTAGAGATAACAAGGGAGGTTCTAAATGGTCGAAAGGAGGAATGTTTAGCTAATAAGAGAGATATTAGTCAAACAAGTTGATTATAGGAGGAATACGACCAAGAAGGTGTCGTAAATGGGCATCTAAGAGTCGAGCGAAGAAGGGTTGATTAACGAAATGTTGTCAATCAGTTGAATTGGATGAAATGCTAAGTGTAAGCATATTCTAGTTGTCTACAAGAATGTAGCATGATAATCATGATTTGGGAATGTAATGAGCGGTGATGGTGCATCAATGGTAGAAATAAGGAAATAAAGAGATCCTTGAAGGAGGAGGCAAAACATACTATGTATGGTTGGTAGAAGAATCGGTAACTTGCTTTTCAAGTTTTGGAAAAAGTTCATTAAGAATTTTTATATTTGTATTATCATTGATCAACTTAATTAGATTGCTCAGGGAGCTTGATTGTATTGTTATCATTGAGATCTTGAATATTATGTTGTAGCTTAAAGCAGCGATCATTAAAGTTCCCAACACATTGGTAATAGTCACATCATGCTTTTTCATCATAGTTGCGACCATGGGGGCGAGAGGGATCAAGATTGAGTGGTGGTGGTGGAAGTGTAATAAGATTCCTTTTGATAAGTTGTGGCAATAGAAACTGAGGTGCATAGGGAAATTTGGAAAAATTACGCATTGGAGGTTGTAAATAAATCTTGTTAGTTGTAGAAACAACAATAACATTGGTCTTTGCTTTAGTGAGCTTAGGATATGGTTTGAAAGTTTATTTAGCTTAAAACCGATTAGAGGATGAGGATGAAGCATTGACATAATATTTAAATTTTCCCTATAGATAAGAGTTTTCCTTCGTGCATTTTGATTATATCACATAATTGATCAAAGGATGGAAAGGTCTCAAAGATAACACTCTCTTGAAATGGAGGTAAGAGACTTTGAATGAAAATTATCATGCAATTCATAATTAGCTAGTACATTAGTCATCTTAGCTAGGTTGTTCTTGTAACGTAAAACATATTCATATAAATGCTCATTAGATCCTTGTTTGATTTGAGCAAGTTGTACATAAGATATCTTGGTGTCAATATTGATGGAAAAGTGTGCAAGGAAAGCATCGGGTAAGTATGTAACATAAGTTACAAAATGAACAGTTAGATCATAGAACAAATGCATGGCGTAATCTTGCAAACTTCTAGGAAATAGCATATCTCGTAATGTATGGTCATCTGCATAGTCAAGACATGCCACATGGAAAGATCGGAGATACACTTGAGGTTCACAATGGCCATTGAAGGTGTGCATCTTAAGTGTAATGAAGTTGGGATGAAGTGGGTAAGCAGATATGGTAAGTGAAAAAGGGGTATGAAGGAGTAATGAGGAATCAAGAGATGGAGAGGAATGGGAGCTAGCTTGCTATAATTGACATATTTGGATTTGTAGATTCTGGTATAAAGAAGCTAGGTCATGAGTGCTTAAAGAGGAGACTTGGTGGGTGTGAGAAGTAATAGGAATGTTAAAATGGTTGGTAGGAGTTGTGATGACATTATTTTGAGGTTTGAGTATGAATTTCTAATGCAGCAGGTATATCAATTTTTAATACCATTTTTGTGATTATTCAATTTTATTATTTTGCATCTCATCTAAAATAATTGCATATTTTTATCTGTCATAGTCAGAGAAAGCCTTAAATGACATCTTCATTTCAATCTCAAGATGAATGCAAATTTTATATCCATGTTGGCCTTGATTTGAATCATGACTCTTGTTAAGATGATGTTTTGTTGATCATTGTACACTTTTATTAATTAAAATTTGTTTCTCTTCATCATTTATTCCATTTTTTTTGTCTTATCACTTATGTAAATATGTTTTATATGTGAATAATGTTTGTGTTCTTTCTCTATTTTGTTTTTTTTTTTTCATCTTCAAGATCATTACATTATCTGATAAGTAAATGGCGAGTAAGAGAGCATCAATATATCATTTATAAATTTCACCTTTTCAAGAGGTTTCCTAATCAATAAGCTTCACTCTATTGGATAAAGCTTGATAATAACTTTTTATTCGATAAGTCACTTTGATTAATAAGTGGTTATTATTTATACAAATGTGATAAAGGTTCATGAAATATCTCATTATTAATCTAATTTAATTTTATGTGGTCTTGTTGTGTCTTTTGGAGTGTTTTGTTTCGTTATTTGTTTGATTATGTATATCCTTTTTGTTGCTAAGAAATATAAACTTCCCATATCTTAGGCAGACTCATGTTTAACCTATATTAAACTACTCGTGCTTAAGCCATTCTTAAGTTCAACTACTATTAAATTTGTCTTATTCCATATTGACATTTTGCATTAGGAAAAAGGGTTGATTAATAGTTGGTCTACTTTTTATTGACAACAAGAATAGTAGATGTAGGTGGGATAGTGGAATGAGGAGGTTGAGTACGAACCTACATAAAATCAGCAGCAGTGGCATCCATGTCAGAAACCTTGGTTGGATTATAGGAGGGATAAGAAGATTGATCCATGAATTTGAAAGAAGGGGATAAATTATGATGCATTCTCAAAAGTTAGGGTTCGAAGGATGGGTTCACCAAATGATTTACTTTAAAATGTATTAAATCTAATTACATAGTAACTATTGTAATATGTGATATAAAAATGCTAATGTACAACAAGGACACAAGAAAATGATCATGTGCAATGTAAAACCATAAATAAGATAGGGAGATAGAAAGACTTAGCTGATTTCCGAGCAGACTGAAGGTGTTCTAGAAAGGTGAAATACTGAAACAGACTGTAGACAGCATCATTAATGCTCACTAGAAATTTTGGAACTCAGAAACAATGCAGGACAGGGATGCCCACAAGAGGGTAGAGGTGCATGGGATTTGGCATGTGGATCTAGGCATTGGTGGCCATACAAATGCTTAGGAACTGATTTCTTCTATGTCGTAAGGGTTTCGTTATTGATTCTTGTCTGTCACTTTATATTCACTCCTTGATCTCGGAAGATACCTATAACCTAGAAAAAATAATATCTACCTACACATGTCCACAAACCACATCAAATATACTAAAAAAGATGCAAAATGTGGATTCAAATTTACCCTGGCAGTCACCCAAAGAGTGAACTTACTACCGAGCACTACACTACATCTCAGACCCCATGTATTTCTTATTTCTATGTAGAAATGATGCCCTTGTGCAAGTTGCACAAATGATAGTGGGCTAGATCTAAAATGTAGAAAATGTATAGTATGTGTGGGTGGAATAGAATAGACTTCCCCTCCTATGAATTGCATGTAGAAGTGATGCAACCCTTATCCCTTGTATGAGTACTAGATGAATGCCTTTGAATGCTCTTATTCCTTTAGATGAAATCTTAGGTGATAGTATGTAATGCTTAGTGCTTGGTCTAGATTTTTGAGAAGTAACTAAGTATATATATGATTCTCATGTTTGAATTTTGTAATTGACAACTGGAAGGTCGGCCCATAAGTGAAAAATATGCCCAAAAGATAAAATATACCCAAAAGGAGTGAGTAAAGGTAAGAAAGGGTTAAGAGCACCCACTATGGACAGAATCACCTAGGCATTGTGTCCTAACTAGGTGCCATTGTATGAGGCCATAAAAGATAAATCATTCAAGTTTCGTCAAGTTTGTAGGGTGTGTAAGACCAAAGAGAAAGCAAGAGAAAGAAAAGAGGCCAAAGATTATTGTTAACCGCTATTTTTTTATTAGGAATCATGTATACATTAGTATGCTTTAAGACCTAGAAATGTACCCCAAGTGCGTGATTTTGTGTCTATAGGAAGTATAAGACAATTTTCACAAACAAATTCAATCAAAATCAATAGAAGGACTAGGAGAGGTGTCACCAATACCTAATCTACGTACTTAGGAATCATCTATATAACAACATACTAGAGGAGTAATGTAATATTAATAAGTGCATAATTTTCTGTCTATATTTTTCCCCCCTTTATGTTATTTGGATGATATTCAATAGTATAAATGGTATAAGGAGAATATTCTTGTAGAGGGCTAAAGAATTTGTAGCCAAGGTGTGCTGGTAGTAAGAATCACAGCATGGTGAACCATGGATCATCATTTTGATCCGTGCGGGGTGAGTCTGTTGTCACAAAAGGCGTAGTTGGATAGAAACATGTTATGGAGATGTAGAAAATTTCAAACTTTGGAAATCGTATGAGGGATCCGGAGTGATCAATTCCCAAACCAATGTGAATACTCTATGGATTGAGAGTCCTAACGCTATAAAACAAAGTGTTGGGAGAGTGATCATCTTTTCTCTCCACCATGACACTTTCACAAAAAAAGGTTCCACTGTTGCAAACAGAAATGAACCAATTGGCACCTTGTCTGCTAGTCATAGAAACCCCCTCGTAAAGTGGATAAGGATATGAAATGACGTATCATTTCACCCACTTTTATGGTATAAGGGTGTAAAATTGTTCAAATATAAAAAATTATTGATAAGATAATACGGATTGGATCCCAAGTTAGGTCATCTAGGAGAAAATTTGGTATTTTTGAAATAGAATTAGAAACAACATATGTTGATCAAACAATAGTATTTGATTGAATCTTATTGTTTTAAACTTGCTTTAGAACATTGAATTGCCCCCAGATTAGGTCATTTGAGGGTGAAATTTTGAGAATCTAAGATAGTATTGTGCTTGAAATATATTGAAACTTACGATTTTAAGTGATAAATTTGTAGGATTTGAATGTTGCTCCATCATTGATTGGAAATATAGTTGTAATATATGATGTGATCGTGCATGTTGTGTTGGAAATTTACCTAGTTTTCTCCACAAGGAGTAATAAGATAACCTTGAATGTTTTCCCCCCTTTCACCGAAATGGTGAGAAGCGAATCGTTGAACCATGAGCTGAAATAAAATAGGTAGGTTTTATCTTATATGAATCAAAGATATATATAATAGGATAGATAGCTTATGAGAGAATTGTAAGAAAAATGTGTGACAAATCATATAGGGGTGTAGAAGTGAATGGTCAATGTAGTAGAGGTGGAAAATAGGGTTATAGTGCCATTGATGGTGCTGAAAAAGGATGAACGAGGCTCAATGTGTAGATTGAATAGTTTCGGTGTATTATTTTCCATATAATGAACTATATGAACTTAGAAATTGTATTGGAAATAGAATTTACTATAAACAGTAAGTAGGAAAAAGCGAATACTATTTTCATTTATAAATCGATTAATTACGAGTTGAGATTTAGGTTGGCAATGATTTGTAAATGACAATATACCCCCTATTGTTTTTTTGGTAAGACTACCTAGGGAGAAATCCCTACCTCATTTTGGCATCACCATCCCACACTGGTATGTGGAAACATCCAAGGAAGGAAGTTTAAGATCTCTCGGTGAGCCCACAGATTAGAACCAGATTGAGAAGTGAAACAAGCTATGAAAAAGAAATTTGCAAGAAGAAGAGAAGACAATCAAAATGCCACTAAGAAGAGTACGTCTTAACACGGAGGCTAGAGATTTGATAGCATTGAGACCTCCCAATTGAATGGAGTTTCCATATTGAGAAACATTACATGACCAATTTTTATCTGTAAATGACATATAGAACCCTATTGTTTTGATAGTTTACAACTTGATCAATTTAACTGTATCAGCTTTTGTGATTTGTATTAAATATAAAACTAATTAAAATCTGAATTTTTAAAGTGTTATAAACTGATCCAAAACTGAATTTATTATCAACAAAATCAACTTATTCAACAGTTTGATCAAAACCATTCAGACTTCCTTTTTACCGATTTCCCATGAATGTCGCTATCTGATTTAATATATGCTTATCTAAATTAAAATATGATTGATTAAATGCAAAAAATATATCAGAAATAATAATGCAAAAAATCAGATAATATATGACACCAGAATTGTTTATGGAGTTTGGTAAAATGCCTACATCTCTAGGTTCATTCGAATCATCCATTAAAATCTGTCAAAATTGTAAGTACAATCAAACTTACAATAAAAAAATATAGATCAAAACCTACAAATTCATGCCCTCAGAACTTTCAAAGACTTTGGCGATGCTTAGTGTTCTTCCTCCACTTTCCCAAAGCACTTGCACAGTCTCTTCCCTTCGTTCCCTCTCAACAAGCAACTTTCACGCTTTAAAACGACATCACAAGAACTCCAAAATGGGAAAATGATATATTCACCATGAGATTTTTAGAATTTTAGGAAACTTTCTAGTTTACACTGAGATCCAAAATTGTCCCTAAGTTGCTCAAAAATTCACTTATTCTACAAACTTCCCTATGTTACAAAGAATAACACAGTCTGTAACATTACCCTGTTACAAATACCCAACTAGCGTATTTATAGCGTTGAGTTGGTTGTGTGGCTCAATAGCCAAGGATTATTTTTATAAGAGTAAGATCGGGGGTTCAAACTACCCCAACCTCCCACCACCCACTTTTTTATTTATTGGGAAGATGTAATATCCCACATTACGTGGGGAAGGTTTGACATAAGCTTTTAAAAAGGCTTAAACCGCCCAGTTAGTTCGTGGCTTGGGCCTTGCATCCTCTTTTTCCTTTTTTTGGAATTTTCCTTATGGAACGTGGCGTAACAAACAAGCCAAGGTTGACATGTTGGCGAGTGAGATGTTTGATTGTTGGCTTGGTTGGTGGGCGAGTTGTGTGATGTTGGTGATTTCTTTGGTGCCAAACTTAGCATAGGAAATATGATAATGGAGGAGGTGGTTCTAGGCCAAATGTTAGCATAAGCACCCAAGTGGTAAATTGTAAAATGGCATGGTCATTTAAATAGTTTTAAAATATTGGGAATATTAGTCCCACTTGCACCATACCATTATAACGACGTGGCATATGAAATACAAGAATGTGACAATCGTAATATGAAGAAATGGAGAGCAAAGGAACCCCTCTGCAAAAAGAGTGTGTTGACCCTAGCTGAGGGCCCCCGGCCAGCAAATACCAGGGCCCACCTATTTGAACTTGAGTGTTCAAAGACCAAAGGAAAAAACCAAAAACACCCTTGTATCTTACCATTTTTACTACCATATTCCCATTAGTCTCCATTTTTGCCTTCAACTGGGAACTTCTACATACGGTATCTTGCTCAAACAAATTCCATTTCATGCATTCAAATATGCATCATAAAGCTCCTGGAGTCTTATACCATACTCTAATGATTTTGGGAGATCTAGGGAAACTTTTTCCATTAAATTGACCTCTAGATCACACCTCCCCACTGAGAAGGATTTTGTTCCACAAAAATTTATTTTCACCCACTGAAAATACCAATCATCTTCCTTCATCTCACAAACACACAGGATCCATAGAAATAGTGTTATAGGAAAATTTACTGTAAATTATTGAAAGCATATCACCAAATTGATCAGTTTAAAAATGGACAATCTACATGCCAACAAGAGGCTAGCATCTAACTGATTCCTTGTGAATTTTCTGCAAACAACATAGACCAGTTTGAAAAGACAAATAAATGTTAATAATAGGTGAATTTCTAACTAAATCCCTATACGAAACTATCAATTCAACAGTGACTGCAACTACCATCACAAAATTGATCGTTTAAAAATAGATAATCAAACATCAAAATGAGGAAACTATCAAATTGATTCCCTGTGACATATCCAATCTCTACAAATACAATCTCACCCAAAATAGATCAGTAATAAATAGACACCAAAATGTGAACAGCTAAGCTAATGTCCACTGACCCTGTGAAATTTCCATAACACTGCAACTTCAAATATGTTTTTCAGTGTAATCAAAATGCATTCTAAGGGTGTAACCAGATTCTTAAATAATTTTTATTGCCCACATGGGTCTTACAAAACATGTGATTAAAAAGTATGGCAACAACAAAATTTAACATTGTGATTACAATTACAAACATTGCCCAAAATATGGGTCTTAAAATGCATCCAATGTATACATGCCAAAAATAGATGCATTCACAAAACAACATTTACTCTGAAATGCAAGTATGGAAAACTAAACACTGCCAATGTTTCCAGCAACCTGCGTAAACTGCTGTCAAAAATATCCAAAGTTGGAAATATGATTTTAATTCCTTGTACCCAAACTGTATCAGGAACTCAAAATGCTAAACAAGAGATTCAAATGGATTATTTTCTCAAATTTTCAAATATAAGAAGATACTAAGCATGATGAACATGTCTCTCAGTTCCTCTTGTGAATTTGATAACTCCAAAATCAAAGCTAAAACAACATGGGAAAAAAATTTCTTTCAACATGCAACAAGAATCCCATATAACCAATTTCTCTGAATTTATTTGTATGTCATTAACAATCATCAGTTATGCAAACATGAAAACTAAGGAATTGTTTACCAACCCATTTTAATGGATTTTCCTTTTTAGTTGGTTTTATTTCCTCAGTTAATTGATCCTGGGTTTTTAACTGAATAGTTGGTGTTTTAACAACTTCATTATTTCCTATCCTCTAAATAGGAATATAAACCATTTTTGTCTTACCATGACTCTGATGGTGTGATGGATGAAATTTCCAAAAAATTTCAGCCCGATGTCCACTCACACAAAAATGAGTGCAAAAATTCTTCTTCCTGGGAGAGAGAAAATTTGTTTTCCATTTCTCGCCTCTTAATGACAAGATTGGTATTTAGTACTGAGCTCATCAGGAAACCACTTCTACAAGAAAGACTTTCTCTTCCAACAAAAGGAAACAGAATGATTACTTAACCCACAAAAATTGCATGCAAAATCATACATCATTTTTTGAATATCAAACCCATATTGTTTGAATTGAAAGAGTGCATCATCAGAAGTTTTACAACATTTCCCTTATGTTTTAGTTATTATGATTTGTGTAAGAACGAGGAGGTGGAATCTCATTACCTCTTCTCTGAAATTTCTTACCAATCCTTCATCATTTTGTGATGATGAATCAATTATTTCTTGCAAAGAATCTTCCTACAGGACTAGTGGGGTAAATCACTTGGTTGTCGGAATTTTGTCTCCCTTTAGCATTCTTGGATCACTCTCCAATTTCCGTTCCCAAACTAGAATAACAAGAACCCTACAAAATGAGGACAATCCTCTACCAATATTGGGTTATATATACCTTATGGCCATTCTTATCAAGGCCTCTTCCATCAAATCTTATTTTAAATAATAACTTAGATTCAATTCCCTTAGTATGTTTTTCAAATTCACCAAAAGCATTACCTGAATCCAAATTTGAATCTAAATGGGAGGAAAATAAACATGGTGATAAACTTACAGTGCACTCATTTTTCATAGTATTTGCATCTAAAGTGGAAGGGAAATCCTTCTTCTTCTCACCACACTGCAATGTGATCAAGAGCTCATCCTCGACTTCTATACTTTGATTTCAAATGTTCATTCTGTCTCTTCAAGGGAGTAGAGTTTGCATCTCAGGAAATCATTCTCATCTTGAATCTATCTATTGATGCTTTCAAGATCTTCCACCCTCTCTCTTTTCAAGGCTTTCCCCATGGCTACTTGCAAACAACATTGTACTTCCCAAACAATGCACACTGCAAATGGAAGATCAGGCCAACAATTGTCTACAAATCTGATGAAGTTACAAAACCAAACTGATATCAAATGCAAACCAAAAGCAACCCATTAAATTCAACCATGGCTCTGATACCAAAAACTTGATCTGTAAACAACAATACACCCCCTATTGTTTTGATTGTTTACAACATGACCATTAAACTTATCATATTTTGTGATTTGAAATAAATCTAAAACTAATTTAAATCTGAATTTGGCAAGTTTATAAACTGATCCAGAACTAAATTTATGATCAACAACTTATTCAACAATTCGATCAAAACCATTCACACTTCATTTTTACCTATTTCCCCTAAATGTCAACTTAGTTTAACATATGTATTATCTAAATTAAAATTTGATCGATTAAATGCAAAAAATATATTGGAAATCATGATGCAAAAATCAGATAAATAGACAATACCAAAATTGTTTATCAAGTTTGGAAAATTACCTACATCTCCAGGTTCATTCGAATTGATCCATTAAAATCTGTCAAAATTACAAGTACAATCAAACTTACAATAAACAAATATGGATCCAAAACCTACAAATACATGCCCTCATACCTTCAGAAGACTTTGTGGTGATGTTCAATGTTCATCCTCCACTTTCCGGAAGCACTTACATAATATCTTCCCTTCGTTCTCTATTCAACTAGTGACTTCCACACTTTAAAACAACATCAAAAGAACTCCAAAATGGGAAAATGATAGATGCACCAGGAGCATCTCACAATTCTGGACAACTTTCTAGTTTACACTGAGATATGAAAATGCCCCTAAAATGCTTAAAATTTCACTTCTTTACAAACTTCCCTATTACAAATAATACACAGTCTGCAACATTACCCTTTACAAAACCCAACTCATATATTTATAGCATTGAGTTGGTTGTGTGGCTCAATAGCCAAGGCTTATTTTGATAAGAGTAAGGTCAGGCGTTCAAACCTCCCACCACAAATGTTTTTTTTTATGGGGATGCAATATCCCGCATTATGTGGGGAAGGTTTAACATAATCCTTTAAAAAGGCTTAAATCTTCTAGTTAGTTCATGGCTTGGGCCACACATCCTTTCTTTCCTTGTTTTGGAATCATCCCCATGGGACATGGTGTAACAAATAAGCCAAGGTTGGCATGTTGGTGGGCAGGTTGTTTGATTGTTGGCTCGGTCAATCGGCAAGCTATGTGATGTTGACGAGTTCTTTTCTGCCAAACATAGCATAGGAAATATGATAATGCATGATCTAGTTGTGCATAAGTTAGCATAAGTTCCCGAGTGGTGAATGGTAAAATTTCATGGTAATTTAAATAGTTTTAAAACATTGGGAATATTATTCCCACATGCACGCAATACCATTATAATATGTGGCATTGAAATACAAGAATGTGACAATGGTAATGTGTAGAAACGGAGGCAAAGGCACCCCTCTACAAAAAGAGTGTGTCTACCCTAGCTGAGGACCCCTAGCTAGCAAATAGCAGGGCCCACTTGTCTGAACTCGAGTGTGAAAGACCAGAGACGAAAACCAAAAACACCCTATTCCCCTTTTTTATTATTTGTGTTCCTCCACTTGGGAACTTCTGCGGATGATATCTTGCTCAAACAGAGTCCATTTCATGCATTCAAATATGCATTGAAAATATCTTAGCGTATTATACCGTATTGTAATGATTTTGGGAGATCTAGGGAAACTCTATCCACTAAATTAGCCTCTAGATAAGGAAAACATTCCATGTGCACGAGAGTTGATTCTGACAATATTTGAGAGAGTTATGGAAGCTATAGTGACGTGGACTACATATCAGTTCGTAAGTACTACTTTTTAAAAGGTAGACTAGGTAGTATTATAGGATTTTTGGCATTTTTTAGTGTTATTTAAATTTTTTAGAATCTAGGTGTTTTTGTCTAAGATGATTTCGGTGGGTTTGGTTTTGTTCTTTGAATGGTACCCTCTAGTTATGGGGTGCTACCATCCAAGTAATGGATGCTAATGTCCAAGCTTCCGGGCGGTTCTTCCCTAAATCTTAAAAGTTGTTTATATTGGTGTTGGATGAATTTTTGCTTCGTTCAAAAACTAATATGTGGCATTGTTGATTGTTTGTGTTGTGTAGAAATGTGTGCATTCTCATGAGTTTAACGTATGTAAACATTTGACGACGTTGTTGGCCTTAGGTCTAGATTGAGTGCTAAGAAGACAAATTATGACACTAAGAAGAAGGCGCACAGAAGATTCGCGCACAGTAGCAAGGTAGGTTTGAAGGCACAGAAGGATAGGGAAGGAAGTGCACGTGAAAGACAGAAATGAATATGGACTTAGCCATTTTCATGGTTATGGGCTATTTTTGGAGATAGCGTGTGGGGCACACAACTAGATGGAAACTTGCACATGTACACAAATGCTATTTTTGGAAGAGCGTCTACTAAGCACTTTGCATGAGTTCGAGTTAATAATAGGATTACCACTGTCCAGTTAACTAGAAGAGATCTATTATTAGCACACTTGCATGTGTGTCTATTATTGTAAAGGTGCATGGCTATTTTCAGCATGCAACCTATTTTGGGAATTATGTAAGCGGTGAAGGGAAATTCCCCACCCTTATAAATATGTAGTAATCTGTGTAGATTAGTAGGAGAGGACTATGTATGAGCTATTGTGGAGTTATGCTGCTAGATCTGATGTGCACATGAACTTATGATACTACTTATTGTAAGAAGCTTCTGTGTTCATTGTGTTTTAATATAATGGAGTCTATTGGATGAATAATGGTGTCAAACATGACTGATAACTAGTTATCGCATGGATAATTTCATTATGTTTATCTATTTGATTCATGATTCTTTAAGATCTAGATCTAGAATATGCTCAGTGGAAAGTTTATATTGTTTATGGATCTGAATGCATTAACCCTTCATCATGTTTGCATACTATGCACAAGTAACTCTAAGGAGGGGCTTGGTACCTTTGCACACTTCGGGTGAGCATTCAGTCTAGGTTGAGTGATGTGCCAGCATGCCTAGGTTATTCTTGGTAAATTCTAGGCTGCATCATTGGTTCCGTTGTCGGGACCTCTTTTTCAGTTGATTTCAGGATGGTTCACGATGAAGACGTACCGGTTGACCCTAGCAAGTGTTGAGGAGTGGATAAAAGATCTAGAAGAAGAGTATGCATGGAGGTTCAACACTGGATTTGAGTTTGATGCATGCGCGTGGGTGGAAAAGAATCTGTATGACAGTTTGTATGAGAGCTTCTTCACTATTTTTCTGGTAGAACTATACGAGTGGTTAGTTGCTTATGCGTCTAAAAGGAATTGGAGGTATTGTCACACACTTGTCTGGATGCAGGAAGAATTTCAGGCCCTTTATGATGCTTGATCTAATTTGGACATGCATGTGTGGATACTTGGTTTCATGGTGTTCTGAACAGCTATATTCTGGAGTACTCAATTTCCACTTATTCTTTCCCAGAGGTAGTGGAATTCCAATTTTTACAGTATCCTAGGGGAACTTACTTACAAGGCATTCCACTGGTGATTAAAATCTTGATGGTAACCCTAAACTTGGAAAGAAAACCGATGGCTAACTAAAACCCACCACATGTGGGGGTAGGAGCAGGTTTGGTGAAAGATGGTGGACCTAGCAGTAGAGAGGCAGAGAGAATAAAGGTGGCTTAAGTACAATGAGGCATGCGAGAGGGAGATAGAGAAGAATCGTGACATTGCAGAGTAGATGGAATTGAGGAGAGAGATGGCTCATGAAGGATTTGGAGCTCACGTAGAAGGTGTGGAGCCAGAGCATCAGGAACTCCCCCATTTGGGAAATCATGAAAGGGAACCCTCTTCGGGCCTCACATGGAGCACCAGTAGAGACGACCTGGGCCGTAGGTGTGCATCTGAATCTACCTGGAAACCTAGCCCTTGTGCTTGGTTTTCCAGTACTTAGTACATCCAATAGTCAGCAAGCTAATTTGGGTAGTAGGGAAGCAGGAGTAAGTCACATAGCAAGTACATCGATGGTAGGGAAAACATGTCTTTGTTGTTGTTTGGAGGTACCTTTTCAGGTGCATCATCTACATAAAGAATTCAAGTGCATAGAATTTGGGGCTCACTTCTGGGAGTAGTACCACCACACAGACTGTAGGAGTTTAGTACATTACTACTATTGGGACACAGGGAAGTACATCTTCTGGTCCACTTCTGGCTACAGTGGAGGATCAGGGGTGTAGGTGGCTCTAGTTTTGGTGGATCTGGTGGTTCTAGAGGTAGAGGCAACACAGGGGGTTCTGGATTAGGTGGGCAGGGTCCACACCAACCCTAGAATATTTACATGGAGATGTCTCTTCATCTTCCAAGAGTATAGGGGCATAGAAGATGTATGTTGAACATGTGCACATGTGTGAAATACTATGGCATGTAAAAAGGGATCATGGCTTCTGAGTGCAAGGCAAGTCAATTTATAACTACATTGTAGGGACACACACAGTTGGTACAGGAAGTTTGACCCTGATCAAACTTGCATAGATTATGCAACGTTCAAAGATGCATTCCTTAAAGAGTTCTATATCCCTAAATTTGAGAAGAAGAGTATAAGCACGCTCAAGGATATTAAATAAGGTACTACTGAAAGTGTCTGGGAGTATGATGCCCATTTTAAAACACTTTTATCTAAGATTTCTTATGATATTCATGCAAGCTAGCATGCGCAATGGTTCATTGGAGGTTTGATCACACCTTTTAGAAGGGATTTGTCACATAAGACATACACTGATCTACTACGTGAAGCACTTCACTGGAAGTAAGCTTTGTAGCACATTGAGGTAGTCTGGAGTATAGACACTGATTCAGCCCATTCTTGGAGGGGACATATTACAGCTATGGAAAATTACTGCAATTGGAGAAACTATCGGTGAAATTTTGCACATGAGACACATGTACTGGGATTTGGTGTATAGATTGTGAAGTGGAAGGTCACACCAAGGATAGTTGTCCCCACAGAACAGTACTACATTCATTATTGTTAGAATATGAGATATGTCACCTGAACCATGATGAGCGTAATCTTACTTAGTTCTATCATTTCCCATTATTACAATGTGTGATAATGGAAGAATGTATCTATTATTGTAAGATTTTCCAGTCAAGCATGACTCATGATACAGAGGGGTTACTCATGTAGGTTGATTGGTTAGATCCATGATGCTATAGATATTGGTGTGCAACAAACAGAGTATCAGATAACTCTAAAGGAAAGAATGAGCATCAGGATCAGAATCACAATCAAGTGCGTTATGATCAGAATGAGGGGCGCTATGATGGAGGATGTGGTAGAGGTTGAGGATAACCATGGTGGATTCAAAGGTTGAGGACATGGTGGTGGATGAGGTGAATTCCCTTGTGGAACATGCTTTACATGCAGGATCACCTGACCACTACAGGTGTGAATGTCCTCAAAATATTACATGTTCTTTCTGTGGAAAGAATCATAGCTATGAGGAATTCCCAGACTTATATGAGCATCTTAGTAAGTAGCATAAATAAGAAAACAAAGGCACATGGATGGTTAGGATACAAGCACATTGTGGAAAATCAGTGGATGCCAAAGTTGGAACCAGAATCTGAGGTATTTCCTGTAAAGATCACTACCCATGCTGAAGCTACGCACTAGAGAGGTGTTACAAACAGAAACCTACCATCACTAAAGAGGAGGTTTTACATGCCCAGTACCCAGATCCCTACCCATCAGAAGGAGGTTTATCAAGAGACCATGGAGATCCTTAGAAATATTTAGGGTGAAATACAATGTTTAAAGGAGCAATCACGGAAGATGGAACTAAAGAAGGAGGAAGAGATGGTCCAGTCAGATATTGATGACTTGAAGGAGGTATGCAGAATGTTGTGCCAGGAGAATATTATTCCATTACTAGGGAGTTGGCTAAAGGGAAACACTCCACACGCTAATACTAAGAATGGGCAGACAGATCCTGCATGCAAATCTTCCCCCCATAGCTTAGACTATGAAAAGGAAATCACTCTGAATGTTGTTGTGGATGGATGAATTTTGAGAAATATATTGATTGATATAGGCACGAAAGTCAATGTGCTTACTTTAGATGCATGGGTACAGATGGGGAGACCTATATTGTAACCATCTTCTAATGTATTATTTATGGCTAATCAAACTAAGGCCACTCCTATCGGAGTTTTAAAAGATGCATCCATTACTATATAGGGGGCCAAGTTCACTGGGGATTTTGAGGTTTTAGCGCTTGCAGAAGCAGATAGTTTCCCAGCTCTGCTTGGACACCCTTGGTGTTATGCAAATAATGTTGATATTTGGTTCAACAAGGGATATATCAGTTTTGAAAACAAGGAGGAAAGATTTATTATCCCTTTAACAGATGGAAAATATGCACCCTATGTTGAGCCTTTGAGTGAGGAAGATCTGAATAGGATTTATGTACGTGCCATCCGAGGGACCCAGAAGTGCTCGAGCCATCTAAAGAAGGAATCCTTCAAGTGGGAAGATGCATAGTCTATTAGTGATACTACAAGTATTTCTTGTGATAATTGGGCTCATGGTACTTATGATTTGGTAGGGCGTGAAGTAAGGAGCACATTTGTGTAGAACAGTAAACCTCGTTGTATCAGGAGAATAGGTAATAGCATCCTGAACCTTGGTACACTGGGAAGGGGACCCTACGGTATTCCTATGTGTGCCATGGAGGAACAAGTGGATAGACCAGTTGGAGAGAAGAAGTATGTTAGCATATACCCTGTGCACGGGATAGCAACACTAGGTGGGTGGTTCACAGGGATAATATTGTAGAATGGAATGAAGTCAGGATTTCTCTTACAACTCGGTTTTCTAGGAGTAATGCACCAACTCAAATCTACACATATCATGGTAATCAACCTATGTTCAGCCACCACATTTAGTAGTGTGAGAGGCTCTGGATAGAGGGGCAAGAAGCTTTACCACCTTCGTCTATGGGTGCACAAACTTTATTCCACTTTACAAGGTTACACACATGCTTGGTATGTATATGCAGAGCTACATAGAGAAACTGGAAATTGGAAGGATTTGATTATAGGTATGGTCCAGAATTTTGACTACTTCTCTACTAAACCTCTAGTAGAAGAGGCATTAAGGGTTATAAAGTGGTTAACTATGGGAGACAGTGCAAAGGAAGAACTCATTCAGGAGTTATTTGATGGAAATGACTCAGGAGCACGTTTTGTTGCAAGAAATAGAGACAAATGCCACACTACTTAAGTGTCACTTGCTTTGAGAAAGAAAAAGGGAATATGGTCTACATAGTGGATGATGAAGAAGTAGAAGAACTGGATATAGATCATTCAACATGTGCACGTGAGGTCTTGGACAGTGTAGATAACAACACACGTACCTATCATGAACCTATGAGGACCAAGAAAGTGAATATTGGTACGGATGTTGAACCTAAAGAGGCAATAATTGGAGATTATTGGTCTGAATTTGAAGTAGCAAAAAATAGTGGAGTTGCTCTGTGATTTTCAGGATTTATTCCTAGGGGCTACCATGAATTGAAAGGAGTGCATGCATCATTAGGAGAAATGAAGATAAAGCTTAAGGAAGGTATGTGCCTAGTCAGGAAGAGACCCTACAGGATGAACCCCAACTTGCATGAAAAGGTCAAGGAAGAAATTGACAAAAAAAAAAAGTCTGGAATCATCAAGCCCCTAGATGAGTCAGAATGGGTTAGCCTAATGGTGATCAGTATAAAGAAAGATGGTCAGATTAGGATCTATGTGGACTATAAGGAGTTGAATGCTACATGTGTGACTGATCCTTTCCCTACACCATTCACAGAGGAAATATTAGAAGGTGTTGCAAGGCGCGAAGTCTATTCCTTTACAGATGGATTCTCTGGGTATCATCAGGTTAGGATTGCACATGAGGATCAAGAAAAAACTACTTTCACCACTGAAGTGGGAAAGTTTTGCATATAATGTGATGCCCTTTGGACTGAAAAATGTGCCTAATGTATTTTCATGAATAGTTGTTCCAAGCATTCCAGGATTTTATTCATCTTTTCTTGCAAGTTTACTTGGATGATTGGACAGTGTATGGGCTTGTTAAGGATCATTGTGAGCATTTGTGCTTGATGTTTGAAATATGTAGATAGTTAAGCATCTCTTTGAACATGAAAAAGTGTGTGTTTTCTACACCTTTTGGCACTCTGTTAGGGCATATTATCTATAAGGAAGGTTTGTTGGTAGATCTAGCTAAAATTATAGTTATTATCAGCCTAAAAGAACCTACCAGTCAGAGTGAGGTGCGCGGATTTTTGGGTCACACTGGGTATTATAGAAAATTTATCAAAGGATATGTTAAGGTTGTTGCACCCTTGGAGGAGTTACTAAAAATAAAAGGGACATTCTATTAGGGGAACCATGGCAACAACACGCATTTGAGGAACTAAAGGAGAGACTTACTACAGCGCCTATTCTGCGCTTTCCCTTGTGGGACAAACCATTTCATGTACATGTGGACACCTTCTGGCATGGCCATTGGCATGGTGTTGGCTTAGTCAAGAGAAGGTATTATAGATCATCCTATCTATTTTTCTAGTAGAAAGTTGACTCATGCAAAGCAGAATTATATAACTACAGAGCACGAAGCTTTGTCAATGATCTATGCGCTACATAAATTCAGAATAGTATCTGCTAGCAACACCATTTGTATTCTATATCAATCACATGACATTGAAATACTTGGTAAATAAGCCAGTCTTACAGAGGCACATATGTCGATGGGTGCTCTTATTCCAAGAATTTGATTTTACAGTTGTGGTAAAACCAGGGAAAAGTAATTTTGGCCCAGACCATTTATCAAGGATACAGTCAGGGGAAGACGTGCAAAACAATTGAATATACAATGCCAGATGCATAGTTATATAGGCCTACATCGTGCACCCTTAAGACTTGGAGGATATTGTTTTTTTTCTACACACATGTGTGTCACCAGAAGGACTCAAATCCTTAGAGAAGAAACAACTTGCAATTCATTGCAGCACCTTTTGTGTTGATCAATGGTGACCTATACAAGTAAGGTCACGATGAAGTACTTGCACTGATGTGTATTGGAGAATGAACGCATAGATATCATGGAAGAGGCTCATGGTGGTATTGTAGGTGGGCACTGTGCAAGTGATGTCACTCTGCGCAAGATTTTACTCACTAGAATATGGTGGGAGACCCTGTATAAGGATTGTAAAGCCTATTATAAGGCGTGGTGATCATTGTCAATGCTGTGGATCATTCCTTTAAGACATATTCCCTAGTGTAGATTCATTTGAGAAATGGGCTATAGACTTTGTGGTTCCTATCTCGCCATCTGCATGTAGGGACTAGATCGTGCTACATTATCACTTATACAGATTATCTCACCAATGTGGATAGAAGCAAGCACCTAATAAGGATTTTTACAGCAACTATAGCAGCTAGGTTTCTTATGGGAAAATGTTCTTACAAGGTATGGATTCCCATTGAGTTTTATTCAGTGATAGGGGGTACACACTTTTTGAATGAGACAATCAGAATTCTATTGGATGAGTTCATGATTATTGCTACACCCTTAACCTATTGCTTGTATTAGGATATGAGTAGTTGACTTGTGGCTTACCATATCATTTTATTATATCATTTATACTTTCTCATGCTTAATAGGTCGGCCTTGGTGATGGCCATAGCATATCAATAGTATATATAGGGGATTGTAGGTAGTATTTCATGATCATTTGAGCATTTGAGTTCTTATTATATGGTTTGGAGGTTTCCCCCCTCGAAGTGGCGAAGTTTTTATAATTGCATATTGAGATCATTATTCTGAAATAATTGTGTTATTTGGTGTTCTATTGTTGCTCTTAATCTGAATTATACTATTAATTTCATTGCAAGTGATATCAGAGCTCCGATCTGGGCCAAAATTAGGGCAAAAAACCCTAAAAAAAAATTTCCACCATATATTACGAACCAAAGTGAATTGGTGGGAGATATTTTCACCAGAGTTTTAAAAAAATTCAAGTAAGATTCCCTGAAAATTTCAGACTTTTTTGATTTATTTTTCACAAGTTATTACAAATTTAGGTTTTTTTCATAAAATCACTCGCCTAGGGGTGCAAATTGTGGAATTTATTCAAGTTCTTTACATTTTCGGAAAGCTCTCAAAACAATAGTATTAGTATGTTTTCTGTGTTTTTTTCCTATTCAACCTAATTTTTATCTAAAACCCTAAACCCTAAGGGTTAACATCATGGTGGGGCCCTTCCACAAGAACAAAAAAGAATCCGATTACTTCCGCATAAAACCCCCAGATAAATATGGGGGTAGTGATTGAAGAGATGGAGTTAGAAGGGGTAAATACAAATTCCTCAGCACTAGGGTTTACCTCAGTTGATCATAAGGTGAGCCAACTTGAGTATGAGCTGTGAAATGTACAATCTGAGCTGGCCTCTAAGGGGAGACATAGACCAAATCAATCATTGGTTGGATGATATCATGCAACATGTAAAGGGTAAATAGTATGGCCCAAATCCAGCCCATATAAACTGAGGATCTTCAGTTCAAAATCATGGACAAAATAACCATGTTGGATCACTTTTCCATCCCAATCAAAATCCAACTTATTTACAACCACGAAACATGATGCTGAAAGTAGATATGTGCAAAATTTGATGGTAAGGATCCCCTGAATTGGATAAATCAAATGGAGAACTTATTTGAGTTACATCAAACACCATCAGGAAAAAATGTGACATTGGCATCCTTGTATCTTGAACTAGACCAATTCGTTTGGTATCGATGGTTATGTGCTCAAAGGTAGAAGAATGGTCTCGGTGTCACTTGGACAGTTTTTACTGAGGAGTTGCAATTGCACTATAGTTCCAGTGTTTCAGAGAACTACTTTAGTCAATTAGCAAAGTTATGGCAAACATGATCAGTCAAATATTATGCGCATCAATTCCAAAACCTATCCTTAAGGGTGGAGAATATTCTAGAAGAGAATATGAATGACCTGTTTCTTGGGGGTCTTAAGGACCACATCGAGTATGAGGTACGTATGTTTAATCCACTCAAGATTTCTGATTCTATTATCATTGCACGTCGAGTAGAGGAAAAATTTATTTGTAGTAGGAGGCTGCCTTTCATGAACACCAGAGACCGTAGTATCTCTTGCCCTTCATTTTCTAGGCCAATTAGACTGACTCCTCAACAAATGGAAGAAAAGAGAGCAAAAGGATTATGTTTTAACTGTGATAGCAAATATGGACCAGGACATAAATGTGCTAAGAAGAAGTTGTTCTATATTGACGTAGGTAATGAGGATGATGAGGAAGCTTAAATTATAGGAGAGGCTAAGAACCAGTAGAAGATGAAGTAGAGGATCACCAACCTACAATTTCTTACAATACATTGTCAGGTATTAGTACTCCTCAAACACTCAAGGTTATTGGCTATCTAAAAAAATAGAAGGTGACGATGTTGATTGACACGGGGAGTACTCATAACTTCATAAATAGTAAGTTAGTTGCCCGCCTCAATCATTTTATTTACCCAGCTCCAGAAATGCAAGTTATGATTACGGATGGTGGGACAGTCAAGTGCACATGAAAGTGCCATAGTATCAATATTTCCATGGGAGACTACATGTTAAACTCGCCTATGTTTTTTATTTCTATTAGAGGGGAAGATATTGTTTTGGGTGTCCAATGGCTCACAACCTTAGGTACTATAGAGATGAATTTCCAAGAATTTTTCATGCGATTTCATTCAAATGGGAGGATAATACAATTGAATGGGATGGTAGCTAAGTCTCCATAGATTATTAGCTCTCATCAGATGCAGAAGGTTCTCAGAAAAGGAGTAGATGGATTTATCACAAATTTATTTTCCATAGAAGTACAAAATATAAAGTCTTTAATGCCACCTAATTTTCAGAAGATTGTTAATGTTCACTCAACTATTTTTGATGCAAGTCCAAAGGGAATACCACCAGTTAGGGATCATGATCATGTCATTCAGTTGATTCCAGGGATCCAAACATCTAACATCATACCATACAAATACCCATATTCCCAGAAAAGTGAGATCGAGAAAATGGTTCAGGAAATTTTGAAGGCATGTATCATCAGGCCTAGCCAAAATGCATATTCTTCACCAATGGTCATGGTACGTAAGAAGGATGAAACATGGAGGATGTGTCCAGATTACCAAGAACTCAAAAAGTACACCATCAAAGATAAGTTTCCTATTCCAGTAATTGATGATTTACTTGATGAATTGCATGGTGCTATTTATTTCACAAAATTAGATCTTTGTTCAGGGTACCACCAAATTAGAATAAAAGAGGAAGATGCTCATAAAATGACTTCAGTAATCATGAGGGCCATTATAAGTTTTTGGTAATGCCTTTTGGTCTTACAAATGCACCTTCAACCTTTCAAAGCTTGATGAACACTGTTTTTAGGCCATTTTTAAGGAAATTTTTATTAGTTTTCTTTGATAACATATTGATTTACAGTAAGACATGGGAAGAACACTTACAACATGTAAATAAAGTGTTAGAAGTCTTAGAGAAACATACTCTCTATGCAAATCCATCCAAATGTTCTTTTTGTGTATAAGAGGTAGAGTACTTGGGTCACATTGTATCCCATGAAGGCGTTAAAGTTGATCCTCAGAAGATCAAAGCTATGGTGGAATGGCCAAGGCCCAAAACTCTCAAAAATATTTGTGGGTTCCTACGACTAACAAGGTACTACAGAATATTTGTGCAGGGATATGGTAGAATAGCAACCCCACTCACTACATTGCTAAAGAAGGATGCCTTCCATTGGACAGACGCAGCCACTAAATCCTTTGAGCAGCTGAAGGAAGCCTTGTGCAGCACCCCAGTTTTGGCTACTCCCACCTTCTCAAAAACCTTCATTGTTGAATGTGATGCTTCAGGATCAAGATTGGGAGCAGTTCTAATGCAGGAAGGAAGAACAATTGAATTTGAGAGTCTCCAATTCAAAGGAAAAGATATGCTCAAACATGTCTATGAGAAAGAAATGATGGCTATTCTTCATGCGGTCAAGCAATGGAGGCCCTATCTCATGGGTAGACACTTCAAGGTAAAAATTGATCGTGATAGTATTAAATACTTTTTGGAGAAAAGGTTATCATATGAGGAACAACAAAAGTGGGGTAACAAAAATTTTGGGTTATAATTTTGAAATCATATAAAAAAAGGGTAAAGAAAATGTAGTAGTTGATGTGTTGTCTAGAAGGGATACATCTGCAGATGCCTTACTATGTGGAATGTCCATGTTGACGGCCGATTGGATGGATTGAAGCAAGATTGGAATGGGATCAAGACAAGGATACACAATCTCTAATACAGAATATCAAGAAAGGATCTATGACATATAAAAAAATTGAGTGGAAAGGTAATGCCCTATGGTATAAGGATAGGTTATATTTGAGTAAATATTCTGAGTTGAAGCATAAGATTCTTGCAGAGTTGCATGCCTCACCTGTTGGAGGACACTGGGTTTTTGAAGACATATCATAGAATAAAAAGAGAATTATTTTGGGAAGGACTCAAGGGGGATGTACAAAATTTTGTATCAGATTGTTTAGTGTGCCAACAGAACAAAGGGGAAATAATTAAGACACCAGTTTTGTTGCAACCCTTACCAATTCCTAACCAGAGATGGGAGGAGGTTCTACATGGATTTCATCACCGGATTGCCTTGTTCAGAGGGTAAGAATATTATTTTCGTGATTGTGGGATAGGCTCACAAAATATGCCCATGTTTTTTCCCTATCACATCCATTTGCAGCAAGTATAGTTGCAGCTATTTTTTTGGAGATAGTTCAAAGGCTAAATGGAACCCCAAAGATGATTATAAGTGATCGTGATCCTATTTTCACAGGTAATTTTTGGACAAAAAAAATTTCATGTTTGGGTACTCAGTTAGCTCACAGTTTGTCTTATCATCCTCAAACTGATGGGCAAACAAAAGTGGTCAACAAATGCTTAGAGGGGCATCTACGTTGTTTTGTATCAAATAAATAGGAAAGGTGGATTAAATGGTTACCACTTGCAGAATAGTGGTATAACACATCTTTTCATACTGTTAGTGAGAAATCAAAGCTCCCCCCAAATGAGATATGGATCTTCTTTTCTAAGACAGGGTCATTTGGTATGATTTGCATAACATTGGATCATTCCCCAAGCTGGGGATTTGGTGATGGGAATGACCCCCAAGAGAAGGTTGGTTCCTCTTCCTAATCTACCTGCCACAAGCTATTCCAGTGTAGGCAAGCTAATCTAATCATAATCTAACTTCCAAGGAGACAAGGAGAGAAAGAAAACATGGAAAAATAGAGCCTACACTAAAACAGTGATACACCAGAGAAGGAAAATGTTGATCATCTACCAAACTGCCAAGGAACAAAGAGAGGTGAGCAATGGAAAGGATGGACAGCAGCATCACAGACCATAGATCATATTCACACATAACACCATTTCAAACCCCTTAAACACAACTCCCAAAACTTGTAATGGACATCAGAGATATGCATAGTATACCCTGCAATGGTGAGAGGTAAGAAGAGACAACAAAATGAACAAAGGATGGACAAAACACATCACGAAAATAGATTTTATTACTCTAGGAGTTCACATAGTACACCATTAATGGGAAAGAGGCAAGAAAATTCCATTACAAAGCCAAGGGAGGAGGCTTAAACTCCACATTTGACCCTGGAGAAGAAACAGAGAGGGGGGTAGGGAAGGAGAATGAACAACCCTTTACAATGAATCATGCCCATGTATTTATAGATTCGATTAGAGAGAAGAGAGAGAGAGAGAGAGAGAATCTAGAAACACAGGTCAAATCTCAACCACCGTTGTTAATGCTTCTGCTAAAGTCTATCCCAAAATTCATCTTTACTGCATTGATCCTTGGTTCGGCGCCTTAAAAGAAGAGGGAAACGACGGAAATAGATCGAATCCAATCTAGTTGTTGAGATAGATGGATCCTGCATTGAAGGCCCAAGGACGTATTCTCCATTTTTCACCTAACAAGGCCCAAAAAAATGATTTTTTATATTTTCATAGCACAAAGAACATCGAGACATTTCCAACGGTGTTATATTTGCAATATTTTGAGCCCTGAGTCAAAAGATATACCCCTTTCTGAGATTAGACACGTGGAGGCACCGCACTTACTTGAAATTCCGGCTCAAAGTTTATCTTTGGAGGAGCATCGAGTTGACACTTGTCATCCTCCGCAAATCCTTAGACCTTTCAACGGCCCCTCTTTTTTATTTTAGAGCCTTCCCGAGTCTGTCAAATAGATTTAAGACACAGATTCACACGACAAAGTCGTTTCTTCTCTTTCTTCTCATACAGGAACGTTTAAAATTTTGTAGGCCCCGCAATTCCATTGTAGAGTCCCTCTGCAACCTGTTTGCAGGATTTTAAATGTGTTTTCTCTTATTCTTTCTGTGCGGGGTTGTGGCTGATCCAATATTTTTCCCGGGGGGCGAAATATGGATAACGCATACCTCTTCTCAAATGACCCCATTTTTAGCCTTCTATGGTTACCATCCACCTTCTATCACTTCCTCCTTGAGGGTGCAAAATAAGGTCAGAGATGTTGAGGAACACATTCAACATCAACAACAGGTTTTGGCTAGTTTGAAGGAGAATTTAGCATTAGCAAAAAAACAGGATGAAACAACAAGCATATCAACATCGTAATGAAAGACATTTTGAAATTGGTGACTAGGTTTTTGTACATCTCCAGCCTTACAAACAGATGTCCCTAAAGCAATAGAAAAAGGACAACAAACTTGCTCCTAAATATTATGGCCCTTATTAGGTTCTATAGAAAATTGGCAGTGTTTCTTATAAACTAGAGTTGCCTCCATCTTCACACATACACCCAGTATTCCATGTTTCATGCCTGAAGAAGGTTATTGGACATAAATTTGAAGCCCAGACAGAGTTACTAGAACTTGACGAGGAAGGAAGAATCATTTTGGAGCTAGAGAAGATTATGTAAACACGTACTAAGAGGCTGAGAACCAAAGACATTAAGCAATATCTGATCAAGTGGAAGAATCTGAGCATAGAAGATGCAACCTGGGAGGATGAAGGCTTTCTACAGCAACATCCATGATTATTCAATGTTGAGGACAACATTGGTTTGAAGGGGAAGGGCATGTTACGCCCTTAACCTATTACTTGTATTAGGATATGAGTAGCTGACTTGTGGCTTACCATATCATTTTATTATATCATTTATACTTTCTCATGCTTAATAGGTCAGTCTTGGTGATGGCCATAGCATATCAATAATATATATAGGGGATTTTAGGTAGTATTTCATGATCATTTGAGCATTTGATTCTTATTATATGGTTTGGAGGTTACCCCCTCGAAGTGGCAAAGCTATTATAATTGCATCTTGATATCATTATTCTAAAATATTGTGTTATTTTGTGTTCTATTGTTGCTCATAATCTGAATTATACTAGTAATTTCATTACAATTGCACACCATAAGACTACACCATATCATCCTTAGGAAAATGGTACTTCTGAAAATTTCAACAAGATTTTGAGCCAGACATTGACAAAAATTTGTAATGTTGGAAGGAAAGATTGGGATGATAAAGTTTTTGTCGTGCTTTGCCCATCTAGAACAACATACAAGTGGTTGAACAAGGCCACACCCTTTTAATTGGTGTTTGGTTCAGAAGCAGTTCTTATGGAATTCAGGTTACCTTCTTTACATATTGCGCGCGCAGGAGGTCTAGCTAATGAGAAAGCATTAGAAGAACGAATTGGAAAGTTGATCAAACTGGATGAGCGATGAGCAATAGCACGATGGAGTCAGAAGCAAGAAAGGCCAGGAAGAAACCATGACATGACAGGCACATCCGGGACAAACAGTTTGAGATTGGACAGATGGTGCTCCTTTATGATTCTAAGTTTTTGTGCCATCCAGGAAAACTTAAAGTACATTGGTTAGGACCGTATGTTATCACTCACATACTTGAAACAGGCGCTTGCCAGTTAGAGGCACTTGATGGGATACAGTTACCTGGGTACATCAATGGGAGTAGGCTGAAGCCCTACTATAAATAAGTCTTCTTGGTGTTTGTAATAAGGAAATGTTTCCATTTAGAGTAAGTTTTCATTTATATATTCCCTTAATGTATTTCCTTTTTCATCGCTATGCTTTGTCATTTTAGTTGGTGTTTTGTTTAATAAGCGTGTTTGTGCACTGGAAGCTAATCACCATTTGAAGAATTTTTATGCGCAGAGGACTACACATACCATTTGTGTGGGGTGGCTATTGAAAAATGGGTACACATAAAGGAACAAACTGCTACAGGTGTTATTCAAGTTTGGAGAGTTGTTGGAAAGAAGATTGCTTCCAAAAAAGGACCATAGATGGATATAAACAAAGGAACAAGTATAACACGAGGTACGTAGAGGCCATGGAAACTATCAAGGGAAGGCACAGTGGAGAGGTACTTGAGTGCATGGAAGCGCGTTGAAGAGAATTCTGTGGCCAAAGGGTAGGAAGGCGCACTAGAAGGTTATAGCTTGGGTGTCAAGATGTACCGTGCGGAGAGTTTGAAAATGGTCAATTAATGAGAGGATTGTTGGTAGGTGAAGGAGCAATAAATGCACTAAATTTTTGAAAATCCATATAAGGACATGATGTGAGTTCATTTTTAACATTGGGATCGCAAGAATTTGAATGAGCTAAGTGTTTCTGAGCCGAGCGAAGAGTATTGAGGTGCGAAGAGTGTGAAACTAGACGTGGAGAGCGGATTTGTGCACAGAAGAAGCTTCCATCCACATTGGTGAAGGGTTTGAGTGAAGCAGACGCATTGAGAAAGAGCTAGGGCACTTGGTTTCAAACTAGGGCATGTAGATTCAAGCTATGGTTTTGACTTGCTCACTACAGAGGATAGAAAGTTCATATTTTCATATGGCACCAAAGAAAGCACCTGCCGCAGGAGCCAAAGGAAAGAAGAAAGTAGAAACAGAAAATTGAAATTGTTTCCAAGAGTAATTTCTTAGAAATGTAATATCCAGAAGGTGTGATAATTGGGTAAGAATGGGATTCCCATATTCGTAGCTGCAAGGTGAGTGATTACAACCACCGCACTTCTGATAACAAGAAAGAATTGGACGTGTTGTTTGTAGTGCCCACATTTTTATAGCTCCAGTTATATGTTGGTTCCTTTATGCATAGACATGTTTTGACTAATACTCTGATATATTTTGGACATTATGCTATGTTATTTATCCTTATAGACATTATGGTATTTTGGGTGCGTAGCACCAATTGGAATAGATTAGTATATTGATATATTTCTTATCATGTTGATGACACTAACAGAGTTATATGATAGTGAGATTTATTGGTTAGATGTTGATTTCTTGTAGTCGATTTGATCAATGATATAGTTTTCTGGATTTAATAATGGTAATCTCATGCTAGCATAGGTGTATGTCGTTGTAATTATATCTGTGGATGATTCATGGTGGACTATGTGTATAATTGTATGTGTTGCATTATCAATTGTATAATGATGTTAGGATATTGTGGGTTTGATTAATTTTTTGATGAGTAGATGATGTTATTAGATTGGACAGATGTGGTTAATGTGTGCAATGAGTGTGCAGGTGACAAGTTATAGGAGAACGTGGGTTTCAGGGCGGCTACGTAGTTGTGCACAAGTGGCCCATGGGCTAAGTCCTAACCATGCTAAATGTTTGAGGCCTTAGAGTAGGTGTATTAATTGGGCACCATGAGTGAACCCTCAATTGTAATGTATTTATGTCTTGTAAAATTAATTATGTTTAGGGTGTGTTTTATTTAAGTAAACTAGTTTAGGGGTTTAATGATCTCATTTTAATTTAAGTGATGGTTTTGGGTAAGTGTGTGTGTGTGTGTGTGTGTTGGTAGAAGGGATTAGGGTCACATGTGAACCCTTGGGTGGGCCCCACACCCTCTACCCTTGTGCTCAAGTGTACTAAACCCGAAATTGGGCTATTTTAGGTATTTTTAGGGACCCCTTTTCAGTTTGGGAGTTCCCTTAGCATGAAAATGGGCCCTTAGACCCTACTTAATAGGTGGGGGGGCTTATTTCCAAGGTTTGGAGGGAGTTTCCCTCCCATTTTTCCTTCCTTTGGTCACATCCATGTAAGGTGGATGGGGAAGTGTGTTTTGTTAAAAGTTGATCCACTTTGTTTTAATTACATTTTTTAGTATTTTGGGTGATAAGGGCTAGAAGGTGAGTTTATTTTTACTTATTTGGTTTTTGGGAATCTTTGACTTGAGGAAGGAGGGGGGTGACACATGTCATTTTCCTATTGGTGAGGAAACTTTTGGGTTCCTCTTGATATTCTTCCTCATGGTGAAGGAAGGGGACTTTTTTTTCCTCATTTTTTTTTGGACTTGGAGAATTTTTGCGGAGCTTGAGAATTGCTTGGACAAAGTGGGAAAAGCTTAGAGTCTTGGAAGCTTGTAGAGTTAGGATTCTTAATCCCTCTTTCCTTGTTGTTGCTTGTATTGATAGCTATGCATTTCTCAATAAAATAAAGTGTGTGAAATTTTATGTTGTTAAGCTTGTATGAAGAATGTAGTCTTGGTTGTTCTTTTTTTGTTGTTTTTGTTGTTTTGTTTTACTCTCCACCATCATATGGCTTGATAGTTTTTGGAGAATGTAGGCGAAGAGAGAGGGATTTCCCTCTCAAACCTCATGGTTTGTTGGTCAAACCATGAAGGTTCCTTCTCATCCCCTCAAATAGTTTGAGGTGGGAGAAAGGTTCATATGGCTTGAACATTTCCCCATTCTTGGGAGGAAACCCATTGGGTTTGAAAATCCTCCCAAGAAGGATTTCATTGACATAAAGGAGAAATAAGGAGGATGAATGTTGGGATAAATAAGGAGGTTATAAAATATGTATTTGTTGTATCCTATGGTTGGACACTCTTGTTTTTGGGCATCCTATTTCTTCTCTTCCCCCTTTTTTTAAGGGTGATCTTGTTTCTCCTCATAGTGTTGTCTCATCATGTGTATTATGTCTATGTGTTTAAATGTTTCTATGTATTCTTGTTGTGTTTATCCCCTTTATACTTGTGCACATTGTGGAAGTTAGTTCCTCTCTCCCATGGGCTTGGGGGAGGCTAGCATGACTTCCAACCATGGAAAGGCATGTGATGATGCCTATTGGTTGGGTGGTAAACAAGCCATGTCTCTCGTTTCAGCATTCTTAGAAGAACACTCAAGGTTGGAGACTCAAGGATGAAGTTTAGTTAGAGTTGTGACTTTTGTCTCTTTTGTTTTGTAACTCTTCTCTATTGTAAAAAAAAATAAAAGAAGGAAAAAAGGAAAGATTACAATATTAAAATTATGAGTTCTTTTATTTTTACTTGTCTTCATTTGAAAGTGTATGATGACGCTGGAGAAAAAATGTTGAAACAAGTACGATTTTATCAGTTGTACAAACTCCCGTATTTTGGCAAGTATGAACCTCTATACCAGTGGCTTATGAGTAGAGTCCATGAGGACTTCTTCTATTTTTCCTGACGAATGGTAAGGATTACAGCAGCCCTGATTTCGACATTGACAGGATTAAAAGACACAAGGGTAGACCTAGCTAGTGACCTGACTGATAAAGCAGTAATCGTGGAGACACAGAAGGAGTTGGGGTACACAAAGGATCTGCACAGAATGGGCATTGATAAATTTAAGAAGTACCCAGTGGTACATGTAGTTGCGCATCTAGTGACCAAGTTGAATGATCAGGAGAGATGGTCACAGGTGAATACAATGTGGCTCCATGTCATAAAGAAGATGTCTGAGGGAGTAGCCTATAACATAGCAAGCTACATTGCAGTAACCATTAATCAAAGAAGCACGCATAGATGATAAGATCAATTTTGGTGCTATCTTACTTTCTTTATTATTTATGGAAATTGGAGTGCCTGATGGGCCAAAGCACAATATTTGGGAATATCCCATGGAAAACAAGTCCCTGGCAGAAAGATTTGACAAGTATTTATGTGAAGGGTCCATGAGTCGGCTGTTTAAACAAAGGGTAGAGATGTGGTATGATTGACTATGTGTGGCATTTGAAGAGGAGTGGCGCATCCCCAAGGAGCTACCTATAATAGTTGGCAAGGCTATACAATTCGCAGTGTACCAGCACTTTTGCATCGCGCGCTTCGATATGAGGGATGGGACATGGAGCCCATGGTACAAACTTCCATATGTCTTCACAGCATGTTACTTCCAGACATCAATCCACCATTTTACTGATGTGTGATGCCTAAATTTTATTGCAGACAAGGTAGACTGTTACTACCACACTCTAAGGAAGACATATGTATTTCCAGGTCGGACTGCCTATGTTGAGAGGCTCATTTCAGACGTTATAAGCATGAAGCATGTAAGCTTGGCAATTGGGGACATTGGGGCATTGCTCGTATACCTTCAGCTTAAGCCCAAGCTTGAGAATAAAAAATATGTGGAGAATGAGTTTGCGCTCTCAGGGCCACCTAAGGGAAAGCATACATTGGAGAACGTGTCATCCCCAAAGCCCACAGAAGTTATAGAGGTAGATGATGATGAGGAAGATGAGGATAATGGTAGCTTAGAACATAGAGGTCAGAGTTAGCCCACAAATAGAATGGAGACTGAGCGTGCAAGTACCCCACCTCAGGTACAAGAAGAAGAAAAGGACTTGGAAGCAATCCAAGGAGAGTGTCGTTTCATGAGGGTGTTCAGAAGAACAAGGACACAAGGCACGAGAACTCCTCAATCTGTTAGGAGGTTGACATGACTCTCTCCTTAAAAAGAGACAACTGGAAGGAAAAGGAAGAAGCTGAAGTTGAATGAGGAGGTGGAGGAGTCTGCAGAGAGCGCACCTGGATCCCCTATACAACCAGAAGAAGTGGAAGAACCCAGGGATGAAGATATAAAGGATAAAGAGGTAGGATAATTAGAACATGATACCACTCAGAACATCAAAGATCCAGCTCCAAACCTTGGCACTCGGGTACCTAAGGGGCCAAGAACGAAGCGCACAAGTGGGGAATATAATGTTCCACATATGGGCTATGACGAGGACACGGGTAAAATTTTCCACACCTGATTCCAGAATACAGTGGACCTCAAGGAGTTGTATGGATGGCATTTTATGGACCCATACATGGAAACCACATGCACAAGGAAATAGTTTTCCTGGTCCATGAGAAATCACATGGACGAGCCCGATTTTTATGTATGTGGAGAGTCTTGTGTTTCAAGAATAATGAAGAAGGTGCCGCAGAATAGGCACATAACTATAAAGCCCACTCTCATGTCTAATGATCATGTAAGTAATGCCTTAGTTAAGGTATCTACAGAAGTGGCGTGGAGGAACGTAGATAAGGTTTCCACTATCAGAGCGCTACAAGAAGAAAATAAGGCCAAATATGTTGAAATAGCGTGTCTAAAAGGAGAGAATGACCTAGAGCAAAAGAAGAATGGGGCCCTCATCAGCATGGTAGAGGAGATCGGTGATCATGTCCTGAAGGCAAGACCACACTTGGAGTCCAAGGTACCTAAAAGGTTCCCTTCGGTTATGCATTATGTGCATAACATAGTTGATTTCGTGCTTGAGGATGGACCGATTCAGATGTTAGTGCAAAATGACCCTGAACAGGAAGCAAAGAGAGAAAGGGATTTAGTGGTTGGAAAAAATTCATCTTATGAAGCCTTTCTCTAGAATTTGCAGGAAGAGCTGAAGAAAGCAGACCAAGCATTGAATATTTGTGCAGCTCAAGAAGGAGTAATCAGAATCCAAACGATGGTAGAAGACAATGAAGTCCTGAAGGTGATGAAGGATGAGACTTTGGGGCGCGCAGAGAGATTATCACTAGTCAAGAAAAAGTGTGAGGCCTTTGCAGCAGCCCAAGACCCCAATAAAAAAAGGTTGGATGAAATTGGGAAGATTATAGCACAGAAGATGGATCTTCTGGAAGGAAGGGTGACTACAATGTCCTACATTGTTCTAGTATTACAGAATGAGAAAGAAGAGATTGTGCAAGAGGAGTTAGATTCTATTGCATCGTATATTCCAGAAAAGGAAGAAGTTGCGCTAAGTGATTCACAAACCTTAGAGGCTAAAATCAAAGAAGAATATCTGGAGTTAATTCTTCCAGTTGAAACAGATGAGGTTGCAGGGTGAAAGTTCATTCTTTATACAGTAATTTTATAATTTCCTTTCAGTTCAATTCTTTATTCTTTAAAGTATCAAAAGGCAACCATTTTCGAGGTGGCAATGCAGTTTAGTGTGGGGTAATGTTGAGTAGATGAAGTATGACACTAAGAAGAAGGTGCATAGAAGATTCACATGTGGTAGCAAGGCAGGTTTGAAGGTGCAGAAGGATAGGGAAGGAAGAGCGCGTGAAGGAAAGAATGAATCCGGACTTAGCCATTTTCATGGTTATAAGCTATTTTTGGAGATAGCGTGCGGGGCACACAACCAAATGGAAACTTGTGCGGTATGCAAATTTTATTTTGGGAAGAGCATCTACTAAGCGCTTTGCATGGGTTTGAGTTAATAATAGGATTACCACTGTCAGTTAACTAGAAGAGATCTATTATTAGCGCACTTGCATGTGTGTCTATTATTGTAAAGGTGCCTGGTTATTTTCAGCGTGTGACCTATTTTGGGAATTATGTAAGTGGTGAAGGGTAAGACCCACCCTTATAAATATGTAATAATCTACGTAGATTAGTATAGGGGGAGTATGTATGAGCTATGGAGGAGTTATGTTGTCAGATCTGATGCGTGCATGAACTTAAGATACTACTTATTGTAAGAAGATTATGTGTTCATTGTGTTTTAATATAATGGACTCCATTGGAAGAATAATGGTGTCAAATGTGACTGTAACTAGTTATTGCATGGATAATTCATTATGCTTATCGTTTGATTCATGATTCTTTAAGATCTAGATATAGAATATGTTCTGTGGAAAGTATATATTGTTTATGGATCTGAATGCATTGACTCTTCATCATGTTTGCATCCTACAAAATCAACTCTAAGGAGGGGCCCGATACCTTTGCATGCTTCAAGTGAGCACTCAGTCTAGGATGAGTGATGTGTCAGCGCGCCTGGGTTATTCTTGGTAAATTCTAGGTTACATCAATTAGGATGAGTGGGATGTGTTGGATTGTGATGGGATATGGCATGTGACTAGATTAGGGGAGGTGCCCCATAATATGCATTTGATCACAATGTTTTGCGAGAGATGGTGTGTTGAAACATGTACCTTTTGGCTTCCTACTAGAGATATGAAAGTAACACTAGAGTACATGTATCATATTTTATGATTGTATTTTTTAGGGGAGTGATTCCAAGAGATACACGGTAAAGATGAAAGTAGCTAGGAGGTATTTTACAGGGTCACATGTACATATAGAGTTGTCAGTGACTTTAAATGATATAATGAGATTAGTTGTTCTGCATTTGTGGAAGTTTATTGCAGTGGTTATAGTTTCTTGTGTAGTTTTGGATGGAGGTGGGGTAGTTATATCCTATAGTATGCATGATATTTATGAGAGCATTGAGTGGCATGGGGCGTGGTATGTATGGAGTCGTGTTTTGGCACATTTGTATAGGGATCTGTATAGGTTCACATAGGAGGCTCATGGAGGTGGTCTTGGTGTTATAACCTTATTACATATATGATTATATGAGTGCGTTGTAGTTTTGATGCCCCTAAATGGGCCACAAATGGATTAGGCACAACCTGAGATCTTCACAGTGAGGTGGGTTGGCCTGAAGAGTCAATGGTTTAATACTACGAATTATCGATCAACCCTATATCGAGTGAGGCCATGTACTATTATATTAAGGTCGTACCAAGATTATGGTGGATGGGAATGGAATCACATTGAGATTCATTGTATATGTCGTACCATGTGGTTGGAGGATAGATTCCCATGAGTGGTTGATCTCTTTCAGTGTGAGTGAATTTCATGGCATTTTAGGATAGTGTAGGTTATGCATCCTAAGCCATATATATGGAAATGATTGATTTGTGAGGTGAGGAGTGTGGGAGAGAATCTCGGTCCTACGATATCCCATTTACTCCCACCAACTGCAAATGAGGTAGATCCAGACATAGCACCTATCTAGGTTAACAATGCGGGATGTACACCAGTTTATACTTAGTAGTGGGCCAAGCATTGATGTGTGCCATTATTTTCAGTAGTGGTGGATGTAGCAAGAGAGCTACCAGGTGGACCCACATGAGGAGGAGAGGAGGTAGGAGATAAGAACTTACCACCAAGGGTGATGCAGTAGTGACGGTGGTTGCACAACGTATGGATTATTATGATTTTTACTTTGTAATTTATAAATTAATGTGATGATGATGTGCTAATATTATTTATATCTTACAGGTGATGGATATTGGAGCATTATTGTAGACACATCAGTACACATGTTGACCTATAACGTGCCCCTAGATGTCCTTATTTGAGGGGATTATTGGAGAGAGTTGATCATATAGTGGGTGAGCATGTGCATCTCTGTAATCCTGTGGCAGTAGCGGTGGCAATGTGTGGTATTGCGATCAAAGCATGGTGAGGTGAGATCCAAGCTAGCTCGTGTGAGGGAGGTTTTGGGAGGAGGATCCCTAGCGTGGGATATGTTTATGTGATATGTAGAGCTCCAGGGCCGGTATGCAGAGATGGTGGCAGAGGTGGAATCATTATGAACTCGGCTAGAGGGGTAGTTCTCTTTAGCACAGAGATGGAGTTCAATTGGTGAAGCCTCAATTTTTTATATCTCCCACAATGGCCTCTAGTAGTAGTGATGAGGATGTATGATGTATCCTATAGTGGGTATTGTCCCCTAGTGTTGTCTATTAAAACATATGATGTATATATATGTGTGTGTGTGTGTGTGTGTGTGTGTGTGTGTGTGTGTGTGTGTGTGTGTGTGTGTGTGTGTGGGTGTGTGTGTGTGATGAGAGAATTTTAGTAATGATGTGATGATGTGTACTTTATGTGAGATTGTTGATGATTTGATGGGATATTTTTTGAATTCATGATTGAGGATAGTATGTATTGTGCTTTTTGATGATTTCGTAGAGTAGAGTATACATTTTGATAGCGTAGTGATGATAATAGATATGAATATGGTATTATTATCAAATTATGGTTATAGTATAGATGGTACCATTGGTGAAGATAACTAGGGTTGGATTGATCGTGTGTTGAAAGTGTAGAGACACAAAAGAAATAGTGGCATACAAGTATATAATAGGAATGAAATCATATAGCACTAAAGAACATATAGTATATAACTAGAAAGAAGGCAAGAACTATGCACAAGTGGCTCAAATGATGCTAATGTAATATCAAGAGCATAAGTGCTAAATGAAAAGCTTGAGGTGAGCTTAGCAACACTAGGAATATGTGAATTGTGTAGTGGTGAGTGGTGCTCCATCGGGACCCGTTGAGGTTTGGGTTGAATAATAAGTGAGGAGGTCATCTCATGTGTAGTCGAAGTTGGGGGAGGAATAGATAAAATGACCTTAGGTGGACAAGATGTAGTCAAAGTAATAGATGTCAGCATTCGGTGTCGCGGCACGGGAGAATGTGATCAATCAGTATGGCAGACATGAAAAACAATGAAACCTTTATCCTCAAGAAGTTGAATCCTATTGTGGAGTGCACAATACTCATTGCTTCTATGCTCATAGATAATATAGAAATTGTAAAATGGTTGGTTACGATTCCATCGTAACTGATGAAGAGGATTATGCTCATTAGAAGGTATCTGAATCAATTTCTCATCAAGAAAAGTGTGTAAGATATCATGAGACCTAGCAGAATGTTAAAATTACAATGGATCACACTTACGAGGGGAAGTAAAGTTTGGTGGTGGTCTATGTGGAGGTGGACAAAAATGGGGTAATTACTACAAGTATGTATATGTGGATATGGGGAGCGTGAAGGTGGTGCAATAGCAGGAATATAAGATATAGTAGGTGGATGAGTGTAGAAGAGCTAGAAACATGTGTCAAAGAATATTGATTAAGCATATCTTGTTCTAAGTGAATAACTTTAAGACAAAGAATTGTAAAAGATTCACATGTGTCATACAATAACTTTTTTAGAGGAAAAATTAAGCCATGAAAGAATATATATTGTTTCTAAATCAATAAGATGGTAAAGTAAATTATGCATGCAAGATTTAAAACGTAATATATAATCAATAATAGGTTCATTCTTTCCTTGATGTAAAGAAGGTAAACGCTCAAATGTAACTTTAGAACCATTGTTAAAAATAGAACGTCTAAGAAATAATTCTTCTATATCAAGATAAGTGAAAATAGATCCATTAGGAAAATGATAAAACCAATGAGAAGCAATATCAATAAGACTACTAGGAAATGCTTTGAGAAGTAGCCTATCATTAAAATGTGAAGCCATAGTGAATCTAAAATCCTTAAGATGCATGTAAGGGTTACTCGTTCCACAAAAAATTTGAAAATTAAGCAAAGTAAAACCCTTAGGAAAAGGTGACTTGTAAATCTTTTTAAGAATACAATTTCCATGGAGAGAATTATTAGTGGTACTAGCATAATAAACCCTACTCTCAAGGGTAAGAGTGTGAATTTTATTTTGTAAATCACCTACAACATGCATAAGAGAGAAATTTTTGTGTGGGAATGGCATAAACATTAATAGGTTCATTTAGTGTTTGGATAAAAATATGTTGTCATGTTAAATGTCTAGCATGCAAAATTTAAAATTTGTTCATGACAACCAAACGCACATTTGAAATTCCCTTTCCCGATTAATGTAAACCTTTCCTCTAGCTAAAATTTCAATTATTTCACCCTCATTACGGTCGAGAGGAACTTGCCAACATGATTTTCAATTGTGTTTCACGTGCTGAGAAGTTTACCTAGCTTGGTTCTTGAAGCTACTAAGATCCAAGAAAGAATAGTGCTCCCAGAGGCTTCAAAAGGGCTATTTTTGGTTGTTTTATCACCGGTGGACATCCTCCAAAAGCATACAAGGAAAACTAAAATCATCCAGAAGTTTTATGAGAGATCCATGAAGTTATTCAGAGGAATTTTAGGAATTTTATGTGATTAAAATTGAGTTCGGGAACAACTTAAGCAATACATGGTCTTTTTGAGCAAGGCACGAGGAAATGCAAGTTTCAAAAGAGCTAGTCACCTTGTTTGAAATGTTTCATGAGCCTCATGAAGGGTTGAGAGCTCATATCCTAGGAATTGGAAATATAACAAATCCTACTTCATGATGCAATGATCAAGGAAGAATTCTAGGAGTATGAAAATGTGAAAAATTATCCGTCAATGCAACATAAGAATACTTCTACAAGTCGTAACTTTCTCAAAATGTTTCAAACACTTCTGGAAGATTTAGAATCCTAAAAAAATATCAATTGAAGGTATTTTGAATTCTCTTCATGACTCTTAAGTTTTTTTGGTTTTTCCATTAAGAACTCGTCTTGTCACTTGGTTCATCAGCGCACCGCTCTAGGTGAAGTTGAAGGTACAGGTAAAAGTCATTAAAGAACTAATTTTAAAGCCTTCTAAATAGTCTTATTGGATTAATTTTCCTATTTCCATGTGAATCGATATATTATTTGGCAAAAAAATGTTAATGTTTGACTTCGGGGTGAAGGAAACTTTCGGGGAAGCAAGCTAGAGGTGCAAACCATGCTCTAATGCAACACTTTGGCATTTGCGCACTCTTTTGGGCACACTGAAATATCCCTTTGCACCCTTGGCACACTTATTAGGTTAAATTTCACCTCATAATTCCTCCTCACTCCAATTTGTGGAAATTCGCATCTCAAAAACATAAAATGGAGCCAAAAAGTGTACCAAAAAGTGTGAAGCCAAAAGTGAGTGTTTTAAGTTGTGGTGGGTCCCATTTTCCCTCCAAGGCGCATTTTTAAACTCCATTTTCACCTTGGGCACACTTATGAGGTGAAATTTCACCCTAAAATTATTCCATTCCCTTATTGAAATTTCACCCTAAAATGTTGGTTGAAACATTTGATATATATGCATGTTAAGTCAAGTCAAAAACATAAAAAAGCTTGTGTTTCCCCATGTGCATGTTATGTTTTCTCCATCCCTCATCCCCATGGTGCATTTTTTCACTCCCATCCCTCATCCCCATGGTGCATTTTTCCTCCCTCCATGCACCCAAGGTACATTTTTGAGGTGAGCACCCAAGTTCCTTCACTGGAAATTACACCCAAAAATTGCACCCAAGTTCCTTCAATGGAGATTCCATTCTCCAGTCCCACTCCTTCACTTCACTATTTTCCCATGTGCACTCTCTCCTCATCTTCCACCATATAAATTCCCTCACCCCTGCTCTCAAAACTCACAAACACAAAACATGAACTTAAAAACTTAAAATAAACTCCTTGGAATCCATTAAAGTGTATTTGAATTTGTTTCATAACCTTAAAACACAAGAAAACTCATTGTGTGCCCTAGGTGTCAAAATCTAGTTTTACTCATAACTTGCAAACCCCAACTCCGTTTTCCTCAATATTGTGATTGTAGCTTCCTCATGAAAATGCCTTTGAGAAGAGTGTTTGATTTCCTCCATTTATGTACTCAGTCATTTTTTACATCCATATGAATTTTCCATCCAAAAATCACATTTTCTCAGATCTACAAAAACATGGCTATTGAAATCTTCCAAAAATTGGGGTAAAGCCTTGAAATGAAAAATGAAAACTTATGCAATTGATTTCATTCTGATCTGAAACCCGGAAGAAAAATTTATATTTTTAGTAAGTCTCTACCATGGTGGTCTCCTAAAAATAGTAATTCTGAGAAACAGTTGGTTTTCGATACCTCAAGTCATTCCTCCAAGTGTAAAACACTCAAAAATGACAAATTGGAAAAATTGCTAAGAAATTGACACCCATGTGTGACTTACTAAAAATAGAAAATGTTTGGATGAGATCAAAATGGTTAAATATATTCCTCCTCTTCATGCCTCACTAGTTCTAATCTTCACGGAGGTCAAGTCTTCAGTTTTCAAACAAATCCTCTCATTTACGGATGTGGTAAGTGCAAGGTGTCTTAGAGTGAGCATGCCAATTTTAGAAGTATCAATAAATCTCCGCTTGTCACTATGTGATGATCATATATCAAGATCTTTCCTCATAGGAGTGATGAGGAAAAAATCATTCTTTCAAATGGTTGGTAGTTGATTTGTAACTCAGCAAGAAGGGAAGCCCTCTTGGTTCCCAATTTTGGTCTCAAAGTGCATTTTGGTCTCGATAGGTTTCTCATGTCATCATATGAGTTGACCAAAATATGAAATCATTCTTCATTCAACCTCCTACCTTCACCCATCTCAAAATCGGAAGGTGTTGGACCTCACATTTCATTAGTCATTGTGTTTCCCAAGTGGAAAGATCATCATGGTTACATTGTACGGAAATTGTTTCAAGTTCATTCCATGTGATTGATGGTTCAGAAAGGCATGACAATGTTTCAGGGATTGGGAGTTTTTTTCAAGTGATGGAAGACATCCTTCATTGTTTTCAATGGTCCATTCATCAAGTGCTTCTCACTTATTCTCTCAGTGTACCTGACGAGGCGACATTTTTTATCATTGAGGAGGAGGCTTCACACAATGCAGAGGGGTTAGAGTTCTTCGTCTCGATTCCATCACTAGAGCATCACTACAGAGGTCATCAAGATCAGGAGTGTATATTCTTCATGATCAAAACTTCTTCATCCTTCTTCACTCGAGCTTGGAGATTCTCCTCTCTCTCTCTTCTTTCCTCTCTTCTCCTCTCTTTCTCTCTCTAGAATTTTATTTCTTCATTGAGGAGAACTTTTTGTTAAAAGTGACTTAATTCACTTAAAGTTTCTATTTCTTCATTGGGAATTGCACTTTAAGTTGAAAAGTCACGTGGGAATGCAAAGAGGTGCATTGTAAATATATATATTGTAATGCTCTCTCCATTCCTAAGGGTGATATTTTCTTGTTAGGGTTAGGTTTTCTTGGTTAATAGCTCTCATTGTCTTACCACAAGCAAGAGATTACAATTCTTCTATCTTCTTGTCTTATGTTTTCCTCTCCATCTCAACTCCTACTCCAATAAAGCTTTGTAATCTAGTACAATCAGGGGAAGAATGAATCTTTTGATGAATATAATGCAATTAAACTTTGTGTTGATTCTATTTTTTGTCTCGCTTTGCACATTGGTGTCTTCTCATTATTAAATTGGAAATACTCTAGTTTTATGTCAATAAACTCAACTTGTTATTTATTAAGTGAAAAACCCCTTCTCACTTTCTCCCCTCTCTCCTTACACACGCCTTTCCTCCACCTCCTTTTTGCACGCAGGTTTAGTGGAGTATTAATTTGTGATCCCCGGTCGAAAGGCCACCCACGATGGTTAGAGTAGTGTACATATTTCCATGTTTTCAATAAATGGAGTTTCCTCATTCCTAAGAAGAGGGACCTAGTCCCAAAGCTTTGGTGAAAGCCCCTAATTTTCTCTTGTGAAAAATTGTTTCACCAACACCATTATGAGTAGCCATAGGTACATTGATTGGTTGGAAGGTAATCTTATGATTAGCAAATGGATAACTAGGGGTATGAACATTAGAAGAAGTAATAGAAATGGAAGTTTGTGCACTTTTATCAACAAGATCACGAGAAGAAGGAATATAAACAACATGCACACTATATTTATGATATTTATGATCATCATTATGTACACTGTCTTTTTGAGTATCCAGATTAGAACACATGCATCATTAACCTTTGTAGATTTTAATACATCATGAGATGAAATATGAGTACTAACATTCCTATGTTGCACACAAGTAATAGAGGAAGAAAGATGTGTCTTTTGGGGCACAATATTCAATGAACACGCACTTTGTTGAGAAGAAAGAGATGGAACTATGACATCATTATCAACAATAAGTTGAATCATGGGAGGGGTGGCGCAAGCAAGATCAGCCCCAATTATATGTGCATATGTAAGTGGAGAAGGCATAGAAGAAGAAACAAGGATAGTACCATTTAGGATAACATCTACAACATCATTAGAAGTAAGTGTATCACAAGCATCGTTAACAAAACATTCTTCATCTAAAAAATTAACCAAATCCTCTGCACATGTATTATTTGTAGAAAGAGAAGCAAGATCACTATCACTATCACAAGAACTAGTAGCTTCAATAGGGGGTAGGAGTGAAACATCAGGATGAGGGCTTATAAGTTTTTTTATTAGAAAAGGAATATCACTTGTAGGCCTAGAGGTATATACCTTACGATAAAATTTAGATTCCTCTTGTACATTTGCAAAATAGGGCTGAAGACCAGTCATAGGTGGAGGATCATACTTGGATAGAAGGGGTTTGGAAATACGATCACACAACATCTTTTGATAGGCCATTAGGAACACACAAAGCAAACAAAAAGAGGGATTTTATGGAAAAATAGGGTTCAGTCAACAAATGGGTTCACCAAATGATTTAACAAAAGTAAATATTAATCAGAGGAATGAGATCAATCAAATAATATCATAAACATGCAAGATATAACATGTAATGGCAAGAAAGTGTAATCAACAAGAGGATAAGAGTGACTTAGTTGATAACCGGTTGTTTGGGTTGGATATGGACTGGAAATATAATGGAACATGATGGAACATGATGGATCTAAACTGTGTATGCTCTATCTGGAAGATAGTGATCAACAGGTCTACTAGACAGAAGCGCTCAGAAGGGGACATGACCACCCCGGGCACTAGTGTATGAACTATGTGCTAGTGTCCTAATAGTGATTATGGATCTTATTCTTTTAAGGTCTAATCATGTCTCCTTCAATTCGCTTCATGTCACTCTGACTTCGTTGTAGGGTTTTCTTGTCGCGCTTGTACCTGCAAAACAAACCCTAGCTACCTGTACAAGGCTCAAGTACACATTATATGGAATCGAATATGCATATGCTTGAGTTGGACTGACCTCGGCAGTCACACCAATGTGATTGTTACCGAGCGTCGCAGTACATTTCAAAATCAATGTAATTCTAGGGTGAGAGGGAGAGAGAGAGAGAATCGTATCCCTTGAAGCTAGGTTTCCCTTGTGTCAGTCGCACCAAGATAGTGAGATACAACTAATTTTCCCCCAAGATGAATGTGTGTGATGGAATTCATAAATTTCCCTTCTTATGCAGTGAATAATGTAGCCCGAATTTAGTCCTTGAGTGTTGATTTTTCCCAAGTCGTAGATAGAAAGTAATAGCCCTTTTACCCCTTAGAGTAGTTAGTAGGTTGTGTATATGTACGATTTCTTTGTTTGAATTTCGATACATAGTGACATCAAAGGTCGAACCAAAACATGAAATAGGAATTAGAAAATACCCAAAATTAAGCGCCAAGTGGTAATTTAAAAAATAAGAGACAATGGACAAAACCACCCAGAATGGACACTACTAGTGTCCTTACTTGGTGGTACTATCCCAGAGACAAGAAACAGAAACTGGACAAAAGACAAGAACAGGGATCCCTATGACTCAACTAGAAAGAATAAATCCAGGAACTATAAGACAATGGCACAATCAAAGTCAATCGAAAGCAATAAAAGGACTAGGAGAGGTGTCATCAATATCTTATATTCGCACTTAGGAATCATGTATATAACATACTTACTAGAAGAGCAATGTAATAGTAGTAAGTGCATAATTTTGTGTCTAAAGTTATATTATAGTCTTTTATCTGACATGCATTTTTTTTCATAACACATCTGAACCCATTCAAGTGTTATCCCCTAGGTAGCCTCCTAAGCTTTGGATCAAAATAGTACCAGAGGAATCGATTCTCTCAAAGACATCATGGAGATTTATTTTTTGGTTACAGTATTAAGATTAATATAGTTTTTTTTCTCAACTCAGAAGTTGTTATGTTTTAACCATTATCTCCTTATACACACAAGAATATTGACAATCTAAATTTCATAGTGTTGAAAGTTAAACAATCATGGACCTATCTCTCCTACATTTGCTTGCACAAGAGGAAGACAATCCAAAATTTGATGTGAAGCTAAATTACTATTGACCTATCTCTAGTACATCTTCTTATCAACGAGATTGTACACTATTTAGGAAAGCAACTAAACCGATAATTTTTGTTGAACTACAAGGGGTCTCTAATTTTTTAAAGAATCCAAAATCATGATAAGACAATTTAAAACTCGTAATGTTGAAGTTAGATTATTATTGGATTCGCTATGATACATTTTATTACTAATTGATATTACACTAAGTAGGAAAGCACCTCTACGAATTTATTGTTAATGTACAAGCAATCGCAACCAAAGTGCAATGGCCACATCGATATAGAGGCAAAATAAATAAGGAAGTCGAGGTGAGTTGGAAGTTTATTAGAATGATGAGATGTTAATTATGGTTGTTGATATGGAATGAATTTGGTGCTCCTCTTGTTTTTTGATGTTAATATATGGACTCTCTTACATCTTAGCTTGTTGCAAAGAAATAGCAAGATATGAAGGTCCTAGAAGAAACAAACTCTTGAGATCGCAACAAATGTTAGACCCTATCATTCAATGTTTCCAATATCGATTGTTACCTTTTCTTAGTAATGTAAGGCCATGTGATTTTTATATTTAGCAAGGTGAGCTTAATGCAACATCAGCTCTAAATGAAAATACTATCTTATGAGAGTTGGATATATTACAACCTAAATGAACAAATCTTGATTGAGAAGGATTAAGATCATTGTTTTAATAATGTCGAATGTGTTGAATAATCACTAAATATTGGAATTTCATGGAAATTTAGGTCCCCGCCATAATCGTTATGATGCCTACAACTAAGGTTATATGAACGAGTATCAGGTCAAGAAATTGTTTTCACGTGAATGAGTGATATTAATCTATGTTGTTTTTTCGTGGATATCAGTGGGATATTAGTGGAAGGTCCATCTATTAAGTGGGATGATGATATAAATTGTTATTGAGTGTGATCTTCATTTAAGTTCTTTTCTCATGGATATAAGTAGATTGTTAGTGGAATGTCCATTCATTAGGAGAAGTATTGGCGTTAGTGCATAATATGTTTTATCAACATGTGCTTAATACATATTCTTTTTTGTTAACATGTTTATCACAAATAAAATTATATATAATTACTTTACGTGTTTTAATTGTTAAAAAAATTGCAATACATTTTTTAGATATTTTGAAGTATTTAAGGATTAAAACTTGTGTTTAAACTTTTTTATGAAATGGAATAAGAATATGAACTTTTTTCCTATTCCTTGTAGACATAAATGAATTATATCTGGAAAATATAATCATAAAATAGCATTTTTATTAGACATGCTTTACTTGGTACGTATAAGTAATGTTTGTAAATAATTTAATTTATTAATTTTCTTAAATAAATTACATTGACATTTTTAACTAACAAAACATTTTTTAAAAAAAAGTTGAAGTTTTTCACTATACATATAGAATAACACCAAAAACATAATAAATAAATTGTCAGTGTCCTTTAAATTTGGAAAAGAGTAAAATATAAATTATTACATGATTAAAAGAGAACAACTTATCTCAAAGCATATGTATATGAAAATAATTCTAAACCTAAATTATAGATTGGCACATTTTATACAAATAAAACATGTTCCAAGTAATATCCAAAGAATTCATGGGTTAAACAAATATCCATCACAAGTTTGTATTTTGACTAGAGAAAAGGAATTGACTATGCACCTTGACTTTTAACATTGTTTCGACCTTATAGACTCTATTGTCTGACCATTGATAAATTATAATGTCAACAATCACCTTTAGTGTCAGTTCTTGATGACTATTCAACATCCATTGTGGATAGGCACAGCAATATTGTACATAAGTTCGACCTAATGCTCGTCCAGTTGAACAAAAAGGTGGGTCTTCACCTAAAATTAGTTGCCTCAATTTACAAAGGACATGTTTGGCTACCCCCTATTCGAGGATAGAAGTAAGGAGTTATTATGATCTGGAAATTATAGCATCACTAGGGATTGTATTAGAAACTATAAATTGCAGGGTGCACAAAACAATATGATTCAACATCACAAACAAGCAACAAAGTGTATGAAGGAGATATTTGATATATAGATGCCAAAACTCTTGTAGAGTTTTAGAATTTTATACACATGAACCATGACTCAAGAATATTACTGATATCCTAAACATGGTAATACCTTTCTCCATTTTGATTCTTATCACATTTACATGGGAATCCACTTTGGGATAGTTCTACAATATGAATACTCTGAGAACTTTTTGCCACAATAATCATAAAATTTTAGAGCATAGTTTGTGTCAATCACATAGTTACGTTGAAAGGCGTGTCTAAGTTGGAATCAGGGTTGCTCCGTACTGTCAACGTCTGCCCTCCACATGTTAGTCCCTGGAGCATAAACAATGCCCAAATAGTGCCAAATGCAGGGGTTAAATTTTATGGTTGTTTAGATGGTTTTAATTATTTTAGCCTACGACCCAAACCAACACCACGGCAATGAACCCCATTGTCCGCAAAGAAATCGGTCGCCGCAGTTTCCAACTGATGGAGAACATGATTTGAAAGGTCATGGTTGATGAGCTGGAAAAACACCCAATTTTCGCCCGCCTATTCGACCTCTTGTGGAGAGCTCTTTTCCACCTAGATTGTTACGATTTCCAAACCATAATTGTCATTGGATGAGGAGTAACGTTCGAGTTGGGACGATGATCTTCGCTTTAAATAAATGCATATTCGATCCTTTAACCTATGTTATTTTCGATCACCTCCACCCCCATTATTATTTATGGTCTACCCCTGTTTTATTTTCATTTATAGAGGAAAAATCAACGAAAGTCAAATACATAAGGATAGATTTATATTTTATGTTTTTAAGTACACTGAATTAAGACAAGTTATTATAGATCCTTACAAGTTCAAGAAACACTATGTGGCATCACATTTTCATAGCTTATTGTTCACAACTCTGTATTCTTGACGACTGCATTGGATTTCGCACGATTGATTCCTCATAATGGCCACATTTATGCAAGTTTCACTATTTACATGCGGTGGCATAGGAAACTTTGTTATGCACCCAATGGGCTCACCTTGCCACCCAAAGACTAATTAGAGCTACCCTCTATTTGTCAACTAGGCCAACGGGGCTCTTTGCAGTGTTGTTGGCTTGCATTAGGATTCTTCTTTGTCATTGTCATGGACATTACACCTGGGCATTACACGGTATGGCAAATGAAAACTGCAAAGACAATATTAAGATTTGATTTATTTTTGTTTCTCAATAGTTTATAAGAGAAAATCCTTCTTTTGTTCCTATGACCAACTGTTGGAGGGGCTCAATTACTAATGGTTGTTAACGCATCGCCTATTTTTATGCAATCACTCGAGCTTAAAATGTAAAAGGGGGGCTATAAAGCGCTAATGAAGCAAGCATTAGGTTGCGGTACCATGCAAGGGGTAAGCTGAATATTTTGAGCAAATATGGGAGAGAAAAAACATGGTTTTTTAGCATTAATAAGGTCTGGTGAATTTTTATTTTTCTTTGCACAGACAAAATAGGAGACTTTAGCAATAGCAAAAACAAGGTCTCATGAATCCCGAATAGATTATTGGAAGGAAGAATTGGGAGGGAAACTCAATGAGAGATGCCAAGTGGCAGAAAAAATCCCAAAAAAATTAAGCAGTTGAATTTCCTTTGTGTCGCCCATAGCTTTATGGGGTTGGAAAGCCTCTCCCTAAAATGTAGTTGCTAAGAAATTTCAAGACTTATGTTGGGGTTAAGCACCAACAGTAATTTCCTTTTACATAGGACCTTATCTCCCGATTAAATAGAAGCAACAGCGCTCTGCATGGGACCACGCTCTTACTATTGGGTTTCAAACCTAGTACCTATTGGATTTTCCCCATTTTTTATTTTGGTCCCTGGAACCTATTGTATTCCCCTGAATAATGCAGGCAAGTTGAAAAAGAAAAAGTGGAGCACATATAGCAGATATTATTTGGGCAGGAACAATTTGAACCATTGAATAGGTGCTAGACATGCAAACTAAATACTATTGGATAGAAAATCTTGACACCATACCAAATAAATTAAAAAAAGTAAACCCTATTTTTCTCAAAATTTCAAGTTTCCTTTACTTGTGTGAGGCCTAATTGTTGGTACACTAAAGTTGTGAAACAAGTTATGACATTGACTAAACAACCCCTCTATATAGCGAAAGAAGGCGTGGTACAACCTTTTTCTTAAGCTCAATACTATTTTTGTTTAAGTTGCCTCATGTTTCCCAATATTTATTTCATCATACCCGCAAACTGCCCATGAATTATTCTCTCATTGTTTTATCGTGAAAAAATCTAAGTGATGGTCACATGATAGTCGCTTGGGTGGGCACCACCATCTTTGCAAACACCTTTCGTGTATCTGAATATAATGCAGAGGTCCATGGGCCTGGGCATAGGAGCCACACACATAGGTTAAAAAAAAAAAATTGAAGTTTGAAGCTTCATATGATTTTTTTCTATTATTTGAGGGTTTAGTGTTGGTTTTTTAAGGTTTTTTGGACATGGCAAAAAGCATTTCGTCGTAGTGTTTCCGACGATCGTTAATCCGAGGGGAAAACATTGTTTTAATAAGGCATTCTTTCTAAGGCATCGTGGCATTGTTGCTCACACTACCATTGCTGGAAAAAACACCTCGGTGCTGTCACAAGCATCCACAGCGCATCATTCAACACCTCCTCCTTTTCCTTCCCCATTTTTGTTTCATCTTTTTGCATTTCATATTTTCGTCCTTACCCACCCCGCACATTATCCCTTCATAAACTCTTCCCACTTTTCACTGCGTCCATCATTTACTCCTTCCAACCCCCCTTTCCCAAGTTCAACATTGTTTCTTCCCCCCCCCCAACTTCATTCGTTCTTTTGGTAGACTCCCACTTCCATCCCTTTCAGCATTCCCACCACATAACCCGCGTGTGATTGCTAGTTATTATGAAACTTGGTAATAACTCGACAATATGTTTATTACACCGAGCAAGAGCATTCTAACTTTGATTCCATTACTATAAATGTTTCTCTAGTCCACTATTTCCTTCCTTCACCATCTGCATCAGGCTAGACCCTTTACCAAGGAGCTCAAGGCTTTTTGAAGGGGTGTATCCATAGCTCACACCTTCTACATACTGAAATATGTGTAGACCTTCACCATCTGCATCAGGCAAGACCCTTTACCAAGGATCTCAAGGCATTTTTTTATAAAAACTTATGAGCTATAGTACTGAAAAACATCCAAAACATACATTGATGGTGGCTCAGCAGAAAAATTGTGGGACTAAATTGACACCCAAAAATATAGCAACCACCAATAAATGCAGAATTGAAACGAAGCAATGATCTAGGAAATGAAACCTTCAGACTTTGCAGCTAGGCAAGCTAAACAAACATATATATTATGCTTCTACACACATAGAACATACTGTCTTCGTGATTACAACTTGCAATAAGCCAAACCGTATAGCTTGCAAGTACCAGAAAAAAAATGAACCGAAACCAATTTTAAAACAACCATTAAAAGGGCATTCCAACAAAATTTTACATACCTAATAGCTATCACTAAAACCATATTACTATTCTGTACTTCAACATACATGCTAAGAGTTTAAGACGTTCAATGATACAATACCATAATATCATATTTCTTAATTTGCACATGGAGAAACATGGTATTGATAAAACATTTAACTCTATTAGATAATGAGAATGGATATGCTATATCTTAAGCAATAATAGTTGGGAGATTTCAATAGGCTCACTTGCTCTAATAGAGGGATTACCCCTACATATTTCCATAAGGCAGTATGATTGCAGTGGTCTAGTCAGGCTAGCCCCGTTTGCAAGCATGTTTATTTAAATCAGAATTGTAAAATAACTTGAAGGCTGAGAGGAGAAGACTTGTAGAACGAGATAACATTAACTGCATTTATAGGCAAATGGGAAGGACTCGTAGAAAGAGAGAACTATAGTTGCATTTATAGGCAAACGGATGGAGTGGGGAGAGAGTTGATGCAGGCAATCCATGCCACTGTCAATCAAGCAGTGTAACAAGTAAATGGACACAACCACCCACATACATGAGCAAGGATAGTAAGATTCAAAAAAGACAAATGTTAAAGACATGACCCTACATTCAAAATGAAATGAATCAATTATTAAATTCCATTTATTTCTCACTGATGCTGCAAGAAATCACCCTAGATTGCAACTTGTAGGTTGCAGTATCAACCGAAGGTATAACAATTATCCATCTGGCATCTAACTGCACCCATAATGATCAGATCATTCGCTCACATTAAATTGTGAGTTGATAGACATATTGTAATTGTGATAACTTGCACATTCAATAGTGTATGAATCGTGTCCTACACGCCAGCACATCAAAAACAACCTTATTTGAAATTGTTTCCCGATTTCCCATTTCAAGAGAAATTTATTTACAATATTTAAAATTAATTGTTTTCTGGATTAGGCACCCTATTCTTACAGTTAGTGTATATTTGCCTCTACAGGTTTTAGTCTAAATAGCATCAATATAATTATTATTAATTGAGAATCCATGTAACTTTATTGTTGATATTAGTGTGATGGATGATGTTGTGTTTCTATTTAAGTAAAATATACTAACTGAGCGGTCCCATGCTGGGGCAACCGCATGCAAACTATGCAGGCAGGTGGTCCCGTAGTGCATTAAATTTTATGAACTACAAAACAACAGAATCTTCTCCTGAAATATCTGAGCACCTGCTGAATACGAAAACTTGTTCCAGCGACTCAAATGGATGGGGGGCTGAAAATATTTGTTTCTGCAATCTATTCTTTTAGGCTACCTGTCCACAAAGCAATGGCAAATGTTTTTCCCTCCACATACATTTCCCTCCAAATGCATTTCCCTCAGACTCAGCAGTGCAAATTTCTCCTACAAATGCCCTGCAGCACCCGCTAAATAAATTTGCCTTGCCCCCTGCATGGGACCACTCCATAAGTTGGTAATATTTGTGGGTAAGAAATGATGCGCAAAAGATAAGGGCCAATAAAGGGCTGCATGATCGATGTTGATTGGTCTTCCATGGTCACACCCCTGCAGCACGGTTCAGTGCACAGACATGTATCTCAAATCCTCTTCCCAATTCTCTCCTGCTGTAGATTTGTACAGCTTTGCAAGCACGCATCAGCAAGTCCATGTCTAATCAACATGGTAGCAATTCTGAAGGGTGAGAAAAACAGAAATAGATTATAGAAAAGCATGGACAGAACGGATTTATTTATACCTCAGCACACCTGCAGGGTAATTGAGAGCCATTGATGTAAACAGTGGGAGGTGGATACATTTCATACAAGTAACACCTGTTGGTGTAACTATATGTTATGAAATAAAGCCACAACACAACACTGATTGCAATGCCTTTACTTCGGTCTTTGAATGTTCCGACTCTCCGAGTGATTCCCACAAAATATTTATATGGGCATCCACGTCAAGGGACTTCAGAGTGAAATTACATTTCAAAAGGGTCACTGTGTTAACACGTAACTTCAATGAAATTACTAAAATAAAGTGAAGATTATTTTGTTAAAATTGGGATAGTTAATTAAGTTATTTGTCTATCTGATATTCCAGCACTAAAATCTCGGACTACCATGCACAACGAGGCCTAAAGATACCATCAAGTTCAAAAATAGTATAAGGAATAATGAATAGTGCCATAAAGAAAATGAGGACCTTCGGCCATAAAAGTTCAGTGAGATCGCCGCCGTAAACAGTCTCTTATATAAATCATGTTCTTTCAAAGTTATTGTTTCCAACAATTGTGCTAAATAAATATTTTAATTGTGCTAAATAAATATTTTAATTGTGCTAAATAAAGAGAACATTTTTTAATAAGTTGGTCCATGTTGGTTTTAATGGTAAAAGGCATTAGTTTCAATGCGAATAAGGTACAGTATGTTATTTACTTGTTGAAAAACATAAACATCGTATAAACCCAAGGAAGAACAAATACTTACACGAAAAATGATAATTAGATCAAAAATGAAAAGACAAAACAAAACAATATAAGCTAAATTGATACCCTCGAATTCATTCGATCTGCATTATTCGGGACCGTGTCTGTGTTTATGTTTGTTGTTGTTAAGCAGAGGGTGCAAAGTAGCACAAGTAAAATACACTCCCAAAGATATTTGATCCCTCCGATCTCAACGTTCTTTTATAACGCCATCCCTTTCCTCTTCTTCTTCTTCCTCTACTATCATTAGCTCCTACTGCGGAGTATAAGAATGAGGACCGGGCATTTCCCACAGTGAAAACAATCACTTAACATCCTCACATGCTCATTCACCATTATATCCTCTGTATACTGCACTGTTTTTCTGCGACCTGCAAAGTTGATATTATCGGCATCAGCAAAGTATAAGAATGAGGCCTGGGCATTTCCCCACTACAGTGAAAACAATCACTTAACATCCTCGCATGCTCGTTCACCATTATATCCTCCATATACTGTAGTGTTTTTCTGCGGCCTGCAAACTTGATATTAACAGTATCAGAAGTGTGAGCACCCATGTGATCTAAAGAATTCGGTAACACAACCAGCTCTTTACTAAGCGACCTTCATGCCTCCACCATTCTGTCCAACCCCTGCATATCGAAAACTCACAATATTGTTGCATGGAGCTAGCAGCTCTTCGTCTAGAAAGGCGGAATAAGGGAATGAATGGAAACTAAAGAGTTACAGGATGGATGGGCTTCCTTTACACGAAAACTAAACAAAGGTTGTCTGAATTTGATGATGTCTGCAGGAACGTGGAACGTCTGCCTCCCCGTCATGTAATTAGTATGTGTAGGTGGAAGTGTGGAACAGAAAACCGTGTTGCGCAATGCAAATTATTCGTGCAATCCACGAAATGTTAGAGATGACAAAATGGAGGTAGATTGAGATTGCAGGCGTGGAGAAATATGATCATGATTTAACGTGCACAACACTAAGAGTATAAAAAATTATGAACAATACAATGCATAAACATTTATAAGCATTGATGAAGGGCCAGGATTCACTAGACAGTCGATGCATTGTACACAGCAAACATGAGACTTTGATTCCATCAACGTATCTACAGTTGCAGTTCTGCCCAATCCAATAGAAGTTACAACTATCGGCATAGCAAGGGGTCTCTAGTAAATCTAAAGAACTAGTTTTTTAATAGTCTCTAAACTTACTGATCTGTTCCACTTTCCACTACTTCGTTGTTAAAATACAAGGGGTCTCTAGTTATTCTAAAGAAGTTTATTTTTAGCAGTCTCTAAACTCACTGATCTGTTTTAATTGTCAAGAGTTATTCAGCACATTGTAAATAAATTTTTAGATGTTTTCTTATTATGTCGCACTTTAATGTGCATTTACTTATATTATTAATTGCTCAAAAATATTGAAAATTTGACATTTTGCCAATACTTTTGTTCATGCTGAAAATTCATGTTTTTTGTAATGCTATAATAAAACACTAAATATTACCATGCGGCCACTCAAGGAGCAACAGTACATTTAGGATATTGGTCTGTCCATCGGTAGTGACATTTTATCTTGAAATGTTGTATTGCAATTGATTGATACCTCGTGGAGCACATATACCCTTACAGTATTCTCATATTAGATATCAATCCAAGGGGAGTAATCAAATGATCTAACTCTTTTACTAAAAACCATAATACAAAGTTGACAAACAATTTACTCCAATGATCAATAATATAAATCATGTATGATCCTTCGGTTGATGAATTGATATAAGCTCTACTCAATTACATTAAAGAACACAAGAATCTAGAGTGAGAAATTAAAAGGGAGCGAGTGCAAAATGAAAATATAATGCATTTGTATTTTTAAGCACCCACTGAGTGCATATGACCCTCGAAAACAGTAATAAACTGTGCCCCCTTGTACCACCATTCTCTTAAACTTCTAGTTCTCAATTAACTTCCAATGATTATTTAACATGGAGCAGGGTTTCATCCTTGCTAGTGGTGAGCAGTTAGGCTACGTAGTGCTGAGTTCTATCTAGTGGTCATAAGCAAACAATCAAGCAAGTGGTAATGCCTTGAACTTGGTTAAACCTGCCCCATATGAAGTCGCTACTTTTGTAACCTTACTTCTGCGCTCCAGATCAATAAGATATATACCCTTCCAACAAACTTATGACACATTATTTTGATTATTGCATATAACACAAGTGACCAGCTGATTTCTACCTTTCCAACGCAAGCTTGATAACCAATGATATCAATATTCAACTACTGGTTGTCTCTGCTTAGTTATATCTTCAACCGTTAGGTTGAAAATCATTAGTATGAACGGTCAACCACAAATTGTCCATGCTAAGTTACAACTGTAAACAAGCGTATCTATTATATCAACATTCATTTATTGTCTTATCCCACAAATTTCAAAATAGCAACCTCTACCCATCAAGTTATTTAAGGAACCTTGCAATAAATACATGCAAATGAGATGATGCGACTCCTGGAGGAGATTCTCCTCATTGCTGATGTAGGCAAACCACCTATTTGCCATTCTTTTTCAAGACCCTTTTTAATAAAAGTTAACTTGCAACAAGTAGATACCATCCATAATCATCATAAAAATTGGCCCACCAACTTTTGGCTCTTGCTTTTCTTACAAGTCAATTTGTAAACATTATCCTATTTTTACTAAAACTTTTGCACAAATTTCATGCATGAAATTTGTGAATTAAGTCAAAAATGCCAAAACGCTTATAGATCATTGAATATTATTACACCTTGGAAGATAAAATATTAGCTTGGAAGATGCAGTCCACAAAGTCCAACTCTGAGTTAGGAGAAATTTGGCTTGATCTCTCACAGCTTTGGCATTGGAATTTATATTTCTCAGCAATCATGCAGAGGTCTTATATACATGGTACGGAGCAGCATATTGACCACACACAAAAGGATTGCTAGGATAATGTGTTATGCAAAGATGCCTCAAGTTTCACTGCAATGAGTTTTCATTAATCTGATTTTCAGACCCTTTATCCTTATTGCATTCTGCACCTCTCTCATACAAACGATAAATTAACGTTGATTTAGTCATCTGTGGCTCCCGCTCCAGCAAAGCAATTACATCTTTGACACATATTGTACGCAGAGGCTTAGTCTGAGACAATGGCCCTAGAGTTCTCCCCGAATTCCGTACTATTCCTACAGAAGATAGAACTTAACCACCATTATTTTCTAGGGCATTTAGTTGGGATTGAAACATTGATCCGATCTGAACGCTGTTTGAATTAAAGATATAAATCTGAGATTGGAATAACCTACCAGCTGAGGGAGCATCTTGATGATCAGATACATTTGCCGACTTTATCCCGCCAACCATGCTTTTCCTATTTGCATCTCTATTAGTACGAGTATTGGACGCTCCATCTGATGTACCTTCGCGCTTTTGTCGGGCTTGCTCAGCCATCAATTGCCACTTCGATAACATGTCATCTCCTCCAACGGCAGCTCGTGCAGCAACATTTGCTGCATTTGCCCTCATTTTGTCATCTTCTTCTTTCTGTGCCTGAGATGACACCAGAAACAACTCAATCTTATAGTTGTTTTACTCCATAAAACAACCCAAAAATCATTCTGATTGTTTCTGAATCTACAAAATATTCAACAATAATTCTTACCTTTTGTGCTTTGGTACGGGTTTCATCCTTGTCCCCCTCAGGACCAACATTGTTCTCTGCCTGAAGAATAAAATGATACCAAAATCAGTTTGTTGATGGTGCAGATCACATCTGATAGCGTTAGGAGGTGATACTGATTTTGTTTTTGCTGGGTAATAATAAATTATATTAATTTATTGGCTGAACATCCTGTAATAGTATAAAGCAAAAGAAACAGAACAGATGCAATTTTCTGCACAAACCTTTGCAAATAAATTAATAACAGCAACTTTTATTGCATGTGAACATGGGTAAATGTTTCAGGAAAATAAAAGCTTATGGTCAGGACTTAGCCACCTGGTAAATAAATTAAAAATACACCATAAAGTTTCCATAGGTAGAAATGGATAGAATGAGTTTTGAAATAGTTTTTTCATTGTTTGTTAAAAACTTAAATAAAAAAATCCATATGAATAGCTGAGGAAGTTCAGCATGAATCAGTGATTATTTTGTTGCAATGTGTTCTATTCAACAAGAAGCCCAACTATAAGTTTAACATGATATATTTTTCTTTGAGACTACAAAATCCTCAGATTCAAGGAATCCGAATCACAATCCACAGATCCATTTCATCATTTGTCTACATGTTGCATTCCATCATGTTGATATTTTTGGTTGTAAAATGAGCCAAGACAAAATACAAGGTAAAAATCACAACTGCCATTCCTTGCCGGATTATTTTCATTTTGGTAAATTCCTATTTCAGAGAAACATTCAGCCAAGCTGCCATGACAGGGAGGTGTCACTTCCGCCATAGTCACCCAAGACATGCACCTGGTCTGCTCCATTGGGGCACGTCATACACCACAACTAGCTAGTCAGACACAGTATTCTACCCAATTTCAACACTTTATCATGACTCGCAGGAATATGAACATGGGGCTCTACTATGAAATGCCTCAGTGCTTTACCACCTGGGCTTCTCCCAATTAACAGACATTCTTCAGCATGGTAACAAGGTTTGAAATGTTTGGTAGGTTCAAGAAGCTATAAGGACCGTCTGCCAAAGTTTAAAATTTCTAGAAGGTTTAGAAAGACCCAAAGCTATATAAAACACACAAATATGCATAATTACAATAATTGAATATGAAAATGATATAAAAGAAATCTTTCAACACCTAACCTTCACAGTATTTCCAAATTCAATGCATCTTACTATCATAAAATATTTAAGAAGCGGCACTTGCTCTTTGGTCTACATAGTCTAAAGCCCTAAGGGCCTAAGGCAACTCAGCTCTAAAATGACAGTATCTTCCAAATAAAAAACTTGCTAAATGAGATCACTAATACAATTATTGCTTACCCTCATCCATAATTACTAAGTCCGGAAATCCAGATCTGTTCAAGAGGACGAAAAAATCCGAAAATCTGGAACTCTAGAAAAGGTTTGAAATTCTTTGCAGAATATATACATATTATATATGAGCATAATTTATAATATACATAAAAACTGACACGTACCGAGAAAAACGTTAATAACGTAATATAAATTGTTAATATATTTAATATCAAATAATTTGAGGGTGTTGTGTGTTCTTTATTGCAAAAAAAACTATTAAAAAAAGTTGAAAAAACAGAGCCAACCCAGACTGAATTTATCCAGGCAGCTGAAAAATCCGGATCTGGCTGTATTTTGTACAGATCTGGCCAGATTTGGTAACCATGCCCTCAGCTAATGCATATGCACTGCCACTACAATATTCACTATGTCCATCTTTTTACTATCATACAATATGTAGAAAGTGCACTTGCCCTTCAGTAATCCATAGTCTAGGACATCGATCAAAAATTCATATTCACAAATATTACTTGGCAACCCAAAACTTTGACTCAAACTCAGGATTCAGCAATTGTTCGGTAAATTTATTAGTACTCAAAGCAATAGAAATTCATAAAACAAACTTAAAGAACTGGTAAATGTTAGAATATGCAAAGAGAAGAAAGAAGACAGAAGGCAAACTGCACTGTCTAAATGACGAACAGGCAGTGTATTTATTGAAGAGAGAGGTAGTTATACAGTTACCAACCGAGCAACTACATAACTGTTTTACATGCTATATAATGTGCTATATTTTAACACCCCCTCTTAATGACTAAACCGGAAACAAGACAAAGTTTGTCCCGAAATTTTACAAATATCCTAAAGCCCATATGTTTAGTCATTACATCTACAGACTGTGCCATAAGTTGTACTTTAAAAACAGCAGTCCTTAACTGTGATGCAGTTGTCGAATGAAGACGAACCACAACACACAAATCTGGTCCCATGAACAAAAGATATGGCAAGTGGTCCACTGGTTCTCTGTTTCGTGATTCATTGACCAGTGATGAATCACCAATGGCTGAGAGTGTCAGCCCCATCTCCAGATTGCTGAAATCAGAACCTCGAAGATGTGGATTGAAAAAACTATTCCAGGCTTGTATAGCCTGCTGGAGTCTGAAAAAAGACTCAATTATCCTGTGATCAACGTCACCTCGATCACGTCCTTGCACCACCATGTAGTGCTCATCCAACTTTTTCAAGAAGAGGAATGTGACCATCTGTGCAGGAGTTAGAACCAACTCCTCAATAGTAGGAGAAATAACCATCTCCGTCTCAGCAGTGGTCTCCGTCTCAACAGGAGAAATCACCATCTCCGTCTTATCTATTTGCTCATCTATCCCCCTCTGTTGGGAAAGATCCTTCACAACACAATGAGCAAACTGTTCATGCTCTATTGTCCTTCGAGCAAGAACCTCTGAGTGAATGGCTGGGCATGCCATCTCACCATGCACCGTCAATGCATCTGGAATAGTGGAGTCTCTGTCCACAACAAATTGTTCTTCTGAATGAGGAAATCCATCCTCCCAAGGCATGTCCGCCTCCCGCACACCCTGAATGGTGGAGCTGTCCTCCACACGTGCATTCATGTTGATCGCAGCCAGATCAACAAGCTGATACTGACCACCCACCCCAATACCAAGGGCGATTATCCGTCTCTGTTTCACATCAGAGACAACACACTTCTTTCCACAGAAATCCACAGAAATATTGGGATTTTCAGTCATTTGACAAATAGATAGAAGATTCTTTTGTAAAGAAGGTACATATCTAACATTCCGTACCAACAATTTATGAGCATTATTCAATACAATGCATATATCTCCTATCCCTTCTACTGCAAGCGATTCTCCATCAGCTAGTACTACTGATTCAAAACAAATATTTGCAGTAAATGAAACATACCAGTCCCTACGACATGAAAAGTGTGCAGACGCACCAGAGTCAATAATCCAGCAACTGGTACCACTATCATTTGAGCATGATGTCGTAAGACAATAAAGAGCATACTCGTCATCCGAATCCCGTTCTTCTGCAACTGCTGCCACATGTTCCTCTTTACATGGCTTTTTGTTCTGCTTCGAAAGATCATACATCCGCTTTTTACAATCCCTCTTGAGGTGCCCAACCTTGTGACAGTAATAACATGTGACCTGATACCGAGTGGAAGATTCACCAGAGTGACGTTTCCACTTTCCCTTTGACTGAGTAACAAAAGCACTCTCTGCATGGTCACAATTAGATTCTGCCTGAAGTTGTCTCCGTTCCTTTTGCAACAAGTAGGAACTCACCTTGTCAAACGTGAGTGTTTGACTTTCAGCCATTAAATGGAGTGCCTCCACAAATGACTCATACGAAGAAGGTAAGCTGTTCAAAACCAAGCCACCATATCATCGTCGTCCACCTTCTTGTTGATGGAAGATAACTGGTCTCGGAGATCTTTCATCCGAAGTAGGTGCTCAGACAGCGATCCACCTTCTTGTAACTTTACAGAAAAGAGCATATTTTTCAAGTATAAAACCCGACTCTTCTCTGACGTCTGATATTTATCCTTCAGACTAGTCCACAACGTGCTTGCCACAGTGGCATTCCGCACTTCCGGTATCAAATCATCCGACACCGATAACTTGAGAAGCAATAACGCTTCCTTATGACGTTTGTCATAATCATCGAAGTTCGTCGCTGGTCGACTTTCATCACCCTTGATTATTTTATCACAATCCCGAAATTCCGCAACCGTTAAAATTTTATGACTACAAACATTGAAATTAAATGACAAAAATCACTTTAAAGAAAAAACAGCAGAAAATTGCAATTGTATCCTAAAAATAACTTTTTTTCCATGCAAGAGGTTCTATTATGCCTGTAGCTGAGTAACAGGCTCAGAGTCGCAGGTAATGGTGAGTAATCCAAAGTAATTACTCTTCATGGGTGTGTGGTTCTTTGGCAAGCAGTGAGGTGATAGGACTGGTATTAACATAGAGACCCGGGTTTAAACCCAATGTAGGCACAGATGTAAATAAATCTTATTTATCTATGATGCATGTTACCAAAGAATTACTCGCAATTACTCGGGAGATTGAGCCTGTTACTCGGCTCGCGAGTAGTTACACAAATACTCGGGTTGGGAACAAATGCAGGCTAATTGCAAGTACTTGCAAGATTTAGAACAGAGGTCAAGGCCGTAAGGTAATAGGCTCTAAAATGACAATTCAAACATCTTCAAACTAAAAACTTGCTAAATTAGAACACTAATACAATTATTGCTATCCCTCATCTAAATCATATGCACTAGCACTACAATATTCACTATGTGCACCATGGTTTTCAAAGCATGCAGACTGGAAAACAGAGTTCACATAACAAAAATGATGGCTGATGCCACAGTCAAAGTGTTGGCCTGACATTTACAGATTCCGATCAACAGGTTTAGCCCTCTTTAAAAAATTAAGGTTCAGCAACAACCCTTGAGGCTTAGTCAAACCTTGTTACTATGTACTTCACCAGCTTTTTCCCTTTATTTCGATTTTTCTCTATAATACGTCTTCCTAGGATCATTCAATTAACCAAAATCTCCAGCAAAATGAGAAACATTTTGATTAGGCTTGGAATTTAGGTAATAGAGGATCATAGATAAAAAATCAGGATATTAAAGTTTTAAGCAGTTTTTCTTACTCGGATCTAGTCCTTTATTCCAGTTGTGGATAAGTATACTTTAGGCGCTCGGTCCTAGAAGCCATCTCATTGATATTTTTGAAATCAGAAGAATTAACCTACAAGCATAAAAATTTCTCAGCATCTGAATTTCTTAGCCAGCCTGTTACCCAGGTCTCCTCTCCGGTATCCTATAATTTATTTCATACAGGACACATCAGAAGAGCTATTCAAAAAGTAGACACTAGCAAAGTCGCTGACTTATGAGGGACTTCAAGCAGAATTTCTCAAATATGGCCATCGAATCACTCATCTATCACAATGCAGATTTATATTACTGAGACAGTTTTCTCAGGCTTCCCATCTTCTTGGTCTCAGCATATCATTTACTCCATCTGTAAAGCGGTGGCATCTCCAGCTCATCATTTACTCCATCTGCAAATCAACGTGTATCTCAGACCTGAATTATTACATGACAATAATAATTGGACATACCTTTGCTAATATTTAATCCATGCTGTTAGATATAAAGCTTTCACTGGTAGAGCAAAGTAACTTTAGGGGTAAGAAGGTTGGCTGGCTTCAGGTGAGTCTCAGACTATTGTTCACATTTTTGCTCTTCAAGGTATTGTTGAAGAAGCTTGACGGCAGTTTCTAAATTCTTCTGTTGCTTTGTAGACTTTAGAAAGTCCTTTAACAAGGTGTCCAAACACTAGTTACTCTATAGTTTACAAGACATTGGCATCGCAGAGATCTTTATTGCTTTTTCCTTGTGGAGTTTTTATTTTTTGTTCAGAGTAAACCATAGTATTGAGACGTCTCCAAGTTTTGCAAAAACTTGCAGAGACCCAAGCTGAGCAGGAGACCACAAGTTTTGTTGCCTCAACTTGACCCACTCGAGTGAATATTTTGGTTCGATGTATTTAAATTACTCAACTTTAAAAACATAATGACCATTTGGAAGATGCTCTTACGCCCGTTTTGTAACTCTTTTATTCTTTTTGTTTTCAATGCACAATAGCCAAGTCAGCATAAAGCTATAAAAAGGAATCCTCTAAGGTATTAATGTGCATTTAAAATATTCAAAAAAAACATTGCCGAAAAGAATATCCCTCTTAAAATGAAAATATGACAAAAATGTCAATAGTGCTTGGATCAACATTTATCATTTTGAAGTTTCCAATCATTTGAAAATGGCATATGTTTTGTCCACATCTTAGTGGTAAGTAGGATGTTGCTATATAATGTTACCTTCTTAAACTGAAGAATTAATTTTATCACTGTAGTAATGTTATATTGTATTTTCAGTTAATTATTTATATTATTGATGTTTTTTTCTTTAAAATGCATATGAATTAATTTTATCAATAAATTAATGACAAAATTAAAGTTTTTTATTCTGTCGAGTCATTCTGTGTTTTTATAGATTCTTTTGCGGAGCCCAAATCTAAAATATGGTTTCTGAGTCTAATCTGAGGGCTTGGAGTTCTATACCTTGTTGGAGGAGACCAAGAGCTGTCCACTATTAGAACTTCTCCAAGTTCTTTTCTTTTCTTGCATGTAGGCTAGCTGGCTTCTGCTCTTGGCTGCCTAATTTCTTTTGTTTTGTGCTTTGTCTGTTCAGTTCTTTTCTTTTCGCTTGTGTGTTTTGCCATGCTGGTCAAGGTTACCTTCTACCTTTCCCTATGCTTGCCCTTATAAGTGATATAAGGGCCAAAAGAGTGAATGTGGCAAACTGGAAATGAAATTTAACATAAGGTCCTGATTATATAGATGGTCAATGCATGGAAGCAATTAGGGGACGGAGGAAGTAAGGAAAATAGGGGTTGCAAAGAAGAAAGCCAATAAGGATCATAAGAATATCATTAAAATGACTCATCCTGCAACTTGTGCTCCATGGGTTAGAGGAGTGCAGTTGGAAAAATAAAAACTTCAAATAGTCAGCAGAGTTGGATACCACAGTGCATATCGATGGTTCTGAATTTGTCTACAGCCCTTAAGGAGAAAAAGGGTGAGGAACCAATGATTCAACCAGAGAAGAAGGTAGGAGCTCTATATTTCTTGAAACCAACCCTAGTTTGCAAACTATGCTTGAAAATGAGGGAGAAAGACTAAGAAATGTCATGGTTTTCTTTGCTTATGTAAATGTGGATGCACTGCCATCTAGGAAATTCTTGGATGATTGGATTAATTTTGTCTAGACTAAAAAGGTAGGGATTTATGTAAGCTTCTACTGTATGATTGACAAGGGGAATTTTTTTATTTTCTTTAAAAATGCTTGAATGGCTAGAAGGGTTTTGAGTAAAGCTTGTTGGAATGTCGGCCATTTGTTGTTTAAGGCTATTCCTTGGTCTCCTAACTTGATTTTGACTCTGTATGTATGCAAGCGACCCCTAAATGCCTCCACATTTGTGGATTTTTCTTCCTTTAGCTCTAAAGCCTATTGGAGAGGTGTTAAGGATAAAAGAAACTATGTATACTCTCCCTCATCGCAATGCAATGATTTTGATGGTTTCAACTAGGATATCAATATGTCAATCTACATGGGCAGACATGGGTATAGTAAGTATCCAATACGGATACAGTACTGATGCGCCTGCAGATATGTCCAAGATACGTCCTAGAACGGTCTAGATAAGGCCAAATACATTTGCAAATGTATCCAATGTATCCAAACCGTTTGAGACATATTTGGGGCGTATCTTGTGGGGGGATGCCTTTTTCTAAAAAAATTCAACATTAAGACATAAAGTGACCCCAAAAATTTTAAAAGAACATGAAATCTTTGACACGGTGTTGGTGAGATAATTTGTCGCGGTGCAGATTATTAGTTTTCACCAATAGTCATGGGGCTAGACCCCTCCTTTTTGGGTATGGGGAGGTTCCCATTATTAAATGTAAACTACCTAAAACTGTAGGGTGGCAAAGTGCTTGTACAGTGTACAAGGGGATGAACTTGCTTGGGAGAGACATAAAGGGGAGTAGTAGAAATAGGGACAAAGGGTTAATGTTGTGAGTAGACTTACAAAATTCACATACATTAGCCAAAGTAGGTCCACATTCAATTAGAAGAACACAACAATGTAAGCAATCAGCAAGACTAAGAAACCAGATCCATTAATCAAGGACACAAAGTTCCTTCTTGGTTGTACAAGATTACAATGCTTGCAAAATTGGAGAGTAGAAAGGATAGATGAACATAGACAAGGAAATAGAGGAAATGCAACTTTTGTTGCTTGTAGTAGTGAAATCCAACAACTTACAACAATCAACAATTGTCAACCCTTGGAATAGAGACGCCGTTACAATTTATAGATTTACAATATGACTCTTCATCCTCCCTTCACATGACCTTCCACTTTCTTATCACTTGTGACCCTTCATCTCCTAAAATCGAGTTAAAGTATTCAATTTGGGCACATATACAATATTTTTATTGCGAAATCCAAGTTTAGAACCCTTCATTTACCCCTTCTTGGCCAAAATAAGGAAGTTATTGTGAAAATCGGTCAAACAGTCGGCCCAGACAACAATCCAGAGAACTGGAGGAATTGAGGAACAGTTCCTCCGAGGCCTTCAATCACCGATCCATTCATTTTCTTTGTTATGCGGGCAGGGTGGTAATTCGGGGAATAGAGGAAGCGGAGGAACAGTTCCCTTTGTTCCTCATTTGGTCGACATAACCGATTTGTGCACCTTTTCTTTGCCCCATCAGCCACATCAGCTTTCCGGAGAACCTAGGGAACATCAGAATTGTTTTGTTAGTTCCATATAAGACAGAATTTTCCGATTAGTTTGAGTAGTGGCGAATCGAGGTTTCGGAGGAAGCGGGGAACGAAAGAACTTCAAGAACGTTCCTTTAGTTCCCAAGAGGGTCAACTTTATCGATACAACTTGTTGTGGGGCACGAAAAGAACGGTGGAACTATTCCCACAGCTCCGCGAAAGGCCAACTTAACCAATTAAACCCTCCCCTTTGCGTTCGGCGGTGATTACAGTGATCTGGAGAACGCGAAGAAGGGAGGAGCAGTGCCCAAGTGACTTTTGTGCCCAATGCGGCTGAGGCTATAAAGTGGGGAACAGGTGGAACAGAGGAGTTGTTCCTCATGTTCCTCAAAAGGCCGATTTTGCCCTATTTGACCCCAAAACTTGCAAAAATTGACTGACTCTTGGATTGTGAGGCTTAGCAAAAGGACAGAAACACAACCAAAGCATGAGGATTTGCCCATGACTTCAAAAGTTTTGTACTGATCTTGTGACAACAACACCATTCACCCTTTTAGCACGGAAGAGCAGCAACAGTGTCTTGAACTATCACGGAAGATTCTTAGGTCTTGGAACAAAAGTGATGTGCCCATCATGGAGAGAGTTCCAAGAGCTTTCCAACATCTCTGATATGACCTTGTCTTGTTCAAGTTGTTCCTAACTTCAATTTCTTCCACGAATCTTCCCTAAACTGCCTTGGCTGCATTCAGAACTCTCATATACAACTCCCAGATGGCTTGAGTCTTCCCTATCAGCTTCTAGAGAGTGTTCATATGCTACAAAATGGCCAAAAATGGCCCTTTCAAGACCTCTGGGGAAAGTTGTTTCTCCTTGAAACTCAGTGACTTCTTCAATCACCTTAGGCATTCATCCCTGCAAATGAAACACACTTGAAAATCTTGTTAGCACGTTCCTACTAGCCAGAATGAGGATGACACTGAGGGCAAGCTGATTGGAGAAAGGATTTATAGTGACCGAGAGAGGAATTTTCAAGTGGAGGCTTGGTTGTCATGGCCAAAAATTTCAATTTTGCATGCTAGACATTTAGCATAACAACACACGGATACTCCTTTGGTGACGCAAGACCTGCATGGGAGTGGTAGCAAGAGTGCTCCAAGTCTATGTGGTTCTAATGAACCAATGAACCACGTCATGATGTTGATGTCGATGCTCTCAATGAAGAGCAATCTGATGAATATGGTGAATGTTGAATACCAATTTTGATGTAATACTATTTTGATTTTTAAATGCTTATTATGTGGTTAATTCCTCTTTATCATGCTAGAATTTATACATTTTTTAATACATTTTTTGTATCCCCATATCCCCATATCCAAGGCAAAAAAAGCGTTATATCCATGTATCGGATTCCTTATATCCATACCGTATTCAAAATGTATCATATACTTGGGTTTTTAAATGCCAAGCCTATTCTAGAAAATTTGTGTTATGAAATTAATGCTAGAAGATATGCTTGTAATGTTAACAGACCTAGGTGGAATGGAAGCATGCTTCTACTGTAAGCAAGACGGCCACCTCAAGAATAAATGTCCTTTGTTGCTTCCTAAAACAGGGGTTATTGAGGGAGCAGGGAAAGTGAGTCTATTTCTAATTCCAATCAAGTGATTCATGTCGCGGAGCGTGCTCTAAATATCATAAAAACTTCGGAAGAAGAGAACCTTGAAAGTTCTTTTGCAAAGGTTGAAGGTAAGAAAGAAGAGGAAATGATTCAAGCTCAATAAGTTGAAGGACTTGTATGATTCTCACTAACAAGTAAGAGTTCGCATGGTTGCAATTGAAGTTGTTCAATCTTGAATTGAAAAATGGTGATGTGATGGGTATGGCCTCAAAAATCTAAGCTATCAAGCATGATATTGAAGCCACCAGGGTGAAAATTGATATATACATGACAACATTCATAAAAGCCTTTCTTCCTACATATTCAACCTACTTGGAGTCCTTACAAGATACGCAATCAATTAAAGACTCGCACTTTTGATAAATTGGTTGAAAAGATGGCTGCAAGGGGAAGAGGCTTTTGAGACAGGAAAATCGACTCATACAGAAAGAAGGCATTTGTTATGCCCATCAAAAGGGAAATTCTTCCAAGACTTCTTCACTCAATAAGGCTTCATCCTTCCAAAAATGATGAGAAGATCGGAAAAATAAGGGGAGGAATAAGGGTCAAGCAAGCTAAAGTAACAAATAACAGTAGGCAAAAACAGATTAATGACATAACACTTGTTTTGCAAACGGTGTGGCATAAACGGGAGCCATCAGGCTCATGAATGCAAGACTTCATGGGAGAAGATTGAAGCTTGTTGCAAATAAAAAGAAGAAAAGAAGCCCACCAAAGAACCAGACTCTACTCAAATCACAAGTGAATATGTGCTTCTCAAGTACAAATGAAGCAAGCAAACAATGTGTCAGTGAATTCAACATGGTTTGATCCTTAAATCCATGACACCGAGTGCCACTCAACATATAAGTTTTTGGAAGGACTTCTTTGTAGGAGTTTCATGAGGAATCATTGTAGCCCATGGTATATCTGGTAGATAGATTAAGTCAGCAAACAATAAGGAAAGGATACAATCCAACTTGAAGTGTGCATGGGACTTCCAAATTTCATTCTTAAAAATGTCATCTACCTTCCTCAATTAAAGAGAAACATTTTGTCTTTGATGCTCATTCATCAGCAAGTGCACTCCATTTTACTGAGACAATGGGGAAGTCGACTATCCAAATAAAAACTGACAATGCAGTTGTACTGACTTAAATGTGAGGATGGCAAGTTAATAAAACTCAGAGGGTGAGCCATCAATTTCATGGAATTTTGCTCATCTCGTTGAAAATGGAACATCTCCAAGAATGTTGTGGCATACAAGATTTGGGCACTCCGATCATGATTGCATATCATGTGTTGCAAAATAATGGCATGGCAGGAAATAATGGCATGGCACGATTGTTCATTCTGCCCACAAAATCTAAGCAGTGTGAAGCTAGCATTTCAGCTAAACACATCAAGAGGACCTTTTCAAGAAGTCATAATAGAAAGCTTGATAGAAAGTTGCAATTGGTCCACTCCAACTTGTGTTCTCTTCCAATTCTATCAAATGGTGGTCACAAGTACTTCATGTTATTCATCAACCACTACCGCATAATAACATAAATCTACTTCCTCAAACAAAAATTAGAAGCCTTTGAAACGTGGGATACTCAAGATTGATGATGGTGGTCAGTACACTATAAAGGTGTTTGAATCCTATCTCAAGCAAAATGGGATCAAACACCATCTCACAGTTCCTCACACCTCAACAAAATGGAGTAGTTGCACGGATGAACAAAATTGTGATGAATATGGTTCGTGCAATGTCATATTTCAAAGTGGTTGAATCTACATATCTGGGTCACCACCCGTTTCGCCTCACGAGGATCAAACTGCCGCAAAGTCTGGGCAACAGATTCCTCATTCCCTTCAACAAATGATGGGAGTAGCTTCAGGATCACCTATCGGCACAGTTAGGATTTCGCAGAGGCCAGTGTGCTGCAATAAATCAGTACACTTGGGCCTCAGCGAGAGCAGGCACCTTGCGCTAATTCGTCTCAATTTACTCCTCAAGCAGCAGTGCGAGATCTCGAAGCCTGAAAGGACCTTTGAATAGGGGTACGTCGCACCGCACGAGTCACTTGGTTCGTGTCAATAGGCCACCATCAACGATTAGGGCGCCATTGCCTGTGAGACCATCATCACCACCTTCTGGAGGAAAAAGCAGAGCACAGTACTCGCAATTCAGTACCGGCTAGTGTGATTACAGATTTGCTTACCATCAACAATTGCTTACAATTGAAGGTTCTACCGATGGTTTCAATGAAATGTGGCGTGGTTGCTTCAATTTCCATAGTTGTCATGGGCTTAAGGTTTTTGAGATCCACTTGTTACGCCAAATTGGGTATTCATCTTTTGTGAGACATAGCAGGAATAAGATGGACCATCAGGAGTCACGGAAGCTGCATCTCTCACTTGTGACAGTCACTTTGAATCCTCCTAGGCATACAAGCTATATAATGAGAAAAACCTGTATGAAATGGGGTGTGGTCATCTTCCTTCAGTGCATCATCTTAAGATGTTTGAATCCACTTACGCATTGATTCCTAAGGAAAAAAGGAATAAGCTAGACCATAAGAGTCCCAAATGCATTGACTTGGGCATGTTGCGAATCCTCCAAGGCTTGACAGGCTATACAATGGGAAAAACTTGATGTCTATAAGGAGAGTGATTTGGAAATTCCAAACAATGAGGGAGGGACATACAATTGGGAGTCATTTAATTCCGTATTATCTCCTATAATAGCAGATTGAAACTCCTTCCTAAAAAAGAAAATGAATAAGTGGCACAAAAACAAAGGACATGAAAGTAAAGGAGCTTCATATCGTGATATTGAGGCACCAAAACCACACAAGAAGATACCTAAATGGGCAACACAGACATTGAAAGATGTCCATCCTGATGAAGTTGGAAAAACTAGCACACAAAGCGTACATGCAATTGCACAAACAACAAAAAATGTCCTAGAAGAAATTCAAAACAAGATTGAAAAGGAACATATTGAATGATTCTCCAGGAGAATAACTCAATGTTGCATTCGAATCAGGAACCAGCCTCTTTCAAACACGGTAAAAAGGATGAGTCCAGGAGAAAAATCCATGAGATATGAGTATGATGCATTAATGAAAAAAGGGACTTGGAAGTTGGTTGATCCTCCACTCAGTTGTAAACCAATTGGTTGCAAGTGGGCCATCCGCAAAAAATACAAGGCTAAAGGCTCACTTCAAAAACATAAAGCAAGGCTTGTCACAAACGGATATTCTCAAAAAGGGAGGAATTGGCTACAATGAGACCTTTGCACCTATAGCAAAGTGGACTACTATTCAAACTTTGTTTGCTTTGGTAGCACAGAATGTAAACGGAGAGTTCATCAAATGGACGTAAAGACTGCATTTCTCAATGGTGATCTAAAAGAAACGGTGTACATGACTCCAGCGATGAGGATTTGAAACGAACAACCACGAGCATAGTGTGCGCAAACTTGAAAAATCATTGTATGGTTTGAAACAAGCCCCATGAGCATGGTATGAAAAGCTTACTAAACACATCCTGAACATGAATTTCAAGTGATTTGAGTTTGAAGATTGCAACTCTTTTTTGTCAAAACAGTGGACACAACAATTGTATTTTTTGTGGTGCATATGTCAATGATCTACTCATAACAGGAAATAATGAGAAATGTACTAAAAAAATCGAAGCAAAGACAGATGAAATGGTTTGAAAAGACAAATTTAGGGCTATATTTATTACTAATTTGGGTACTAGAAGTGCTTTAGAAATCAAAGTACATCTTCAAAACCCAACATAAGCATATTGGTGAAATTTTGAGCGAATTCTGAATGATAGATTGTAAGCCTCTCAGTACGCCCATGGAACAAAATCTGAAATTGACATCAGAAAGATACCACTAATTTGGTTGATGCGACCAAATACAAATAGCTCATTGGAAATTCGATACATGTGAGACCACAACTAGACCAGATATTTCCTTTTTTTTTTGGTGTTTTGTCTAGATTCATGCAACAAGCCAAAGAAAGTCATTGGGTAGCAGCAAAAAGAGTCCTTTGATATCTCAAAGGAACACACAATTTTTGGCTCAATTACTCCATAATACTCTAGGGCAAGAGGACTTCAAACCGAGTTGGGTATTCATATTCTAAACTATGTTTGTGATTTTGAATATGGGAATTCTACGCATGAGGGTTTCTAAAAAATTTGGGAACAGTAATGTCGTCAATTGGAAATCAAAGAAGCAATCAGTGTCCGTAATTTCTTTAGCATAGAAGCAAAATACATGGCCGCTTTCAGAGGTCAATGAGAGTGATTTTGTGGCTCAGAAGGATTCTTTCAGACTTGCAAGGACAACAAGTTTCATGTCAACACCATTAATGGCTGACAACACATCTGCAATTCAAATGGCAAAGAATCCAATCTTTCACAACCAAACCAAGCACATCAATACAAAATTGCACTTGATTCGTCATCATGTGAAAGAAGGCAATGTCAAATTACTTCATTGTCCTATTGTGGAGCAGCCAGTAGCACATTTTGACAAAAGCGCTTGGAAAAGAAAAAAATTGAGAATGTTTGGATTGGCGTGCTTTGTCTCACCGTAACCCCTGCGGATTAAGGGGAGGTGTAATATTATTGTACATAAGATTAGATAATCCTAGGTGTTATTTAAGAGAGCTTTTGTCTTGTAGTTGGAACTTGGACAGTTATCGTATGTAGTTGAAGAGTTACGGAGAATATGAAGTGCAACGGCCACTCTAATGGCTTTATATTTGTAAACCCCGTCATTTGTTTATGCTGAATAAAAATACTAAATTTTGTTTGCACATTCTATTTTCATTCTCTTTTGCAGTCCATCTAATTCCTGGCCTGACACACCTTGTCTTTTTCTTACACTCAAAATCGTCATGCTGATAAGGACCTCAATGTCCTAACCATCTTTTTTTTAGCATTGTAACAGTCAAAGGTGTATTTTGGCTCGAGCACCTATTGTATGTGTAGGGCTGACCGCTGAGCATTAGGGTTGGGGTTTTGTAATGAATCTCAAGTGCCTATGTTGTAAGGCCAACCCTTGGGGAGCATTAGAGTTAGGGTTGCAATGCCTATATATTGCCATTGTAAGGAAGAGATAAGGGCTTTCTTTATTGTTGTAAACGAGCTCTGTTCAAAAGGACGATGAACCTTCGAAGAAGCTTGGGATATTTGAATATAAGAAAGTTTGAATCTATTTCCTAAGGTCATTTAACATTCCAATTCTTTACATTCTATTATTTCCATTTCCATTAATCTTTTGCAAGCATATTCATATCAAGTCGTATTAGAACTGTTTCCAGGGTCATGTTTTCGCAGCAGCAACAAGGTTTTAGTGGTGTTGCTTTTGTACAATATATGCTCTCACCCATCCCATTGCACATCTTGGTGATCATTAAGTGGTACTAGAAGTGGCAGTGCAATTTTTCCTAGCGCCAAATCAACCCAAAAAAATTGCTACAAGTTTTTTTTTTCATTTTTAGGTTGCCACGGGTTTTTAAAAATCCACATAAAGTTATCGCTTTTAGTTAAGCATGTCAGATCCCTGTGTGAGTGAGGTGGGATTTGACCCATCAACACAGGCTCTTAGACAATGTTATACATGAACGTGAGCTTCCATGTACCTTCATGATTTTTAGAAGACCCCATAAGTTGTTTTCAAAGCCTAGCCTAAAAATCTTTGGTCGTCTATAAGTTGTGATGCACCAATAAGAGGTTAGCCCTAAGAAGTTACTTGCATCGTACCTCAGAGACAGGATAGTGAGCTACAGGAACTGTAATCCTCCGTAGTTAGTGCTTTGAAATACTAGGCTGACACTATTTATAAAGAAGATCAATATAACTGCGAGCCAACAAACCAAATACACCTTGTAGCAAACCCTCCCTGTTACAACCCTAACTATGATAAACCCAACAGCGACAGAATTTTCTAAAAGTTACAGAGGCAATTACATAGGAAATAATGGTCAAAAAAATTCAGCCACTGTAAGTCAAAAAAAAGTCAAGAAAAAACTTCTCTTCACCTTCATCTTGATCGTTTTGGTGTACAACAAAATAATAATAAAAAACTTGGGTCTCTCATATCATGGTAGTGACCCAATCCGAAGAAATTGACCAAATTATAGATGACATCAAAAACAATCCAATCATACCACTCCTTAATAAAGTAGAAATTATCCCAAACGAACGAATGGATCTCATAGATGAATTGAACAGCAGATTGACAAGTCTAAATGCCAAATACAATTCCATCCATGGTGGTCATAGCTCTAGCTCAAGGCCTCGTGGTCACAACAATCACCAACAACTTGAGGGACAACCCCAAACTACTCAACTAGATTTTCTGCAATTTTTCGGTGATGACCCAGCAAGTTGGCTATATTCACTTATTTCCCACCTATCCCAAACAGATTTTCTCTTTGTCTTCATCATTTTGGTAATAAAATATTGGATCCCACATATGATGGTAGTTACCCAATCCAAAGAAATGGACCATATTATGGCCGACATCAAAAATCCAGTCAGAAAACCTCCTTTACACTAAAGAAAATTATCCAAATTGGAAAAATTGGATCTCCTAGTTGTCATTGTCAGCAGATTGACGGGTTTGAATGCCAAATACAATTCCATCCAGAGTGGACATGGCTCTAGCTCAAGACCCCATGATCATAACCAGCCCCAACAATTTGAGGGACGGCCCCAAACTCGTCGACTAGATTTTCCTAGATTTGTTGATTATGACCCAACAAGCTAGCTACATAAAGAGTATTTCTTTTCTATCCATCAGACCCCCACGGATTAGAAACTCCCTATAGCTTCATTTAACTTGGAACATGAAGGTATTCAGTGGTACCAGTGGTCGGCTAAAATATACACTACACTCACATGGACAAAGTTTAGTAAAAACATGCTCACACGATTTGGCCCTAGTGAATATGAGGACTTCACAAGTGCATTGACTAAACTGAGGCAAACTCACTCTGTCTATCAGTTTGAAAATTGGCTAACCAAACAAGTTATGGGTCATGAAGATTTACTCAATATTAATATAACTGATTCCCTAAAAATGAATCACGTAATAATTCACTGCGGAGACACCAAATATTAAATGAAAGAGATAGGGAGCTCCATAATGAATGATTCATAAGTTACAATACAAAGGTTTTGCAAATAGACTAACAAGCTAAGCAGGTGGACTTGTGAGGAAACGACAAGGTTATGTGTGCTTGGGCTAGAGAAGTATTGGGATGGGAAGACCTGGTGTAACACCCGTTTGAGCATCACCAAGATGGAATGAGTGCCAAGTGGACCATTCATGCTCATGAGATGGGTCCTTGTGAACCACTACTCGAGAAATATTGATCATGAAGACTCAATATTAATGCAACTGATTTCTGAAAAAAGATATCTCATTATATATATATATATATATATATATAATATAATCAAGAGTACCACTAGCATGAAAAAAGAGTGCCCTCTCTCGCCAACTTTCTTTTGAATCAACATGGATGAATTTGAAGACTATAATCTACAAAACACTAAAGTGGAGGATAGGTGTACCTTGCACAATGTCCTGATTGCTATACCTATTTTTGTTGTTGATGCGGTCCTCGTTGCCCACTCTTCCAAGGGTTTATAGAGGCAATTGGATTCTCTAGCTCAATTCAATGCGCTTCAGCAACTATCTTCAAACCTTAGTAAGACTCAGGTTATGATCTTCAATACCTCCAATAGTTTTCTCTCCAACTACAGATTTCTCTACAAACCCAAGCCTACGGAACTCACAACATCCGATATGTAATTGGGAGTTCAGTTTACTGGTACATCTCTTAATCTTAAACTTACTTCTCAAACTCCGTTTTGTAAGGTTTACGCATCCCTTTCTATTTTAGAGCATGAGTGTCTTCAAATACATTTTCAGGATATACCTACAAAGATGCAGCACTTTGATATTATCACTACCTAGAGTGCTTTATAGGTTCAAGATTTTGGGCCACACTTGCCACTCTTTGATGCTATTATTTAAGCCAAAGTACTTTACGGGTCCAAGATTTGGGGCTGCAGTTAGGGCCTGTTGTTTGGGCACATGTTGAGAGGGTGCAGCTGTAAAAACTCTTGCTTCAGCGCATGATCCATGGCAGACAAACACTCCCACAGTGCACTGCCCAAGCTGTGTTTGCTGCTCAGCCTCTTTGTCATGAGAACATTTTCAGGTTTACTTTCTATCTCAGACTTATTTCCATAGGATGTTGCCTCTGGTTGGTAGAGACGCCTATTTTTAGCCTTTTGTTCTTCAAAATGGGTTGCTTTTTTAACTCTCCTAGACAGCAACAGTGTTGGCATCCAGAGACCAATAGGGCTTCTCTAGTCTATCGTCATTTAAATTGACTGCCTTCCTCCATTCAAGGAGGAAACTTGCTAGTTTTTGTGCTTTCCTAATTAAAGGTTCTTGAAACTCAACCTCATGCATCAAGTTTTTCAAGGAACGCCAAGCACTACTGGGTTAATTACCTCTTTCATTTAGCATGCTTCAGTTGTTGGAGGTGCTAACTGTCCCTTGTATGCTGCGACTACCAACATGGATGGTGATAGATCAGTGAGACCACATCCTTATCTATGTGCATCTACTAGGGAACCCTTCGTTCTCTTAGATACAAGGTAGATACAAAGCTCCTGAGTCTAGAGGTTCATTCGCACTTTAGGAGATCAAACCAGACACGTATCACCAGCTTCCTTTCTACTGGTTGAGGATCATCAACCTTGGATGTTTGGGAGAGTTTCTAGGGGATGCTCTTTACGTTCCCTCAGGATCAATCAATCCTGCCCACTTAGTCCTGGGCGTACTCCCATGATACCATCAGGTCTTGTATTGCCTCTTTAACAGTGATCGATAATTAAGGACTCGTGATTCTGATTAAGGGCATCCATCATTTCCAGTCTATCTTCTATCTCCTTCAACGTCAAGTCCCCCTTTTTGTGATTAGTTGTAAGGTTAATAGTGCATGGTTTTAAAATTTTAAGGTTTTCCCTCTTTGAGTAAACCCCCTTGTTTGCTAGGCTCCATCATTAGGGCATTTTTTAGTGTAGTTCTAGCTTGCAGTTTCATTTGGAGCCTCGTTTCTCTCCTTCTAGTGATTTCTGCTGATTGTACTCGAGAGTCCCATTGACATATTTTGGTCATGTGTGTGCACTAATATAATTTCATTCTTTCTTCTATCTTTATGAGTCTAAGCATACAACAATCATCAATATATTTAGAACAATGTTATTTCATCATCGGTAGTTCCCAAAAGTGTGTAGAAGTTTCATTTATCAATTGTAAACTTGCATGTCAAAGTGTATGGTGGGGGCTCATGATAAACAAAACCATCAATAAATTTGAGCTTGACAGCTAACGGTGCCTATCAAATTCATAGCCTGATTCAAATAAAATGTTGTTTGGACTCTCAAAGTGCAGATACCCTTATTTCTGTACATGTTCATCTTTCCTATTAGTTTTTTATACTTTTTGTGTGCATACGTGAAAATGGTGGTGTTCAAAGGGTGAGCACAATTTGGAGAAAGAAGGCATTTTGAACAGGAGAATGGGAAACCATAAGACAAGATCAAAACTATAGATGAGGTGAATTTCAATGTTGTATATACATTTTCATGAAAGCTATATGTAAGCTATAATGGTGTATCCTAAACACAACCACGTGCTAACTTAATAGTCTGAAAGTAAAACACCATTTTTGATTGGAAAAATACACAAACAAACAATGGAGTATTTGGATCCTTCATTTGGTTTTGCTTCTTGTGACAATAGATTCTCCAATTGTCAAATTATTTTTAATCATAAAATTCTTTTACTAAGTATAAACAGTTCTTTCATTCGGCAAGGCAGGTCAAAAGAAGCAAAATGTTTCATAATTTTGTTAAGTTAATTAACAGTGATTTGGCAAACTCAGACTTTGGTCTCAAATCATGCAATTTTCATAAAAAACAAGGGGTGATATCGTGCTAATTTCATAAATAACAAGGGATGTGGAGTTTACCTATCAGTTCAGATTGTTAGATTTCTGAACTAGCAATCACTCGATTTCTTAGTTGTTGTAAATGCCACAAACTTGCATACATAGATTTTATACAGAAAATTATGTAGGGGAAAACAATTTCACCAACATCTTATATGCAAAATCACTTTTTCAGATACAAAGGAGTCGTGAACAAAAAAGGTTAAGAAATCTTTGTGGAATTTTTGCTGTTTGTGTGTATTTCATTTGTTTTTCTTATATGAATCACAATCACGGGTTTTTTTATCATGTACTGGGAAAATGTAATGTTTTTGGACTCTTGCCTTGAGGACAAACTCTGTTGCACCCACACTCCAGATATGGTTATTATATTCTACAGATTAATATCTTGACTTAAATTGCACAATACAACAATAGTGATGAAAACTCAAATTAGGCTGAAACAGATAATAGAAGATTACAAGCCATCAAAAAGAGCCATCTATTATCGTTAATTTTTTCCTAATCCGTGACTCTAGTTTTCTTCCCATAAATTTCAATTTTCAGCATTCTGATCCAATGTATGTATACTGTAGATATTTTCGTCATCACATGGTTACTTTCTTCTCACAAAATCCTTCAAATCTTTTATGAGTTGGTCTTATGATAATAATCTATCCTTGTTGCTTGCTTAATAGCATTCGCCTACATGTTCCCTCTATCATAGGTCTCGTCTTCTATTTTCCATCTACTCCTAAACTGATAATACAGACATGCAGACGATAATGGTAGACCAATAATGAATAATTCATGTTCCTTCAAGATCCTTATTCAAAAAAAAAATTGAAAAGAAAAAACGTATTATATTAATGCGGTACAAATATTACAAAAGAAACAGCTGTGTAAGAGCTGTGTCCAGAAGCATGACACCTGTGTACAAAGACAGACAAGAAATATAAAAGAGAAGCAACCAGAAATAGCAGTATACCTGTGTACAAAGGACAGACCAGAAATATAAAAGAGAAGCAACCAGAAATAGCAGTACACCTGTGTACAAAGACAGACCAGAAATATAAAAGAGAAGCAACCAGAAGCATAACACCTGTGTACAAAGACAGACAAGAAATATAAAAGAAAATCAACCAGAAATAGCAGTACCTTTCATCTATCTACGCTACTTAGAATGCTAAATAATAAATACAGATTTAGATCCTTGCAATTACATTCCTGTAAAAACTGGCAGAGAAACGGTATCCTTGCAGCATGTGTTTATTGATTAAATTCTAGATCCAGAGCATGTTTTGGCTTGTCTTCAGCTTTTTCTTTGTCATACACCTTGGCTTCACAAAGCACTGTAATATGAGCAGATTACTCTACATGAGCAATATCTCGTGTTCCTTAAGAGACAATGCTAGTGGAGACCTCTGAAGCTGAAACTGGAAGATCCTTTAAGCAGACCCTGGCAATTGGAGAACTGTGCACACTTGCGAGGCTTGCTCCCAGAATGGGAGGAATGATGTCCCAAAACATCCTCTTAGTCGAAGTGTTAGCATAGAGTGACCTGTGGAGTGTTTGAAGCCATAGACATCTAGATGTTCACAATCCTCAGAAATCTGGGCTCTCATTTTGTTGTTTGATGCTACCAGCTGTTGGCTGGCTAAGCCAGACTGCTGAAGAAGGTAGCCTGTCCTAGAAGGATTGCTGAGTGAGGTCCCAGCAGTGATGAGGTCATCCTGATAGTACTATGTAACACGGATTGCTGAGTTGAGTAGGTGAGGATATGCGTTGAAAAACAAACACGGCATATCCTCACCCACTCACCTCAGCTATCTAGCAGTGATGAGGTCATCCTGATAGTACTATGTCACAAGGATTGCTGAGTAGGTGAGGATATGCGTTGAAAAACAAACATGGCATATCCTCACCCACTCACCTCAGTTATCTACTATCGGAGGATCTTGGGGTTTGATTGTGGTGTGCCATCTCATGGCTTCACCAAATGTTGTGTGCTATCCACCATCAGCTTCCTCGTGTTCTCAGCCACTCATGGTTGAAACCATACAACCTACTTCTCCATATGCCGTAGCACCAAGTACCAACAATACCGCTAGCCTTGGACACTCATGTCAGGATACCATTGGAAACAACAAAGCTTGAAAGATCAACTAAAAAGACAAACGGTTGTTCTTTTTGTAGCCATCCAGCCTCGTCTTTCATCTCCGCACTTGTATAAATTATTAAATATGTAACATAGCTATCCATTAGAAGCCTTCAAGTCTTCAACTAAGGTTCTAGTTTTGGAGTAAGTTTTAATAGTTTTGGTTGTCATACATCCAATCCATCAGATTCTATACAGGACTTGTAGATTTATGAATTAATATAATATTAATATGTTACTACAGTTATATATGTTGTTCTTTTGGTTTCCTTGTTTTGTGTACTCATTTGTTCTCTTTGGCATGGTACTCTGATTATTGTTTATAAGACTCGTCATAAGAAGCAGTACACATAACATATTGAACCCTTGTTTTCTGTGATGTCCCCTGGATCGCCCTTGCACTCTAGATCATCCCCAGACTCCGAATCACCCCCACACTCTGGATCACTATCCCTGTGACGCTACTATCAGAATGACCCACACCCCCATGCAAGCCTCACTCAGAAATCATCCCTTATCGCATCTGAGATGCAGTGATAGGAACACCTTTGATTGAGGTTGAGTCACCTCATTTATCCACCACTGTAGATCCTTCAACATATACAAGAACCAATTTTGATACTCTACCATTCTATCTATCAAAGACATCGCTATAACAAATGCAAACAAATTTGCCAGTGCAGCTTCCACTTTTCATGTTTAAACGAATGAAATCTAAACTACCACAAATCAAAAATGTTCCTAATCTATGGGAATGCTTTGTGACCAACAGGGCAGGTACACATATTGATATAAGTATACAGCTCAATAATTATCTAGCGCTATCTCATAAGAATAGGGTTGCAAAAAGGCATTTTGTTTAAAAAAGAATGACAAAGAAATCAGGGGCTAGGAATGCATCTCTCTAATATCAATTGATGAAATATCTTTCTATTGAAGCTGTATTTTGAATGATATGAAACACCCAACATACGAGCGGAAATTTTCCAAAGATAATCCTAAATTTTAATGTGCATGCCTCATTCAATTTCCGTAGTTTTTCAGCCTCTTCTGCTTGTTTCCTCTCCAAATCATCTTTTGCTTTTTTATTCATTGCTAGAATTTGGCGCCGTACATCTGATGTTATAGAAATTTTATGGCTGCCTCTCTCAAGATCAACTCTCTGCAAAAACCTAAACAAGATTAGACAACACTGGAGCTTTCTTATATATTTCCCACCTAAAAGCTTGTGCCAAGGTACTTACCTGTCTAGACAGTCTGATCAAGTGGCCTATCATGGTTCGTAAGCGTTCCTCAACACACTGCAAATTGTATATATGGTATCAACTTTAAAGAAGATGGAACAAGCAACCTAGAACCACATATAAAGTCAAGAATAATATTTTTTACCAGTGACAAGCAACGCTCACTGTCACTGCTAGTATATTTAATACCATACTTTGCCACTGCCAAAGACAGAAAATTTATTCAGAATATTCTAAGACATCTTTTAATGCATCATGATCAAACAATCATGTGGGACAACACAGATTTAGACAAATTAGATCTGACAACCATTTTCACATTGAACATCAATTAAGTTACCAAAGGAATTTATGTATGCAACAATCATTATGTTTTCTGAATTGTTAAAGCAAGGTTTGTAAAGTAATACTGATTCCAGCTAATTTTGCACGCAGTGGTCCCTTTTGTAAAAAGGTTCTCTCCTCCTCTTCTTGCACAACCCTTCTCATTGCCTCTGTCGCACGGCTTTCTTCTTTTGGTCCAGCAAACAACTGTTCTTCCTCTTCCTGAACACACAGAATTTAGGTTACTGTCAAGTTCAACATGCTTTGATATGTAACATGCATTTGCATTAGCAATCTAGCATTGCCTTCTGTTGTAAGGAGAACTAAGGAGTAGTAACAATACCCTTAGGTTCACTCCACTGACAGCAGTAACATCATTAAGTTGATCAATGCTTTGATCTAGATAACCCCCAGATACCTTTTGTTTTTTACTGCATACGCAACAAAAATTGATGATGAAAACCTCTGTAAAAGCTAAACACAAGAAGAGTCCCTGTTCTTGAAATTTGATTTTAAATGATATGAGAAGCGCAGACTAAGTTCATCTAATAATGATATCAATGATTTTCAACAAATTTTTGTACAGAGTAAGCAATAACAGCAGAAGTGAATAAATATTGACCTTGCAAGTTGCGTAGGACCGGTAACCTCATGAGGTTTTTTCTGTCCAATCAATGTTTTTTTCGGTGGAGTCTTGATCTGAGAACCAACTGCTGAGGAAGGTGACATTGAAGGGACTTGAATGCGCATCTGACCCTGGAAAGGAATCCCTGAAGAATGGCCACCTGAAATAGGTCCACTAATTCCAGGCAATGTGTGATGTAATGTTGCAGCTGAAGTTGCTAAAGGTGCCTGCCCAACATCCAACAGCGAATTCAGAAAACCCAACACAATTAATAACAATGACAAGGAATAGATAAAACTCAATGGAATAGCAACTGAAACAAAACAACAGAGCTTCCATTGACCTTCCACTAATATTTTCCCTCGATACTTGGTACTGGTAACAACCTGTATAAAATCCAAAAAACAAAATAATGTAAATCCTAGGGGTGTTTTTAAGCCCTGCAGGCTCTGCACAAGAGACTTTACATAGCTTTTATTGTGATTAAAATTTATCTCACTTAATATTTTATCCTTAAAATAAGTATCACCTACTAACACAAATCAGTTTAATGTTCCTTACAATATAGTGCAGGTTGAGTCTATATTTAGAATTAAAATTTCCAACCTATACCACATAGTAGAACTTGTCAAGTTAATCAACTCACAATACTGACATTTTCTGGACATAAATATCAAACAAGATATGGCATTTCTAAATTTGACTCCAAGATAGACGTTCTGATAGTGCATAGTACACACAAATATAACACAGCATATAGGTGTGCTGCCTGGATTGCACAAAGTGCAACACAGTACTCTTTTCCTCTGTTACTGCTCAGTTATACATTGCCTCTTTCTATCTATCATACTTTGTCAGGTAAAGCTGTTAAAGTACCTACAAACTCAATCCAAGCTGAAAAATAGTAAACATTTAAAATAGGTATTATCCTCGAAACTTCCGCTTGCGACAATTCAATTTAGCTATTTATTTTAGAAAAGGAACCTCTATCTTGGAGTCCAGTTTCAAAATGTCATATCAAACAATTTATGGCATTTCTAAATCTGACTCCAAGGTAGTTCTGATAGTGCACAGTTCACACAAATATAACACAGCAAGTACGTGTGCTGCCTAGATTGCACAAAGAGCAACACACTACTCTTTTTCTCTAAGTAGCCGATACGGCACCCCTAGGGCACTTGGTACCAGAACGAAACGTACCCAGTACAAGTACGGCCCGGATACGTGCCCGGAAACGGCCAGGCAGGTCCGGATACGGCCGGGTACATCTGCTGACGGACCCGGCCATACCCGAACTTGTCTAGCCGTATCATGTCCTTACCGCAGAGTTTCCAGGCCCAAAACTGTTTTTCTTTTAATAATTTTTTTGCTAGTTTAAATTTAATATATCATTATGTAATGTTCCTAATTCTAAGCAGATAGCCTAGGAGGTTTTTCATTCGTCATAGCCTTGGTCATACCCGAGGGGCTAAGGACTCTGAAGGCTATTGGGTATGAATATCTATTACAACCTAGTGCATTTGTTATAATTTTGTGTTGACATGAGCATAAAGTGACTTAGTGGGACTAGATTTATGTTTTGCCATTAAAGTGCGGGGGGGCTCACAACACTTTAATGTTATAATATTGCTTTGGGGGTCACTTATGTTCCATGGCAACTTGAAGCGGGTAAAGTAACTTCAGTTACTTTATGTTTTGTTGGTCCTTTCTAGAGGGGGTCGATTAGGGCCATTTGGGCCTCTTGTTGCTTTGGAAAAATTATAAAAGGAGTTTGGGGAGGAAAGGGAAGACACACTTGCATACTCTCATATTTTTCTCATTGTGAAATTGTTGCTTGCAAAATTCCAGCTTGTGGAGTAAGATCCAACCGGGGACCCTAGCTTCGATGGTGACAAATCCATCCCTAGCTAGCAGGGCATTCTTCGGTGGTGAGAGATCCACCCTGGTTTGTCATTTTGGAGCTGATTTGGGGCTGTTTTACAGAGATAATTTTCAGAGCTTCCAGAGGAGGGTTTTTGAGGATTTTTGGGCCTTTTGTGAAGAAAAATCAAGGGTTTCAAATCAGTTGTTGGCTGCAGCGATAAGGGCAGGTTTGGGCACCATTTTTGAAGACTTTTCAGAGGGTTTTTGGCCTCTTTTATAGGGTAGCAACCAACTTTTGGATTTCGCTGCTATTTTTGGAGGGTTTCCCAAGTGCGGCTATCGGATCTGGAGGTTGGGGTTTCATTTACATTATTAATAGAAGTTATTTCCAGATTTACCGAACTTTTGCACTTGTATTTAAAGAGATAATAATTTTTTAAGTTTTGCAACAGCCTAGGGCATTCTGTAATTTTCTGACAATGATTTATTTTCTCGAAAATTCCGAAAATATTTTCCTAGTGTTAGTTTAATTATTAGCAAGCTCTCAGCAAATTTTGAAGGATTTTGAACAAGTATTTTGTTAGTTTAAATCAAAACTAGTTCGCTGCAATTTTCTGCAATAAATCAGAAATTTATTTTGTATATATATATATAGTGTGTGTGTGTGTTTTTGAGTGGTATCCAATAAGGGATATTTCAGTGGTATCAAAGCAGTTGTTCCTCTAGCCTGTTGGGTTGAGAAGATGGGTAATAGTGAGGATCTAGGTGTAGATCTGATGAAACAATTATTCACCAACATGATGAAACAACAGTAAACTACTAATTTCTATTTGAGCCAACTCACTGAGAGATTAGCACAAGGTAAGATTGATACTCATATAGAGAGAGTGGAAAATAGTAATAGGGGACACACGGTTCAGAGAGGTGATAGTGGCAACGAAGGGCAGCGATCTCTCCACTCTTCTACAGGGCCTTTGGGAATTCATGAGCCTTCTTTTTTGAGGGATCCGGAAGTTTCACAGGAATGGCATCCAGTAGATGTTTTTGAAATATCCCTTGTGGTATACCACTTAAATAACACAAAATATTGAAAATTTGCAGCCAAATAAAACACTGATTTTTGCAGATTTTTACTAATTAGGGCAGCGAACTGAAGAAAATTAATAACTCCCAAAATATCCACTCAAATCACTTGAAAATTTAAAGAGAGTTTGCTAATATTATAAAGAACATAAGAAAACTATTTTTGGAATTTTTTAGACATTATAACACTGCCATAAAATTACAGCATGCCCTAAACAGCTGAAAAACTTCTAAAATTCATATCCTCCCGAATACAAGTGCAAAAACTATGAAACTTTGGATATAACATTTACAAATGTAGAAGATGATATTCCAACCCTCAGATCTGAAAATGGCCAACTGGAAACCCTCCAAATAAAGGCTACAATCTCCAAAACAAGTCGCCCTTTTTGGTAGATGGTCAAAACCCCTTTGAAATCCTCAAGAAACGATGCCCAACCCTTTCTTTATTGCTGCCATAAGTCTGATCTGAAAACCCATTGATTATCTTCACAAATTATCTCAAAAACCCTCAAAACCCTATCTCTAAAATCCTCTGAAAATATCTCTATAAATCAGCCTTGAAAACAACTCCAAAATGACAAGCTAGGGTAGATCTTTCACTACCGAAGAATGCCCTGTTAGCTAGGGATGCATCTAATCACCATTGAAGCTAAGGTTCCTGTAGGATTTCACTCCACAAGCTATAGATTTGCAAACAACAGTTGCACATGAAAGGAGATAATTAGGTATGCAATAATGTCGTTTCCTTTTTCCCCCAACTCCTTATATAATTTCTCCAAGGCAAAAGAGCCCCAATAAACCCTAGTCACATTTTCCCTTGGAAGAGCCAATAAAATAAAAGTAACTTAAGTTACTTTTTCCTTTTTAAGTCGCCATGGTCCAAAAGTGACCCCCAAACGCAAAATTAGAATATTAGTACCATGTGGCCCCTTTCTAACGACAAAACGTAACATCTAGTCCTTCCAACATACCTTTTTGCATATGTCAATGAAGAATTATAACAAAATGGACTAGATATTCATACCCAATAGCTCCCAGCGTCGACAACCCCTTGGGTATAACCAAGACTTGGACTCAAATTGGCCCTTAGGCCTTTGGCATAGGAAAGGGGACATTACAGTTTTGGATGAGGAGTCTTGTTGGGAGAGATACCAAACTTTGAACGAGGGCTTTCGTGATAATATGCCATTCCAGGAGTACTGCAAAATGAAGATTGGTAGTAGGCCCAACAGAGATCATCAGATACAGGTGCCTGAGTTACAGCAGAGATTGGGACAAATCTCCATTCCACACTTCAATGGGTCTAAGAAGTGCACTGCATAGTCCTGGATTCAGAAGTTGAAGACATACTTTGACTTGAATCCCATGCGCGAGGAGGATGCAATTAAGTTTGCAATTCTACATCTTAAGGGAGATGCACATGACTGGTGGCATCATGGACTGATTACACAGGGGCACATACACATTGATACTTGACATAGAGGCTGGTGAGCAGATTTGACAGGAGGGACCCTAATAGGCATTTTAGGGAGTCGACTCACTTAAAGCAAACAGGTTCTTTGGATCAGTATATTACAGATTTTCAAAGATTATCAGTCATGGTACCTGATATTACGGAGATGAGGTTGACTTCACTTTTCATAGCAGGTTTGACAGATGTTCTAGTTGGATTTGTGAAGGCATTTGAGCCTTCTTCTTTGCATGAGGCTATTAGGAGAGCACGTGATTTGGAGTTAGCCACTCCAAAGTCGAGGGTTCCACCTCGAGTTCAACAAAGGGAACCTCCATCTAGATCAAACGAACTTCAGCAAAAGGAGCCTCAACCGAGGCAGAAGGTGGCTAAGAAGCCAGTCATTTCTAGAGAGCTTACGGATGAGTTGAGGCAAAAGAAACTATGTTTCGATTGCCGTACACCTTGGGCTCTAGGGCATGATTGCACAGGAAAAGGGAGGGCCCAATTCATTGAGGTCTTCGAGGAGAGTGAGGATGACAGAGGTGAGGAGTTAGAGACCCACGAGATGGATGATGGAAATGGAGTTGCGTTGGATAGTGTTGATGTGGAGCAGGAGGAGGGGACTTTGCCTCAGGGGATTAAAGCCACATTGTCTAATACTCTGATGTATAAGGCATTCAGGATTAGAGGAGTTATGCAGGGTCAGCGAGTTTTGGTACTCATTGATAGTGGGGCTAACCACAACTTTATCGATGCATCGTTGGTTGAGAGACAAGGTTTGCAGACGGAGGACTTTGAGGGCTTCAACATTGTTGTAGCCAATGGGAAGTATATGAGATGCACACGGAGAGTTCCACAGTTGAGCATCACCATGGGTAACTACACAGTTACCGATGATTTCCACCTTGTTGGTATGGGAGTGACCAACATAATGTTGGGAGTGCAGTGACTTCACTCTCTTGGTGAGTTTCGGACTAACTTTCAAATGATGGAGCTGAAATTTAAGTCCGAGGGCAGGAATGTGATCTTGAGGGGATTATCTACAAAAGCACCTAGAGCGATTGTAGCTGAGGGGATGGAGAGGACTTTTCGGCATGATGAGGGGTTTTATTACTGCGGGCCAGTGTGGAGTCTAATGGATGTGGGTGTGACCAGTAGTAGTGCATGTGAGACAATTACAGAGATTGGGATCACGGATTCAGATCATCTGAGTTTATCATTATGTTGGTTATATGAGGTTTCGGTAGACTGGAGATCTCATTTGCTTGTTGAGTACTCCAAGGACCGACACACTTGTGAGATTTTAGATGGTCGTATACAGGATGACAGCTACAGATTGGAGGATGAGATGATCTTCTATCAAGGCAGATAGTACCTTGTGTCAGATTCATGGTTGAGGATGGAGATATTGTGACATGTGCATTGTACTTCTACGACTGGACACTTGATCTTCGATGAGACCTACAGGTTCATATCGGAGAGGTTCAGATGGCATGGGTTGAGGGAAGACATCCTCAACTTCATATAGGGGTGTACAATTTGTCGTTATGACAAATCAGAGTTTACAAGTTCATCATTTTATGAGTCGACATGGGATAGCACTCCTATGTATTTTACTACTATGCACAGTGGGCACTTCACCCATTTGTTAGTCAGTGGAGGGACGGAGTTGACTCAGTTCCCTAGTTATTCAGTAGGTTCACACTCATCACAGGAGGTGAACTATGTAAAGTTGACATTGTCAGTTGACCACTTACTGGAGTCTTGGGGTTTTTCCCCCATGGGACACATTGAGATACATTATGAGGAGTCATACTTTTACACGAGTGTGGGTCATGTAGGAGAGCTAGCACACTTTGTGCGTATATAGGTCATTTCAAAGTTTGATCCAGGGGATTCTACAGGATTCAGAATGGATTTTTTGTACCCAAGAATTGATTGGAGAGGTAGTGAGTGGTCAGATGATGATGGTATCAGATTGGCAGGGATTGGACAGTTTGGCAGTCCTGATGTGGGCACTAGTGGAGAGTCGGTTTGGGCATGATTCTACTTCACAGACAACATTGCTCTCTATACAACATGGAGGCCATGATGACTATATGGGATTTTTTGGTTACTTCGAATCACACCAATCTTTGGTTGACTACAGGGTGAGGTGAAGAAACTTACTTTATGGTATTCAGCTTCTACAGCATGACAGGATAATGCTTGGGGTCAAGCATTTCTCAGGAGGGGAGGATTGTAATGTCCTCAATTCTGAGCAGATAGCCTAGGAGGTTTTCCATTCGTCTTAGCCTTGGTCATACCCGAGGGGCTAAGAACTCTGGAGGCTATTGGGTATAAATATCTATTACCACCTAGCGCATTTGTTATAATTTTGCATTGACATGAGCATAAAGTGACTTGGTGGGACTAGATGTATGTTTTGTCGTTAAGGGGGTGGCTCATGACACTTTAATGTTATAATATTGCGTTGGGGGTCACTTATGTCCTATGGCGACTTTAAGGGGGTAAAGTAACTTAAGTTATTTTATGTTTTTTCAATCCTTTCTAGAGGGGGTCGATTAGGGCCATTTGGGCCTCTTGTTGCTTTGAAAAAATTATAAAAGGAGTTCGGGGAGGAAAGGGAAGACACACTTGCATACTCTCATAATTTTTTCACTATGCAACTGTTGATTGCAAAATTCCAACTTGTGGAGTAAGATCCCACAAGGACCCTAGCTTCGGTGGTGAGAGATCCATCCCTATTTAGCAGGACATTCTTTGGTGGTGAGAGATCCATCCTAGCTTGTCATTTTGGAGTTGATTAAGGGTTTTTTTACAAAGATAATTTTCAGAGCTTCTAGAGAAGGGTTTTTGAGGATTTTTGGGCTTTTTGTGGAAAAAAATCAAGGGCTTCAGATCAGTTGTTGGCTGCAACCATAAGGGCATGTTTGGGTGCCATTTTTGAAGACTTTTCAGAGGGTTTTTGGCCTCTTTTCTAGGGTAGCGACCCACTTTTGGATTTCACTGCTATTTTTGGAGGGTTTCCCAAGTGCGGCTACCGGATCTGGAGGTTGGGGTTTCATTTACATTATTAATTGAAGTTATTTCTAGATTTTCAAAAAAATTGCACTTGTATTTGGAGAGATATTAATTCTTGAAGTTTTCCAGCTACCGAGGGCATTCTGTGGTTTTTTGGCAATGATTTATTTTCTAAAAAATTCCAAAAATATTTTCCTAGTGTTAGTTTAATTATTAGTAAGTTCTCTACAAACTTTCAAGGGTTTTGAACAAGTATTTTGTGAGTTTAAATCAAAACTAGTTCGCTGCAATTTTATGGGTATTTTCTGCAATAAATCAGAAATTTATTTTGCTGTCATGTGTGTGTGTGTGTGTGTGTGTGTGTGTGTGTGTGTGTGTGTGTGTGTGTGGTATCCCATGAGGGATATTTCACATTACAGCAGAAATTACAGTTTCCGCAGCACCATTATTCTACAGAAGGTACCAAATACAAGCCATCATAAACATGGATAAAAATAGCATGTATGAGATAAATCATAAATGTAATAAACAACTCGACTAGAAATGATAGGGACAAATGAAATTATGAATTTATGAGTAGTTTGTTGTGGTTATTTAGCTTGTTTTGTTGTTCATATGCATAATGTGGTTAATTCCTAGCACACTGGAATTTATATAGTTTTTAATTTTTAGATATTTTTTGTACGCCCGTATCCAATATCGTATCTGGGGCCAACCTTTTTTTGCCATATCCGCGTATCGAATACTCCATACACGTACCCATATCCAAAACGTATCGGCTACTTAGCTTGTTCTTTGTTGTTGCTCGGTTATACATTCCCTCTTTGTATCTATCATACTTTGTCAGGTAAAGCTGCTAAATTAGCTACGAACTCAATCCAAGCTGCAAAATAGTAAACATTTAAAATAGGTATTATCCTTGTCACAATTCAATTTAGCTATTTATTTTACAAAAGAAACTCGAAACAAAATACAAAGACCTCTCTAGACACACTTTTGCCTCTATGAGCTCTAACCTTAGACCCGAATGCTTTTGGTTTGTGGAGTTCAAGGGTCTGAATTGAAATAATAAGGAATTTGTTGAAATTGGTGCCAATTTGCTTGATCTCAAGTGACTACGTAGCAAGAAGTTTAGACTACCATTTGATAGACGGATTACTGCATAAATTATATGTAGGTACCACAAGGATTGCACTGAACTCAGCTTATTGAGGAAGCATACTACTAGAGACAGCACTTTATAGTTTAAAGCACAAGGCAAAAGCAAAATTAAAATGAAGTTATTACACTAACAAGGTGGCCAATGTGGTGAGATTGATTAAAGGGCATTATCTTTGCAGCATATCTAAGCAATCAAATAGAATCCTGGGACTGTACAAAGTTGTGTTCTTCCTTCTAGAATGTAGGAAGCTATATCAACAGAGTTTTTAGAGGGACTACCAACCATCTCAAGACAAAATGACTTTATCTTTGTTAAAAATCTATAGCTTTATCAAGATCACCATTATCACTCATTGCAAAAGACAAACATCCAAGTTATTTTGCTCATTTAGGTCAACAAATTTAATATTCATTTTTCAACAATACTTAGGACTTTTGTGAACACTGTACTAAAAACTAGCATACCTATTTCAGATAAATCTATGTAAAAGACACCAAGAGATCATTTTTGAGGCACCTATTCCACTTATGTCAAACACTTACGTAAAAAAATCAATAATAGATATGCTAGTTAATTAAATATATGTATATTGAACTGCCATACAGGGTTGTAAAACGCCTATTACTTATTTAATTCAGTTATTCAATTAATTACAGGAGTGGCTGCAGCCAGCACAGAATTTTAACAACTGAAAATCCTACATTTTTAGGTGATCAGTATTGGGGCACCGTAATATAACATCAAATTTTGATCGGAAGTTAATTTCACTAAAGAAAAAAGAAAAATACACAGTTTATTAACTTAATTTTATAATCCATGTTGGTGATGTGAAGAAATATGATATATTATTGTGACTGATTAACATATACTTTCTTGGGTTATTAGTCATGTATAATAAAACCCAAATATGCCAAGATAAAACAAATATCGCAGCTTAACTTAAAAAATAATGATGATAATATGAAATATATAAATTAGAAACACCAAATAACATGAAAGCGTGATAAAAAAATCCAAGAAACGCTGAAGAAGTTAAAAAAGAAGATAAGGAAACATCAACACAGTCCTCTCATTCAACTAACGTAGTCCTCCCATTGTGCTCACACAGTTCTCTCTCCTATCTTCTTCTATGCCCAGGAAATGAATTTATTGCAGTTATCCAATCAATGGTGCCCTCCAATGACACTCACAATTAAATAATGCTACACACATATAGATTATCAAGCTGCAAAAACATAAAGAGCCGTTATGAAAGTCGAAAGAGTTAAGCTTCCATGTGTGACTCTTCACCTTCCATCAGCTAAGCAATGTTTGTCAGCACATTGCAGTACCAGACTATGTGAGTTGCACTTAGCGGTGTGGCTTGTAGGTGTCTAGGATCCTAAGGAAGCCATCAATAGAAACTGCATCAAGTTTAGCACACATGTGGATGGGGCCATGTCCAATCTGCCCAGATTGCATTGAGCCACCATAGAAATGCGTATGGCATGTGGTGAGATAGATTGATGTATTTCATAAACCTAAAGGGTAAATCAATTCGAATATTTTGTAGATTTCAATATTTCTGACAGATTGTTTCCCAAGGTTTTTAATTTTCATTAAATCTTCCTGGCTATAATTTAATGATCTTGGAGGTACCACAAACATCTAGATGTGGTTCTAGTGTACCACACACCATTGGACAAGGTCCACAATTACCGCAAGCTATGAGAATGGGCTTGGCAGTATCATTGGAACCGGTTTTGGAGAATGGCCAGCTTCAATGTGGACTTAATGGTCGTAGATCGCCATGGTACTTGAGAACTCTATATTTCTCTGACTCAAACAGGCCCAACTTTGCATATGGGTAATGGAAGGTATCTGTGTTTTCATTTAGATTTATTGATTAGCCCGTATCAGGGTAATGTATTCATTTAAATTTATTAATTCACTCGTATCAAGGTAATGTATTCATTGAACTAAGAAGTATTTATACAAGGTAATATTTGTTGATATGCAATAAGCATCCTAATATCATTCAACCTTTATTTTATTGTATACAGGTGTTATAACAATCACCTAACAATTTCTTGATTTTCACTAATCCCTATTCTAGTGGTGAGTTGTTACGCAACTACATACACACTCATTTAGGCCTAAATAACAATATTAAGTGTTGTCTTATTCCGAGTCTAGTTCGTTTAGGATATTTTCAGAAGAAAAATGAAATATTTCAGCATTTGTCTATTAATTTTAAGATTTCCAAGATTTTAATAGAAATATGAGTCAACCAGATCAGATTCAGCTCTCGCTGCAATTTAGATATACTTCCCAGTTTTACCTCTATTTCCAAATTCAGTATTTTTCACATTTGTTTCAGATTTTAGATATGTATTTCAGCTGCCAGTTTCTCTTTCAGAAATCAGGGAGCCCTAATTTCAGAAATTCAGCATTTCATATTTTATTCTTCTTTTAAACTTCAGCTATTAAGTTTCCGATATTTCATCAGATTTCAGATTGAGCTATTAATGATTCGCGCTCAAGGGTATGGTATGAAAACTTTCCTTACATACGGCATACTTATAAGCTGACTGGTGCAAACAACATTATGCATATACCATATGAGGTACATTGAGAATTTTACACCCAGTCTCCACAGAAATCACTTAGACCTGCATCAGCAACCAAAAGTGCTAAAGAAGAAGAAGCTAAACATCAAGCATACTAAGTAGTTGCAAGCTCCGGTACATCAAAAATTGTTTAAGATGAATAAAAGTAAAAGGAGAGGCATAATAAACATGGGATGGACCACATATTCTAAGTGATGGTCAAAAACAACTCCAAAGTAAACCCAGAGAAATGACTCAAGGGCAAGCATTTGATGTCAAATCCAATCAGATATTTTTGAAATATCCCTTGTGAGATAATCTTGAAATTTGACAAGATTTAATAATAATTTGCAGCAAATAATATTCTGAAATTTCTGGAAATGAACCAACTAGGGCAGCTAACTGAAATTTATAGATATCTTGCAAAATACTTACCCAAATCACACGAAATTTTATAGAGAGCTTGCTCAGGTGAAAACAAAAACTAGAAAAATATTTTTTGATTTTTTTGAGTAATATATAACTGCCAGTAATTTTCAGAAAGCCCTAAATTGCTGAAAACTTCTAAAATTCATAACAATGTGAATACAACTGATAAAAATCTGATTTTCTGGAAATAACATCTACTAAATATATAGAAATGATCCCAACCTCCAGCTCTGAAAATGGACACCTAGAAACCCTAAAAAACATTGTTGCAAATCTGAAACTGAGTAGATAAAACCCTAAAAAATATATGTTACAAATCTAAATTAAAACCCTTAGTAAATAAGGGTTGTCCTCTTACTCTGAAACTGAATTTCTGATTAATCTCCAAATCTGATCCAAAAATCTAAATAAATCTCCAAAATAGCAAACTAGGGAGGATCTTTCACCACCAAAGAGTGCTCTGCTAGCTAGGTGTGGATCTTTCACCACCGAAGCTAGGATTCTTGTGGGATCTTACTCCACAAGCAAAGAAAGTGCAAACAGCAGTTGCTCCAATATCAAAATAGGTGAGTGTATGAATGAATGCCTATTCTCCCCCAAGCGCTTCCTTTTATAACTTCTCATTGCAACAAAAGGCCCAAAAGAACCCTAATCACCTCCTTGGGTCTTTTCTTTAATTAAATAAAATAACTTAAGTCACTTTATTCCCCACATGCCAAAAAGTGCACTTAAGTCACCCCAACGAAGAATTAGAACATAAAGTACCATATATTCAACCATTACTTAAGTCGTCGAATAAATATAACATAAAGTACCTTAGGGGAGCATCTCACAGCCTTGTTTCACTTAAGTCACCTCAAAGTACGTGCCCACTGTTGAAACATAACCTATAACTGAAATGAAGGTGCAAACCATACCCAATAACCATCAACATCACTAGCCCCTTGGGCATGACCAAGGCTAAGACGGATGAAAGGCCTCCTAGGCCACCTGCTCGGAAATGGGGACATTACGATTTTACCCATTGAGGCCCTAGAGAAGGTTGGAAAATTACCTTTGGATACACCTTCAATTTGAAGTCCTATACACAACATGCAAATCAACCCATATTTAATGTGGACCACTTACATTTATTTAAGCGTTCTTTGTTGAGTGATAAAAGTAACTTGGATATAATCATGTCGCCATACAAAAGACATGATGCACTCCTTGTGTTAGAAGTTGATGCGATTTCAAATGCAAACCAAAGAAAGATTAGGAAGGCTTGTACAAAATTGTTCATTACAAGGAACAAGGAAAGCTGCCATAATAATATTTACACCGGAACAACTAGAAGACAAATTTTCTTATTTTAAGAACAAGGTGATGGGACACTCTGGTAAATTTAGGAGATCTAATACATGTTTGAAAATTATTAACATCAGAATACATGAGTATAAGGAGGGGGATGTAATGACATTTCCAGATCAAGATATGATCTTGATTCATAAGTACAGAGTTTGTCTGATTATAAGAATTAACATGAACTGTCCTCAACATTAATGCATAGTTACGCGGGGACGCGTCCCCCCCATTTTTGACACGTCCCTGACGTCCTGGGGACGTGGGGAAACGTTTCCCCCGCATTTCCCACTGTGCATGCTTGATGGGAAACGTCCCAGGGACATCTAAAGAGGCTAGGAAATGTCCTAGGGGCGTGGGGGACGTCTAGAAGTCCCCCACGAAGAATAAGATAAGATTGTTAATTTGGTGATCTCTAACTTGCTTAGTCTGTGTCCACTATCATTTTCTTGCATTTCCAGAACTGTATGGTGGCTACTTGTGTTTCTTGACTAGTAAGGCATTATTAACTTGCTAACAAACTTGTTGAATAAGGGCAACACATGGACTTGGTGGAGACCTAATAGAAACCCCAATCATAAGCTTGAAAGAGATGTTCTCAGTCTTCTCAGTGTGACAAACCCTGTATCTTTGTCTTAAAATAGTGAACTCTTATATGGGGTTACAATCCATGCTCAAATAACAGTGAGGTGTGAACATTAAATCCAGTTGTCGTCTCCTTAGTTCTCACCAAGATAGAGTGGTGGAGGAATATGATTAAGGCATGTAGAATCATGCTTGGAGAGTCTGATATGGAGTATAACTCACAGTTCACCACACTCAAGTGAACAGAGCAACATTTCAATTGGGACTCTATCAAGATCTTGTGAAGAAGCAAGTCACGGGCTTGTGCAAGTAATGATCAAGCTAATATATCATGAAACCCTACTATTATTGTTTGACATTCTTAGTCTGACTGTAGAATTTGAACGAGAACCTATTTTCTATCATTCTCTGTTTTGTCAATAGAAGGTTGACAAGAGCAATTGAGCGTCAATAGATCACAATTGTCAACAGTGAACCATAACACTTAGTCGTAGTTTGGGAAATTGCTATCAAAGAATTGACGAAGAACATAATAGAAGTTTATAACATGTTTGGAAAAGCTGAGTGTTTTGAAATCACAGTATCCTGTCTGTAACAGTTCTAGGAATATATTTGATGTTTATGAGTTCAAGTTTCACCTTATTTAAATCTCAAATGGTTTTATTTCAGCTTATTTATATAATTTAGTAACTATATCTTTATATTTTAAATATTTATATATTTTTTAATTAGTCGTCCCCCCACTGTCCCCAAAATTTTGAAATTTTTTGTCGTCCCCCCGTCTCAGGTAACTATGCATTAATGTCCGAATCATAAATAAAAATGAGGTTGTTGTTCCAAGATATACTCCAGAAATATCAGTCAACCAATGCAATAATCTTCCTTACAAACATATGCTTTCAAAGCCTGCAATTTTTTTAATCTTGCCTTGCTTCTTCAAAATCCCGCAGATGTGTTTTGCACAATCTCCAAATTTCCTACTCATTTCTTTATTTGAACGAGTGTGAAATGGCTTGGATGGGTTGGTTTGACTTTCTATGTTTTGGAGTATTTCATTTACTTCCTTTTTATTTTTTTATACCAGGATATATCTACTGTGGGACCATAAGACATCGGGGGAGATGTCCTGTGCATATCTTCCTATCTCCAAGATGCATACCTATCCCTCAAACATGGCAAAATATATCCATATTTTAATGGTATTTCTTAGGACAGCACCCCTGTGCCGCACCCTGATCTGGTAATGGAACATAACCATATGGCCACCCAGGGGCGATTTCCCCCAACCCCAATAATATTTATTCTATATGCCGGAGTCCAGAGAGAACCGTCCGGGATCATGAGTTCCTGACGGAGTTGGTGTCAGCCGAGCATATAGATTCTCTATATTCTATAGATAGGGGCCATATAAACTGGAATAGATAAACTGTATTGACTCTCATATCTGGCAGCAAGCTCCAACCGTTATAAATTTTGTGCAATTTTGTAGTTTAAGACAACTCTTTATAATCCTTGCATAATGGCCATGACAAGTGTTGGCAGAAATTTGTAATTATATAGCTGCTATAAATGTATATATATGATTCCCCCGTACGATTAGCAAGAAAAAAACTCCTAAACTAGTGTAAGACCAACAAAGAAGCAAGAGTTGGATGATTATTCTTTTCACTGTCATGGTTCAGTCCAGTAAGTAGAAAGTAACAGCCCTCTTTCATAAGGGACATCAATTGTGTTGCATCTAGCAAAGCTAAGAGTCGCTTTCTATTTACTGCTAGAATATAGTAAAGTTATTGATCTAATGGCTATTCTGGTTCAATCTCTGAAGTTTAAATTATCCTTTTTTCATCACAATACCTGCATTAAATGATCAGAGAATACACCAGTAGAGCCCAGAGGTTGAATCCCTGTTGATATGTTTGCTGAGGAGATGCTACCAGTCTTGATGCTCTGATGCTCAACAGCTTCGGTTTTTGGCAGTACTGAGGACTGCCCGTGATCAAGTGCAACACCTTTTATTGTTGATAAATTATCTGTCGTTTGCTGAAGAGTTTGAAGATTGTGCTGCTGATCAGAATTGTCATTAACTTCCTGTTTTATATGGACTGAAGATGATGGCAATATCCCTGTGTTTCCTGCTTTCTCTTTTTCTAATGATGTTGCCCAGATACTTGGCTGATGTTGACCAGAGAAGTGAGAAGCACCACTGCTCTGCAGCATCTTCTGTCTTTCCTCATCTTCACGTCTCTTGGATAGTTTAGATAAATCATACTTAGGTATAGTCTTTATGTTTGAAAACTGGGTCGAGCCTCCTTGGACTTGGACACCAACTTGAGAATGCATAACTTGCCTTGTTTGTGAATCTTGGGCTGGTGCCTTAACCCCACTTGGTGATATGCCTGGTGATACAGAAAAAGAGTGTGATGAAAAATTACCAGGGGTACGCCCAAACATGGAAAAAGGTAACTGAGGAACCTGCAGATGCTGTTGCTGCTGATTGGATGGTGACAATCCAATCATGGTTCTGTCTACCTCATGCTTGACCTGATTCAGATTTATAGAGGAAGTTTGATTCGCATGTACACTAGAAATCTCTGAGTGTTGTTCTCCTGCTTGCCTCAACTGCTGAGGCTTATTATCTGAAGATGAGTGAGATACAGTCAGTGATGCTGGTGCAGAAGTATGGGAATGTGGTTGATAGTCAGGCGTTCTCTGTGTTTGTTGTTGTGGATTCACTGGTGAAACTTGCTGAAATGGCTGTGGTTCGTTTAATTGTTGTGTATGAATGTTTTGTTGTGGTGTGAACTGTTGAGAAGAGCCCTGAGTATGTTGTTGGTGTCGCTGTTGTTGCTGCTGCTGCAGTTGGTTTGCTTGTGAACTTGGTGCTGATTGGGATTGTGCTTGCTGCTAAACCAGAAAGAAGGCCGTTCTCAGTTACCATAGAAATATTCTACTTAAATTTTAAAAACCAAAAGAAAAAAATTGATAGCACCATATTACCTTTTGCTGCATTTGCCGGACTGCTTGCACAAGCATTTGATCTCCAACAACATTCCTGGTGGCTCTAAGAAAATCCTCCTTGGTTACCTCATTCCTCTGAAAAAATGCAATGTAGGGAACCAACATGAATTCTGTATCAAAACATGCATTAAAAATATTCTTAAGAGTATTTGTTTTTAGCTCCTCTTAACATCCAAATGTTTTCAAGTTTCATAGCAAGAACCTTTGATGAGTAGTTCCGTGAAGTAATAGTGAACGCACATAAATCCATTATCATATTAAACATGACAACTAAAAACACATTTTGATGGTTATAAAGGGTACAGCTGCTTCAGTTACAAGACAGAAACCAGAAGACGAGAGCTTTGTTCTCAATCTGCAGGATACATGAAAGCAATCACAGTGCCTCCTTTGTATCAGGAATTGTTCTTCGTAAGTGAACTTTTACAAAACGGGAAAAACTGATGCCATAAAACAGACAAAACATGTCTGACTAAATAAGGATGTTTCATTTATTAGTATGATCTCCTGCCTGCAAGAAAGAGTTTGCCTTGTTAAGAGAATGATCAATTAATTATACATTTAGATGGTTGTGCTCAATAAACGGACTATGTATAAAAGGGTGTAACACTGAAAAGCAATTGGTGTAAGAAAAGAAAAAGGAAAAATCAAATTGCTCTATGTGCAAGAAGTGGTTCTTCATAAGCAAGCTTGTACAAATCAGGGAAAACTGATGCCATAAAACAAACAAAACATGTCTGAATAAATGAGGATGTTTCATTCATTAGTATGATCTCCCGCCTGTGAGAATGAGTTTGCCATGTTCAGAGAATGTTCAATTAATTCTACGTTTAGTAGGTTGTGCTTAATCAACAGCTTATGGATAAAAAGGTGAAATGCAATTAGTGAGGAACACGAAGAAAAAAGCAATTTCTCTGCGTGCAAGAAGTGGTACTGTTGCAATTTTTCCTGAGAAAATGATATGATTTGATCTTTGAAAAAAAACCACAGTTTAAAGGAAAATTGGGCTTCTATGTGAAATATACAACAGCAGGGTTTAATCCTTTGGAGAAGCTTGCATTTGTTCTGTATATAGGCACAAACACAAATTGTTTTGTCAAAACTTTGCCTCAAGGAAATAGGTTAATATACTCTTTTGGAATTTTGTTAAAATTTATGAGATTACAAAGGTGAGCGGTGGTCACATGCTCAAACTTGATTGATTTAGACTAGCCGATGGTCCACTTAAGGCCTTACATTAGATATTCTGGACTCCACAAATACATGCTCTTTAAATTTCAAACCGTACTACTTACAAATATAGGTTGGTATAAGGGTTCTTTCATAGAGATTACCCAAAGCATAAGATAATCAGTTGAAGCCTTGAAGGATTAATTATCTTCCCATCTTAGTGAGATAATTTGGGCCTCTTCCAAACAAAGATATGTTGTAGATGCTTAGATATGAGAACCCTCAGAATAGGGAGAAGATTGGGCCAGAAGATTAAAGGGGTGTGGATCTGGTGCTGAAAGTTCATGAGGAAACTCTTAGTGTCCCTGTCTGTCATAGCAAAGATTTTATGGCAATGAAGCATCCCTAGTGTCAGAGCGGTGTCTCAAATTATCATGCAAGAAGCTGCCATGACATAGGTTTGAAGGATGTAAACCGTACGAAATATTTATGCAGTAGTATGTTCTAGAGGAATACAGAGATTGCAGTGGATGTCAATGCAACAAGGAAAGCACACCTACCATCTCAAATGAAACCGTGATGTGTGAAAGTTTGCATTAGTAAGGTCAGGTAAAGTTTAAACAAATAGTATGGAAGTTATTTCGACAAATTAAGCAATCCAAAAAATATAACAACAACATGTAGTGTCCTTGATGGAATACTTTCAGCCAAATCCAAGACAACATAGTGAACATAATTTTTTTAAGTCAATGGCTTCATATAATAGTAAATAGTATTTTTCACAAAGACAGCAGCTTGCCAGAAGACAAAATTGAGCTTCTCGAAGACCTTATAGGGAGATACAACAATTGAACTTATCGCAGCCTTCAACATAGTGAACATGTTTGAAATGCTTTCAATTGTAAGAGTTGTAGGAACAGGTAGTACTTATATAGCATTAGAAGTAACAAGATCTGATATTGTTGCGATAAACATTGCTGTGATTGTGCAGTCTATACTTTATGTTGCAATCATAATCCTGTATGCAGATAAAAAGCTCTCTATAAGTATGCATGGATAAATTCTAGACTTTTAGTACAGGCTGCTGTATGAAAAATTCGGCATTCACCTTACAACTGCCATTGCCATTGTTGACCATGTTCCAAATGCTTCTGAGTTATGGTGTTGACAGTATATATTTTCAGAAAATTATGAAAGAGTACAATTAGCAACAGCACTAAATAGAAGGTAGCACCCGCAACAGCACCGGGAAAAAGAGCAGTGCCAATGGTGTCAACAAACAATGGATTGTCACAATCTTAAATGTAAATATGGAATGCAACTACCCTGATTATCAGGATTAGCAATCGTGAGTATGTGCTACATATGAATAGTTATATTATCTCAGAATAATTACACTCTTTGGAAAATAGGTATACCTCCTTATGTGAGACGTCATCAGATCACAAGTAAATATAGTTGATATAATTATATTGCTTCATTCAGTATGACTTGCATATTATTTTTCTGTTAATTTGTCATTATGTCCAATTTTGAAAAATTTAATTATATGGCTGTAGCTCCTTCAGTTATATTGGGCAGAGCCCTTGCAGGCCATTTAACTTCCATCAGTTTATATCGCCCTTATTTAAAATCTATTTCCATCTCCAAAAAAAAAAGCCTACCTCGTTGATCAGATAAAAGGGATTATAAAACCAATGCAACTTCTCACCCTTAGCCAATAAAGGCCATTTACAACCCGCTGATATTGCCAGCATGCGAACCTGCCTTAGTAAACCCAGAGGCAATGATCAGAGCTCAGTATTTTGTTTTGGCTAGACTCAATCCCTACACAATATGATGAGGAGTGCAAGCCCAAGTACCAACACTTTTGTATTTATAGCCCTTCCTACAAAAAATGGGGAAAACCAACACATTGCAAGGGTACAAATAAACCAATACATCAATTTACTTATGATAGCTTCTGGAAGAGATAAGACTAGGCCTTAATTATTGTGAACATCAATGGACATCCACGTCCCAAGCAGAGTATCTGCAACTAGCAAGGAGGTTACAAAATAGAAAAATGCTACTCGGGTTTTTCAGTCTCGAGCCCAGAATTTAACTTGAACACAAAAGACAGGAGTTGTTTTATCACCATTGAGATAAGAAGAGATCACGAAATCAATGAGCACAGCACAATTTTTCCTTGTTCAATCAAATGCATGGTAGACACAATATGCAATTACTGAGGCATCATGATGATGATGGTCTGCCCCTTAATCTCAAAATAACAAGCAGCTCCTCTCTCTACAGGAAAGAGAATGTAAAGGGTTTGTCCAGAGTCCATGGATACTGCCATTATGAAAGCATCTTCAGCTTATTAGAAGATATCTTATAGTGTAATTGAGAATATAAGGGACAGGAGGAGGGCAGATGTTATAGGAAGAAGTTTCACAGGTTCACTACAGAAAATTAAGACTCAAAAACAAACTCCCACTCCAGTGATTTGGAAAATTGTTGTCAAATGGGGAAATATTTTCTTTTATACAATTAAAGCAGGTTGAGAAACTGCAGGAGGAAAGTAGTTATGGTCGGTGATCAAACCCATTAATGGGTGAACTCAAAAAACTGTAAATGGCATTATAATGCACATAAGACTTGAACTTGGTATTTGTCAAATCCCAATGGAAGAGATGGAAAGAATTGTGCTGGCAGCGCCCAAGTGCCGTGTCAGCATAAAGCTGATGAGGCTGTTGATGGAACAGAACGGTAATGATATGGAAACAGGCCAAATAAATGATGTCAACATCTAAATAGTACACCATATTTTGAAATCCAGGGTGAGTGTGGAAATAACTGTGTAAGTGAGCTGACTAAACATGAAGCAGAGTTGCCACCACTTGCCATTAAAGAAACAACATCGTAATGGCACAAGCAGGGAGGATGTCACAGATAGTTCGGGTTGGATTAGACATGAGTTTCCTTTATTTTGAAATTATGATATGAACAGGGCTGATTGTTACAAATCACAACCATCCTTGCGAAAGTTATTCATATCGCCTGTTAGGATGTTGTCTTTCATATTGCCATTGTAATCTTGAATTTGGATTTGGTTGCCATGTCAAATGCAATATGCAATAGAGGGTACTATATTGAGGACTACATTGACTACCTGTGTTGTATCCTCTGTTGAGTGTCCCTGCCTAAATTGAGCTGCAACCACCTATCAGTTCTCCTCTCAAGGAGCTGTGAGCAGAATACATGAGTGGTGCGTCGTTTTTGAAAGATGTCTGGTGTTAGGTGTTTGGAAGAACAAATAGTGGCGGGTCATCCTTTCTGCAATGAGTGTTTCATTAGAATGGAGTTGTTTCTAATATGTAGGATAACTTTGCCACAAGCTTGAAAGACACGATTGTTTTTAGAAGAACCATGTTATTGAACAAACCAGAGATATTGAGGGAGAATAAAATCCATACTGTATGTCACAGATATTTTGGGTAGGATTAGACACGATTTTCCTTTATTTTGAAATTATGATATTAACAGGGCTGATTGTTACAAATCACAACCATCCTTGCGAAAGTTATTCATATCACCTTGCAAGCCTGTTAGGATGTTGTCTTTTACATTGCCATTCTAATATTGAATTTGGATTTGGTTGCCATGTCAAATGCCATATGCAATACACAGTACTATATTGAGGAGTACATTGACGAAATTTGTTTGTATCCTTTGTCGAATGTCCCTACCTAAGTCGAGCTGTGACCACCTATTAATTCTCCTCTCAAGGAACTGTTAGCAGAATACATGAGTGCTGTGTCATTTTTGAAAGATGTCTCGCATTGGGTGTTTGAGAAGAACAAATAGCGGGCAGGTCATCCTTTCTGCAACAAGTATTTCAGTAGAGTGGAGTTTCTTGCTGATATGTAGGATAAATTTACCACAAGCTTGAAAGTCAAGATATTTTTTAGAACCATGTTGTTGCAAAAATCAGAGATGTTGAGGGAGGATAAAATCCATACTGTATGATGTGTTAACTGAGGTTTTGGAATAATTGGGAATGGTTACTGTCTGACAAAGATTGAGAACTCAAGTAATAATGTGCTTCAAAGGCAGACACAATTCATGCAAGAGCACCTTGACAATATATGTTCTAGGGGGACACATCCCTGGGGAGCATTCCCTAGGACACAAGTCCCCTAGGGGATGGGGATAGGATTAGACACAGTTTTCATTTATTTTGAAATTATGATATTTACAGAGCTGATTGCTATAAATCACAACCATCCTTGTGAAATATTTTCATATTGCTTTGCAAGCCTGTGAAGATGTTGTCTTTGTATTGCCATTGTAACCTTCAATTTGAATTTTGTTGCCCATATCAAATGCAATATGATTATATGGCATATAGGGTACCATATTGAGGAGTGCACTGACTACCTTTGTTGTCTCCTTTGTCGAAATTCCCTACCTAGGTTGAGCCGCATAGAGGATGCCACAGATAATTTGGTATATTATTGCCATGTCGAATGGAATAAGCCATAGAGGGCACTATATTGAAGAGTACGTTGACTACCTTTGTTGTCTCCTTTGTTGGATGTCCCTGCCTAAGTTGAGCCATGAACACCTATTAATTCTCCTCTCAACAGTGTTATGCAAAGACACGTCCCCAAGATTTTGGTGACATCCCGGATGTCCTTGGAGGGGACATCTCCATTCTTTTAAATTATATTGATAGTTTTACTTTTAAAAACTGGCATTTTGACCAAAAAATAAAACATTGACCCCTAATCCCGAAAGTAACCTAAAATTTAAAAAACATTAAACATATTTCAAACCCCCAAAAGTCATTGAATAAAGTTAAAATATTTAAATATTAATTTCTATATATTATTTTAATAGTCATTCCCCCACCGTCCCCAAAATATGGGATATTTTTTGCCATCCTGGAAACCCCAACCCGACACTTGGGTAATTTTGCCTCCCAAGGAGTAGTGAGCAGAATACACGAGCGACATGTCATTGTTGCAAGATGCCTCACATTGGGTGTAGGGCAAGAAAAAATAGTGGGCAGGTCATCTTTTTTGCAATTAGTATTTCTGTTTCATTAGAATGAAGTTTCTTGCTCATATGTAGCATAATTTTACTACAAGCTTGAAAGAAACAAGTTTGTTGAGGAGAACCATGCTGCTGCACAAATCATAGATATTGAGGGAGAATAAAATCCAAAATGTATGATGTGTTAGCTAAGGTTTTGGAACAAATAGAGCGGCTACTGTCTGACAAGATTGAGGATTCAGGTAACAATGTGCTGCAAAGGCAGGCCAAATTCCTGCAAGAGCGCCCTGACAATATCTGTTTGTTCTAGGGGGACGCATTCCTGGAGACCACTACCTAGGAAACATGTACCCTAGGAAATGGGGACAAGAGGATGCATTGAAACATCCCCAAATCCTCCCCGAAGATCAGTTCCCGGGGAAACACATTCTTTACAGGTTTGAAGAGAAGGAGATTCAGCCAGGTACATCACCAAGCCATCCACTCTACAGGGAACAAGGGAGCACCCCCACTACGCCCCCTTCATACTGCCCATGGGATCTCATCCCCACCCACTCTGCCCACAATTAATATGTGATTATCTAAAAAAAATTGTTCTCCATGGCCATCTCTACAACTCATATGATTTTTTCTTAAAATCAAAAAATAGTCTATGAACTACTATACTTCACCTTTGATAAATTTAGTTAATTGATATGACTCTATCTTTACTTAGTTCAACTATTGTTGTTGGTAAATTTAGTAAATACACCAATTGATAACATTTTTACATTAGCAATTGTCATTTACATTGATACTTGATACTAGTGACTAGTGTTATCAATGGACAATTGCTATTTTTATGTATAAACAGCCGTCTTAATGTTAGCTTTTATTTTCATTAATAAAACAATTGTTTTTAGTTGATAGCTATCAATGCTCATTGATAATTGATTGATGTAGTTTTAGTGGCTATTGTTATTTTTATTTATTTTGACTTGTAATTTTTCGTAGTCATCCCTTTTTGCCCAGGATTTAAATAAAAAATTCTAGACAACCCTTTCCTGTCCCAGTATATCCTCGTCCCCAACCAAAAGGCACTTCACACTAACATAGATATGTGTCAGTGGATCTCCATAATTTTCCATCGCATTGATCGTCATCATCACTAAGCACTTCTCAAATCACAAGAAGCCATGACCCTTGGCTAATGCATTAAAAACTTGTGGTTTTCCTTTTTGCTGTTTTTCCTTTATAAAAATGTTTGTAGTTATATGCATGTTCATGTAACTCAGTGTTTTTCAGGTGGGATTTTAAGGTCATTTCTAACTTTGTTTTTTCACATATGGATGGAGAATAGGATATGATTAGAATTTGGCATTTCAGGCCTGGAAAAGAAATCTCATAATCTGAATGTAAAATGATTTTATTTTCAGAAATGAAAAGGAAATTCATGTTTGGAAGTTACCATCTCATGTACTATCACTTCAAACAGTAACAAAAGGATATAATCTTTTCATTGTGTCTTCCATTACCATAAAGAGTGGGATAATACTCTTTATAAGGCAAAGAAAATCAAGAGTGACAGAAATATGCTTTTACTCACTCTCAGCCTTGAGTACAGTCCCTGAAGTCGTTCTGACTGCTCTCTTGAAAGGTGAGGCAAAATCATTGGTATCAAAGAGCCAAACGAAATGGAGTGTGAACCAGAAGTGTTTTGTCCCCTGCTGGATGTAGTTGCTTGGCCCACAGCAGGCTGTGGCGGTTGCTGATGATTAAACTGCTGCTGCTGTTGCACCTACACAAAATTTTAAGGGCCATACATTTTTAGAAGTTTCAAAATTGTTTAAATATTAAATTCTCAATATTTTTATACCTAACAAGAATTTTAATATTATTTTTCAATTTTCTTAAGCTTTTATATATTTAATGCATTATGGTTGTAGAATTCTCAAAGAAAACAAATGTTTTTGTAAACAAATTGGGGCAAATCTTCATTTTCAATTGGTTAAAAATTAGGGATAAAAATAGAGAAAAATAGCTAATTAGAAAAGAGCATCCACTAATATTTTCCTTCGTTGCACCTGAGGCTGGAGTTGTTGCTGTGGTAACTGCTGTTGAGATTGTGATAACTGCTGCAGATGTTGCTGCTGAGGTTGCAGTAAATGTTGCTTATGAGGTTGTGCCAACTGCTGCAAATGTTGCTGATGAGATGGCATTGGTGACTGTTGTGGCTGCTGCTGGGACTGTTGCAAATGTTGTTGTTGTTGTTGCAATGGTGACTGATGTTGCTTCGGTTGTGGCTGTTGCTGAGGTTGGGACAACCGCTGCAAATGTTGCTGCTGAGATGGCAGTGGTAACTGTTGTGGCTGCTGCTGAGCTTGAGGCAAATGTTGCTGTGGAGATGGCAGTGGTGACTGTTGCAACGGCTGTTGTGGCAGCTGCTGAGGTTGCGGCAACTGCTGCTCCTGTGGTTGCAGTTGCAACTGCTGTTGAGGCTGTTGCTGAGGTTGTGAAAAATGCTGTGGCTGTTGCATTGAAGACTGCTGAAACTGCTGTTGCAGCTGCTGCTGAGATTGTGGCAAATGTTGTTGCTGTGGTTGAAGCATTGACTGTTGCAACTGATGTTGTGTCTGCTGCTGAGGTTGTGGCAACTGCTGCAAATGTTGCTGCTGAAGTTGCAGTGATGACTGTTGTGGCTGCTGCTGAGATTGTGGCAAGTATTGCTGCTGTTGCAATGGTGACTGTTGCAACTGTTGCTGAGATTGCGGCAACAGCTGCAAATGTTGCTGTTGTGGCTGAAGTTGTGACTGTTCGAACTGCTGCTGCTGAGTCTGAGGCAATTGTTTCAAATGTTCTTGTTGCTGCTGTGATTGCGATGGCAACTCTTGCTGCTGTGATTGTGATGGCAACTCTTGCTGCTGCTGCTGCTGGGGTTGCTGCAAATACTTATGTGGCTGCAACTGCTTCTGCTGTGAGTGCATCTCTGGCAAATGTTGCTGCTGTGGTTGCTGCAACATTTGTTGCATCTGCACCTGTTGCAATTGCTGCTGTTGCTCTGGCTGCCAATGTTGTTCTTGTTGCAGTTGAGGGATTTCCAGATGTTGATGCTCACTCCGGTCATGAGGCTGCAGCTGAGACTGCTCTGGATGTTGCATCCAGCCATGTTCAAACTGGTCCTGCTGATTTGAATGATCCTCCAGCTTGGGCTGCTGCTGCTGCAATCCCTGTGTTATCTTCTCTTGTTGTTCATGCTCTCCTTGCCGCTGGATTTCATCTTTTTGCTGCTGATGCATGTCCCCTTGCTGTTGAGAAGTACATTGCAGCAAAGGCATGCCAGATGATTTTAATGCTGCAAAGGTTCCTTCGGCTCCTGTTCAAAAAAATGAACCAAACAAAGGTCAAAAATTAAAATCGCATTCTGTGTTTTGCTAAAATCATTCTGATTCGTATAATTTTCTTCGAGTTCGCTACAAAAATACTCAGAATTAGTTGTAATAGGCACAGAAAAGCTCAAAATTGCATCCTTTGTTTCGTTAAAAACATTTGAACAATTTGGTTCCGTGCTCTATGCAAATATTACAGCCATTTGACACTAACAAAGCAAAACCAATATAGTCAATTGGGATGAGCTTGAGCAGTAAATCAATAGGTTTTCATAGCAATAAAACTAATGCACAGGTGTATCAAATACTCAAATCCAGGATCTGCTCCAGCAGAACAACATTACCACAGCATAAAACCAATGCACAGTTCTCATACAATAGATAAAAGTCTCCATATTATTGCAGCTCGACACTATTTAAAAACTACGAAGAAGCATATCATATATCATTTCCTGCGCAGGCAAATTGGCATTAATGTTTTTCTAAGTTTTGTAGATATTTAATGTTTTAAATGACATACAACGCATAAGCAGTAGCCAGTAGTCTTAAAAATTGAAGATTTTTGCTTCTTTACCTGGCTCCATTGTAATTTTCTGCGGCAAAAGGACTAATTTCCGGTTTGTTAAAACTCATTCTTTGAAGCAAATTTCATGGAATTGAGGCCACTGAATGCTTTAAATGAACTGAGACGCACTGCAGAAAAAAAAAGCACAAGCTATTATCAGTGAATTCGCCATTTTCACAACAAAGACCACGAAATCGACAGAAAATCACGGAGAAATGAATAAACCCTAAGATATTTTAAGAGTACAAATAAACCCTTACTATTTCAATTAAAATGAAAAAAAAAATTGTCGGATTCCTTTATTTACTTCTCTTAGAAAACTAATGAAACTACCTGTGATTTCAGACAGTGTTTAAAATGTCGCTGATTTTAATTTCGTTGTCTTATGCTGCAACCGCATCGCATGCACCAGAAATAAATAAATAAAAATATTTTGTTGAAGGTTTCATTTTGATGTCCGAGTATAATGGAGCTTTTTGGGGTATTGCAGTCTCTCAAAGACCTCCCTGCTCCAAACCTTTTTATACTTGTGCCTAAACCTATTTCGGATCCTCGTTTTGTTTTCCTTTAAAGATTATTTCAAAAATAAAATTATGAGTCTTTCTTCTTATAATAAACATGTGCCTCAAAATAAGAATAACCATGAAAAGTGTAGAAGATAGGGAAAAAATATGAAAAAACAAGTGGTCTCTCAAAGGCACACAATTCTATATATATGAGGATCTACCTCCTGTACAACTGGAACTTGGAAGAAAGAACGAAAGAATGGAAAAAAGTGATGGCAGTGAGAAAGGAAGAAAGAGAAGTGTGGCTATACAAGGGGAAAGTTCAATTTAGTGATAAGAAAACACATAATAAATAGGGAGTCAGGGTCCCCCAGGGTCATCTTACTTTGGTTAGTTGGAATTGTAGAGACTACCCTTGGAGGAGAGGTCCTGAGTTGGGGCCCATAGCAGAGGGTAAGGATATTATTGTCTTAGTTGAAACTCATGAGCATGAGGGCTGCAGAGTGCCAGAATTTGAAGGTTATGTACAAGTCTTGGTTTGGAATGAGTTGGTGGATAATGGCAAAGGGCGTGGAGGGGTAACTCTCTTGGTTAGGAAAACATGGCAAGGAGTCACAAAGGAGGAAAAAAGGATCTGCACAATCAATACATATGGATGAAATTGAAAGATAAGGAAGATACAATTTATCTAGCAGCTTGTTACTTCACTCCCTATTATTTTAAAACATACAAGAAAAGGAACCTGGATAGAGAAGATCCTTCTGCAACATTGAAAAAAGATATTGTAGATTTTATGCGACGGGCGAGGTCATTTTATCAAGGGACTTTAATGCAAGAACAACAAATAATCATGCTCTTTACCTTGGTATGAAGGAGGGGTGGAGCAACAACCCTTTATGGTTAGCTGAAGATGAGCAACTAGAAGTGGGAAAGGATCTCACAAGACAAAAAAGGTGGTATCTCTCATTTTGGAGTTGAATTATTGGGGATATGCAGTTTACATAATTTGAGCATTTGTAATGGGGTAAAAGCATGGCCGAAGTCAGGAAGCATCACATGTCATGCTCACAACGAACAAAGCGTTGTGGAATTATGTTATCTGTTCACAAAGCATTATGTCACGGGTATCAGAGGTAGAGATAGGAAGTTGCCCAACTGAAATGAAATCAGATCACAACCCCGTTCTTATGAAGATTAATATGAAAAGCTATGATCAGCAAAGGACTAATCTTCAACCAAATAAAAAAACAGATGCCCAAAGCAGAATTATTTTGACTCGGGAGAATCAAGACACTTTTAAAGCTATGATTACAAAATAGATCCAGGAAATTCAAGATTTTGACAATTTCAAAGGGAACAAGAGATTTTATGAACAGCGAGGGTTTGACGGTTATAATTCACATGGCGCTCCTAGAGTGCAAGCGTTCTAGAGCCAAAAGAAGTACCAAAAATAGTTTCTCAACTAATCCATGGTTTGATGATGATTGCAAAGCCACAAAGAAAATGGTGAATATCTCGAGAAAGGATAAAACATATATAAAAGCGTACAAAAATCTAGTGAGAGATAAAAAGGAAGAATTCATGAAGATAAGGAGGAAGGGGCCGATTTCTATGGGGAAGAATAATTAAAGAGGTTTTTTTAGAGAGAGCTTCAGCAAACTAGAACAAATGTAGAGAACAGTATCACAAATATCCAATCGTTAGAATATGCAAAAATGTTGTATCAAAATAAAGATCCTCTCCCTCCTCCTATAATTGAAAATAAGGACAAACTCTTTTCTACAAAGGACATCAAGGAAGGAATCAAAAAGTTAGCAGCATGCAAAGCTCAAGATATTGATGGGCTACAAGCAGAATTTTTTAAATGGAGTATGGATGATATTGCGCCATGCATAAAAGAGATTTTCAACAGGAGTTATTCGGTACGGTTTTCTGGAAAACTGGACAACCAACATTGTCATTCCTCTTCACAAAATAGGTGATGTCAACAATCCATCAAACTACCGCACTATTATGATTAATCATATTTTTGGAAACCTCTTTGGTAGTGTGGTGGAACATAGAATTAGTATTTGGGTTGAAAAGGAAGGTGAGAGGGTGAAAGGGCACATTGGTTTCAGACCAAAAAATTCTACTATTGATCACCGTGTCACCCTCAGACACCTGATTGAAAAGGTATGAGACAAGGAAGGGGAAGAGGTCTATTGTTGTTTTGTTGACTTCAAAAAGGCATTTGACACGGTGCCTAGAAACAAAATTTGGGCCAAAATGGAAGAATTGGGTATACCATAAAAGTATAGGGCAATGGTTCATAGGCTTTATGATCAAGTTCAAGCCAAAATAAGAACGAAGGATGGCTTATTCGAGTGCTTTGGGAGTGACATCGGGGTCGAGCAAGGATGTCCTCTGATCTCCCACTTTGTTTGGGCTATACATAGACAAGTTAGAGGAGTGGATTGACACAATGGGTTGGAGTGGAGTCCACCTTAGCCTCTTATGTGGTAAAATTGTTGCTTTATGTTGATGACCTTGTCTTAACGGCTAAAACAACGTATGGATTGCAAGAACACTTGAGATATCTGGAATTATTCTGTAAAGATGTGGGGATGTAGGTGAACATGAGTAAAACCAAAATAATGATTTTTACTTTAAGAAGAAAACCAAGGCAAATAAATTTTGAGTTCAAAGGTGGTCCCTTGCAAGTGGTAAATGATTAAGAGTATTTGGTTCTTGACTTTCATGGTAATCTCAGCTAGGAGGCCTATAGAGCTAAGAGGATACAAGGGAGGTGAAAAGCTTTATATATGCTCCAAAACAGATGCAGATCAGTAAAATTGTGGGATTGGAAAATCAAGTTGACTATTTTTGGGTTGTTTGTTTCTCCAGTGGTTTTATATGGTTGTGAAGTTTGGGGGTAGCTGCACGTCGGTGGTGAAATAAAGATAAATAGAAAGGTTACAAAAACATTTTATCACAAGTAGCTTCTAAATAAATACCACGGTTCCTTACGAGATCATTCTTCATGAAGTTGGGGCCTTCCTGATGGAGGCGGCAGCTTTGATTCGGCTTTTGGGGTACTTGCAGAAAGTGGAAAGCATGGATGGTCTCTGGTGGCCCAAGATAATAGTGGAAGAAAATTTGAATAGAAGGAAGTGCACTTGGATGAAGCAGAATGAAAATTGGATGAAGAATTGTGGAATTAGCATGAAGGATTGTCCTAACACTAATGGGGATATCAAAAAGTATGTGAGAGAGAAAGTCAAAACTGCCATGTGGACGAAACAACTGGGAAGAAAAAGAGAATATTATATCAAGAACTTTAATCCCACATGTGATCATGAGCAAAATCACTATATGGAGGCAAAAATAAAGTGGAAAGCTAAAATGTTAATTGCCCAATTAAAAACTAGTTCGCATCATCTCAGATGTGAAACAGGAAGACGAGCAACACTGAAAGAGGAATGGTCTGAAAGAGTTTTCTGGTTTTACAGGTAAGGGTCTGTGGAAACAGAATGGCATTTCCTAATGGAGTGTGTAGCATATGAGGACATTCAGAGTAGTTATGCTAATTTTTTAAAAACGGAAGCTCTCACAACCCTATTTGAAGGGGATAAGATTGTAAAAACAACAAATTACTTGACTAAAATACATTATAGAAGGTTCAAGATTAGCAAAGAAATTGAGAAAAAAATAGAAGTAGTGGTTTTGGGCGAGTTTCTTTGGTGTATTTGACGGGCTTGTTTTTATTTTTTGGGTCCCATAAGCTGTTTGGCCTCCTGGACGTCATTAAAATCTTTCAATTCAACCTATTTCAGATCCCTCAAAAATCCATTCTTTCCTTTAAAGATTATTTCAAAAATAAAATTAAGAGTCTTTCTTCTTATAATAGCACAAGAATATGAAAATCCATTTTTTCCTTTAAAGATTATTTCAAAAATAAAATTAAGAGTGATAAAGATGGCATCCTCGGATAACTATATCGAAGAAATTGAAATATTTTTATTTTCTTATGGTTGAAATGTGTTTTCTATTTAATAACGTTGAAGGTGATTCCTATTTAGGGGAGGTGTTTCCTATTGAAGGAGTCATTGCTAGAAAGAGTCAAGTCTTTCTAGTAAGACTTTTCCATCACTTTTACTAGCTAGATTTTTTCCGTCATTTTTACCAACAGTATTAATAAATTCCTATCCATTATGCACTTTAGCTTCAATTTGTTTAGCATCCTCACCAATAGAAACAAATGTGTGAGGGAGAGGGGGAGGGGGGGGTTACACTTACATTTTGAGAAGAAGGGAGTGTCAAGTAATCTCCCTCCCGCACCTTTACAACCCTACCACGCTTCTTTGTTTATACCTTCCAGTCATGGCTCTCTTTGTAGTTGCTTCATTATTTATAAACTTTTTCGGACATCCTTCCAACATATCGGAAGAGGTTTATGCACATCCTTCCAACACATCAAATCATCGATTCCAATGGTCTCCATGTAAGTTTCAACTGCAGGGGAAAAAAACCCAAGAGAGGATAAGAGAACAAAAAAATTCCCTCTATTGGTCAAATAACACTCCATTTTAGCTACAAAATCTGTTGCAAATTTTAATTTGAAATACACACCTGGAGTACCTTTTTCCTTTATCAAGGCCAAACTAAGTATTGCATTTTTATTTCTTTTCCAAATATATATTTTTAGTTTGTAATTTTTAACCTCTTATCATGGAATATCATATTTGCAGCTTGCAGAAGACATGAGCATCCTCACAAAGCATTGAAACTATTTCACCAAAGACAACAAATAGAGGTCCAACATGATAAGCTCGCTTTTCCAACATATTAATGACCTATAGAAAAATAAGATCTTTAGAATAGGGTATAAAATCCATCAAAGCTTGATAAAAAAGTGGTTTTTATCTAATGTTTTATTTGCATGTGCACTGGTTGATTTGAATGAAGACTGTGGAAGCTATCCTCTGACCTGTTTCAAAATGAGAGCTTTAAAACAAGTCATAAATGCATAACAGGGCATGACATTAATCGAAATATAATAGAAGATTATTTTTTTAGATGTAGAAGCAAGTTCACTGGTAGATATGTATGAAAAATGTGAAAGCATACACAAGGCAAGTCAAGTGTTTGACAAAATGCCTCAAAGACATGTGGTCTCCTGGATTGCAATGATTACAAGATATGCACAAAATGGTTTGTTGACAACTACCTTTAAACCTTTCAATTGATCGCATCTGAAAAGTGTAAAGTCAGAACTCGACAACCTTTATCGACATACTCCCATCCTGTGACATTTCTCATGAAAGAATATCCACCAAAAGCTGTTGAAAATGCTACTAAGAGGATTACATAAACCATGAATTAATGCACTTAAAATTTAGTTAAAAACTTGTTTCAAACTAGTTTTCAAACATCGTCATTGCAAGTAGTTGTATTGGATTACATTCATAATTCTCCAGCTATTCTACATCAATTCACGTGATTTCTCATCTCCCACTGCATTTCATACAATCAATATTTTTAGAATTGCTGAATCCAAAGGTGAATTAGAAAAGCATGGAAAAGTTGTTTTAGATATCCTGTGACATCCACTAGAATACACATGGAGCTCACTCATGTGAGAAAACCCTTTCTTATTTTTGAAGTTTTTATTTTATATCTCATTGGAGACAATCCTCTTGTCTATCATATGTTAGTTGTAATGTTTAAGTCTTTCTCTTTTTTCCATTTGTGTATACTAATATAAATCACTTCTTTGTTTATTTTGTTAGGTATTCATCATTGGTAAGAATTTTATAAGGCCTTTATTTTACCTCTTTAGAAAACATTAAGAGGTAATGTTCTTCATTCTCAACTATTATGGCCCTCTCTTATGAGTGTGTGTGTGTGTGTATTGTAGACACTAAATCGCACACTTTGAGTATCTATCTAGTCATGATCACATACTACTATTCATATGATTCTTAAGTAAGAAAAGTACTAATTAACCCATGTCTTTTTTGCAACGTTTCTTTGCTTTTCTGTTGCCACTTTTGGTCTTACACTCTTACTTGTCATAATCTGTCTTTTTATACTTCAACATTTCTCACTTTAGACACTAGTGCCCATCTAGGATGCCAGCGTCATGCGCCCCCATTCCCTTTGGGTGCCCCTGACCTCTTTGTACTTTGTTCACCTCTTTTGGGTCCTTTCTAGCCATTTTGGCATCTTATCACCACCTAAGGTTAGCATCTAAAGGCATTATCAAGAGCATTCAAGCATCCATCTAGCATCTACACAAGGGCAAGGGATTGCATTCTTCTACATACACTTCGTAGGAGTGGATGTTCATTCTTTCATGCACACATCTATCTACATCTTTTACATCTAGCTACTTACTCGTCTATCAAGTGTAACATGCACAAGAGTCAGCCTAGGGCACAATATCTCCACCTACACACATATATACTACATTAGGTCTGAAATGTAGTGTAGCGCTCAGTCATAAGATCACTCATTTTACAACTAAGGACAGTCTGGCCCCTCATCCGCATTCTTTTCTTTTTGGGTATTTGATGTACTTTTGAGGGTTTAATAGTTCAATTATTTATTGCAGGTTAACAGCGACATCAGCAATAATTGTGCGACATACTAGTGAAAAGAAGTCAAAGGACAGTGAATACCTTACAAGTGACCCTCTAAACGATGGTTTTCTAAGGTTTTTGAGCAGTCACGGGCACTCAAAGCAGGTCTATGTCGCCCGCAAACGCCCTATAGACACATTCCACATACCCCAGTCTAGGCAACATATTACTGTTGCACATAGTCATTTTTCTAAGCTCTATTTGTGACACTTCTTACCTACTCTATTCATCGGTTTATCACATCAATACCAGTCTAGGATATAATTGTGAAACGATCTAAGTCATTTTTTCTCTCTCTTTGCAACTTAGGGTTTTATACTTGTTAGCTTATTTATTTAATTGGGTCAAATTCTATACTTAATTGTTTCATTCATTTACTGTCTACATTGCAATCAATATTTAGGTATCTATTCCATTTCAATATTTTCTTTAATCATTTTGGTAGAACCCGTCACTTGAATCTACACCTTCTTTCTAGGGATGTCTTATTATGCTTGTCACCCGTAGTGGCTCAATCTTGGATCGGTTGAGCATTTATGAGAATCCTTCATCTTCCTGTAGGGTTTCTCAATCTATGCTTGAGGTTTGTGTATTAATGGTTGAAACTGAGAATCCTCAAGTCACTATCAGACTGTGTCTCTTCACGAAATTGAAACATTTGGTAGTGAACACTCATATGATGAAGACACCAATGCCGACCAATGAACAATTAGATAAACTCACTTAATTTTCAACAAGCTTTGCATGACAATCCTACTAATCTTCTTCATGCCTCTGATTGTTGCTAAAAACTATCACTGATGTTACTTCAACACCCCTTTTCAGTTCTTCCACGACTTCCATGGCCTCCATTTAACCCCTCCATTGTTCTTGTTTCCAGTCTCGCTACTCATACCACTCACTTCACTCAACCTCTTGTTTCTCATGCACAACCTGGATTTTCTTCATTCTGGACACCTAGGATTTCATCCTCTCTTTAAATCAAGACCTTGCAAACACAAATTCGTAAATTTCAACAAGCTACTTCTCGTACATCTCCATCTTTGGATTCCACTTTGCTACTCCATTCTCCTTTTGTATCCCTCCATTTTTGCTTATGCACTTTCCTCTACAACTTCGTCACTCCCAAGATGACCCATTTTCAATGGCCATGGTGACCCCCAAGAACATATTTGAACGTTTCATGTGGCATGTCTAGATTTTTTGCAGATGATCACACTGTTCTCCTAGCTAATGCTCTTTCCTCAGAATTCTTCATGATCTTACGCGATGTGTTAGTTTTATTACCTAGGTGTCCACTCGATAACATGTTTCATACGTATCGCCATTTGATGCTTTTCTCTGCTCATTTATCTATCAATATCAGCTCTAAGATATCATATGCTCAACTTTCTCAACTTAAACAATGGATCTAATCGAACATCTAGCAGATTATGTCTTACGATATTAAAACAACTTAGCTAAGATGTCTAATGTGCTTATGGACTATGAACTTCAAGATCTATTTGTTCAAATTCAATTACCGCCTTTGTAGGAGAGTGTTATATTTGAAACCTCTCCATCATTCAATCAATCTGTGTCACACTCTTAAGTTATGTGAAACAAAACTCTTATCTATCAGGCAAGCTTAAGTATCAAGAACATGCTTCATCTTCGGCACGTGATGTCAAAGTCAAATCAAATTTTAAGCCAACTTTAAAACCTATTGAAGCTAAGGAACTACTATAAACGATGTCTCTAATACTAAAAAGCTTCAATGGACAATTGCCTCAAGTATATATATACAAAATTGACTATCACTCTGCACCTCTTCTCTTGACACAACTTATTGAGATTAATCTTATTACACTTACTCCTCCACTCAATTTGGACCCATCTCATCCAAAAGGTTGTAATTACAATGAAATTTTCAGATGCGACTATCACCAATGTGTTTAAAATTATGCAGATCGATGCTTTAAACTTCATAATCTTATTCAAGATCTTATCGATAATAATGTAATTGAGCTTCCAGAGCCTAAAGACTTCTATGTCAGTCAATGAAAATCACAAGATCAAAATTTTCAACAATCCTCTTCCGAAACATGACAAGATAAGTGAACTGACTCTTCAGCCAATCATACATATCGCACAGTGTGCCTTCTCCTGTACATCAGGGGCTCATTATTTTGTAGTTTCTCATGTTGAGCCATGTCTCCATTGAATCATTATTTTCTCTGATCATGACTATCATGTTATATTATCTTCTGGTCACTTGCATGTTAATGCTTCTATTGGATACGACTTACTATTAATAACACTATCAGTCAATCCATCATTTCACATTAGGACATTTTCTATTGCACTTGTTTGTCGTTATCGGCTTCCACTCTTTGATAAATCTCATATCTGAATTCCTAAATCATATAGTGATTGTTAAGCTTCCAGTCACTATCGGTCCTCTTACCATGCTTGAGCCTTTTCTTGTGGCACCATCAATCAAAGGGTGTGACATGCTCTTAGGTCATCCCCTGGCTCCATGCAACTAAGGCTATCATCTCCATGAATCATTTGTGTCTAAATTTCATTCATAATAAGAAATTTATTAATTATCAATGGTTTTCCTCCATCCACACCATGGCCACAACCTCCTCTTGAGGTTGTCATTGCACTCACTAAAGTATCTAGGTCCCCACGACCCTCTTGAATCTAAAGCAAAATTTGCTCCTAGCTCACCTGTTCACACATGACCTACATGAGTCTCATCAGTTTTCTAGTCCATCACATCAGTCTAGGTCCTCACCACTTTCAGATAACATCCTTCACATCCCCTCCGCGTAGGTGTCATCACCACCTTATTCACATTTGTCTATCTTCACATAGGTGTCCATCACCTCCATGTTCTTCTTCACATAGGTGTTCCATCAACCTCCATGTATCATTATCACATAGGTTTCAATCAACTCTACAATGCAAATGAATACAAATCACTCATCAGGTCTTCATATGGTATTATCTCCTAGGTCTTATTCCCTTTCACATACAACATTGTCTCTCTCATATACCGTTTATCTTAGAGCATGGTCACACACCTTTATCTTCTGCAAGCATCTAGGATGGAGGACCCTCATCTTTCACTTTCATTGAATAACATATTCATCACTATGTACATTGGGGGCATCTATACTTATTTCTCCCCCTCCTTTATTTCTAACATTCATCAGTTGTCTTACACACACTACACTTCGTGTCTAGTCTCTCACGTGGATTCATCGTGTACATCTTGATACACTCTTGTATTGTCATTAACCTAATGATGCACTCTCTCGTGTTGTGGTTCACACTTGAATAGTTGAGGGCATATACTACACATGAACCTCACACACTACACACATGTTCACATACTACCAAACTTCACATTTTTTCTCGTATTTGTTACATCATCTACACAACTATCTACTTTACACTCATTCATTCACGAAAAATATCTTTCTGGCATCTACTTCTACATGTTGCACTCATTACCCTATGACGCACTCTAGTTCCATGGTTCATACTCAACTGCTGAGGGTTTAAATATAAAATTAACCTCACCACACTCACATCATTCACTCACTCACTCATGTACTCTCTACACTTATATGCTTTGATCATTATCACATCTTTCTAGCGCATACAATTCAAACCATTTCCCGATGATGCACTCTTGTTCTATGGTTCATTCTTGACTGCTGAGGGGGAATGTATAAATGAACCTCATCACATGCATACTCATCTCACATTCACTCATAGGGGCTCCTATCACACTCACACTGCATTCCATTCTTATCTCATCCATAGCATATTGCATATCTTGGTCGCATTTACTCTTGCTTAATGTATGTTACATGTACACTTTGTTACACATGATAGATAAATACTTTTATGTCATTATATTTTATCATACACACATGTGTGTTCACTTGCCTTCTAGTTGTGATCAGCAGGCTTTACACATATCTTTACACATGCAGCATGGATGTTTGGCACAGTACCTCATACCAGTCCCACAATGGCTCCTAGGGGCATCCACTTTCATACACACTATAGGTGCTATTGTTTCATTTTTCATAGCACATTACTATATCAGATTATACATTCCTTTGACATACTTTTTATCTTTCTAACATGCTAATGGGTGCTTCATGTGCAACATTTGTCTTACATGTCTATTTGCTTCCATGGTTGTCTGTTACATTGTGGTACTTATTGTCTTGTCATGTTATTTTTTTAGGGATTTTCCCTATGTCTTGCTTGTTCTCTGATTGTCTGTATTTTGGCTAGCCACTATGCAACCTTGATTGTCTTATGACATTGTGAGTGATGTCCCATGTTTGAAACCCACTTTTTACGGTCTGCTTTGTCTTCTTGTGTGTTATGTTACACATTGTCTTGTTGTGTTCTTAGCTTACACATTATCTTTTACATGTGTGTTTATCTTGCTTGTACTAACACTTGTATCCTAGCCATTTTTTTTGTCATGTTCCTTTGGTTTCTACCAAGCACACTCCCTCCCCCTACAGGGCATCAGTTTCAGCACAATGATTAGTCCTCATTTGGGCCACATACTCCTCAACGACATCGACATGCACCCCAAATGAGGGGGGGCATCATTTGGTGAATCAGTTCACCCCATACAATAGTCAGTTTAGTCATCACAACATAGTTCAGTACCAGTACAACAAAATCATCAGTCACAATGAACGGCCCAAATCCTGACTTGGGTCCTCATCACATCACAAACACCAATGCCTAGACCTAGACAGTAGCACCTAGGTGCCCTTGACCCTTCCTAGATGTCATGTGACCAAGGGGAAGTTACACAACATTTTTCAGATTCAACACATTTCTCAACACTTCACACAACTGGATTTTACAGGGCACATAGTCCTTAGCACTTGGCATGCATGCACTACACAACATTTTCTACTTTCGCGTTGGATCAAAATTGTTCAAAATGGATCAGATTTTTACACACCATCTGCAGTGGTGTTCACATTATGCGAGAAGAAGTTAAAGGTTGGAGGATGACACCATAATTTTCTCCCTACACTTCTTCCATGTTCTTGGCATGAGATCGCCCAAAAAACTCGTAGTCAGCACAACTTAGCATGAGATCACCCAAAAAAACTCATTCTTCTACATCATCTTCAGGATCCTTTCTACACTCTTTACCTCATCATGGATCAGGTGCACATGTTCCTTTTTCATTTTCTTGCATACTTTTACACACTTTTTACACATTTTGATCATATATACACGTATTTGACTACTTGTTTGTTCTTCTCTTTTGCAGGCCCGTCCTTATGGGAAGTGGTAGTCACATCATCATAAACAACATCACACATCATCACAACATCAAATGGAATTGACAACAGGTATAATTGTGACATCTACACATACGCTCTTGCCCTAGGGTCATCATCATCATTATCATCATCACTTATTTTTCACTTCCTCTTCTCTAGTTTCCATGCTTCACATTTTTATCACTCCATGCTTTTTCTTGTCTCTCGGCATGACTTTTCACCTTCAATCTACATGGTTATCAGGTATGCATCTCTTATCTACTTTATGTTATCGAGAATTCACTCAACAACATAAAGTGGGGGCAAATGTAGACATTAAATCACACACTTTGGGTATCTATCTAGTCCTGATCACATACTACTATTCATATGATTCTTAAGTAAGAAAAGTACTAATTAACCCATGTATTTGGCCATCTTTCTTTGCCTTTTGTTTCACTTTTTTCTTACACTCTTTAAATTGGCCTAGCCTGTCTTTTCATACCTCGACATTTCTCACTCTGGACACCAGCACCCAGCCAGGATGCCAATGTCAGGTGCCCCATCCCCTCTTAGGCACCCTAACCTCTTTGTACTTTGTTCACCTCTTTTGGGTCCTTTCTAGCCATTTGGGCATCTTATATTTTTGGTAGTCGATCCTTTTTGGGGTTAATTACAAAATTCAAGCAAGGGAATCATATAAATATAAATTTATGTGATCAATAATAAGAGGACCAAGCACTAAGCATTAGCTATCACCACCTAAGGTTACATCCAAAGGCATTATCAAGAGCATTCAAGCATCCATCTAGCATCCACACAAGGGCAAGGGATTACATTCTTCTGCATACACTTCATAAGAAGGGAATTTCATTCTTTCATGCATACATTTATCTAAATCTTCTTACATCTAGCTACTTGCTCGCTATCAAGTGTGACACGCACAAGAGCCACCTAGGGCACAATATCTTCACACGCACACACACACACATAGAACTACATTGGATTCTGAAATGTAGTGCAGCGCTCAGTTGTAAGATCACTTGTTTGACAGTCGAGGACAATCTTACCACCTCATTTGCATTATTTTCTTTTTGGGATTTGATGCACTTTTGAGGGTTTTCGCAGGTCATTTCTTTATTGTAGGTTATCAATGACATCTACGAACTTAGTGTGACATACTAGCGACAAGAAGTGAAGTAAAAAGAACACCTCACAACCCACCGAAGCTGGTTTTTTAAGTGTTCCTAAGCAGTCACAAGTCGCCCAGAGAAGGTATATAGAACCCGCAGGTGCCCCTAACCCATGTTTAGGCACCCCATTATAGGCATATCTTGACACTCACTGTACATTTTTTTGAGGCTCGGTGCGACATTTCTCCCTCTTTGTTCATCAGTTTTATCACTTCGGCACAATCTAGGATTATTTTTTGAATTAGCTAAGTCATCTCTATCTCTTCTTTTACAACTAGGGTTTCAATATTTAATTACTTTATTCTTCTTGGGTCAAATTTTATACTTCATTGCTTATTCATTTACTGCTACATTGTCAATTAGTATATAAGCATCTATTTATTTATATATTTTGCTTAATCATGTATATCATAGGACAATATTTTTTAGGCCATATGTCTTCTATCACATGTCCTAATCGTAGCAATTTTTTTAGTCACTTTTATGCAGTTGTTTGATCAATATGAACATAAATCAAACGAAAGGAAGATTAGAAGGATTGAAATCTTAGTTCATTATTAAAATTTTCAAGGTAAAAGTAACATTCTTAAGAAGTGTTTTTTCCAATATGAATGTTTGTATTCGTTGTCCTAATGATATAAAATTTGTAGGCTGCACATGCCCATTTGGTTGGTTATATTCATGGAAAATGTTTAGGCCATATAGTTAATGCAATTGGTTGGTAGCATAACAATCTTCTTATTATTCATGTTCCCGATAAACACTTACACTTTGGTTGTCCTATTTTCCTTTCAACAAATCTATTGTTATCCTCTCCTCTTCGGCTTTCTTCATTATGTTGGGATGGAGTTTCAATAATGATAATTCTCGTATTATCGAAAGTGAAGAAGTATTTGAACTTGCACTAAACATATTTTGGATAAATATAGAAATGTAGTATTTATCATTCAAGCTAGAAACTTTACTACTTGTGCCTTTAAAAAAAACCTAAATCTTTCATTAAAATCATTTTTAAGTATGGAAAACAATATGCTACATTAAATTTTAAAAAATATACTGCAATTTTTTTAGATGTACAACAAATATATAGCAACATTGCATTTGCATCCCTTTCAACGTATCTTGCACCTCAAGTGCAATCGCTAGTAAATATAAACCCACCTCCCACACACCATTATTAGGAGGCATATTGTAATGCCCCACAATTTAGCCACTCAAAAAGGACAAATGATCCTTCTGAAAATCCCATAAAAAATTGGAGATTTTTTTTAAACACAAATCCTTTAAGTTCCTTTGATGTTGAATGGTTATCATTGATACTTAGATCATTGTGAAATATTCCAACATTGCTTGATGTTCCAAAATCCATCTTGAAAATCTACATTCATCATGTGTAACTATAAGGGTCCTAGATTTTTTTGATCTCCCTTAACCACTCAACACGAATGTGTATACAATGTATGCATTTGGTTAAACCTTTTATAGGTTAAGAGAACTTGTACATCACCTTAGTGTTAGCTATTCAAGTATTTAAGTACTTTCCTCCAAGTCAAGACACTATTGAATTAGAAGAAATGGTGAACCATATAGATATGGTGTCGACCCCCATCCCCTTATATCTATAGGGCTATATGGGAGTTTGGATCACTACCCCTATCTATATATTCCAATATAGGGGAGCCCCCCTTCTATCTATATGGGTTATATGGGGGCCCACCCCCCTTTTCAAATTCTCTAGGGGGTAGGTGGCTCCCCCATCTATATCTATATAGAGGGGGGTGCCTTGGTGACTCTTGACGAAAGTTGATTCTTCTCCCACTGGAAATGATATGGAGTTAGCTATGACCCCCTCTCTGTAGCCGTCGGGGGAGGGGCGAGATCGTAGCTCCCTCCCCCAGCCCAACTATATAGAGAGTAAGCCTCCTATCGGCCCGTACCCACCCAAATAGAGATATGGGGGATATCTAGGGGCAGGCCTATTATGCTGACTAAACTGTATCTAGATGGGAGAGCCCTAGCCGGTCCCAAGAGCTAGTCCTATTAATCCTAATAGCTGTTCTCGAGAGCTAGTCCCAATCCTGTCCTGGGAGCTAGTCCTGCTAATCCAAATCCCCTATCTATCTAAAGTTATATTAGAGAAAGGGGTAGGTGGGGTTCCTTTCCTCCGATCAAAGTCTATGCCATTTGGGGTTCCCTCAAGAACATATAGAGAGGGTGCAGGTTATCTCCCAGCATGGCCGAGCCGAGGCTCTCCTAGCTAGATATAATCTAGTTGACTTGATAGGTCTGCCCCCAGATATCTCCCCATATATTTATTTGGGAGGGTAGGGGCCGCCCACTAGACCGTGAGGCTTTCCCAGGGGATGTTTTCCATTCGCATTCCCGTCTATCAAAAAGAGCCACAAAATGATTAGACCAGACATGTGCGGGTGCCTGAGGGGCCGTTGCCATAAAGATAGTCATTTAAATTTACTTTGGCCATAGGTATCTGACATTACGTTATCAAACCTGTTTCGAGACTACACACCAGCCTACGAAACTTGTCTTTAGTTCACCGCACAAACGTCTCAAAATAGTTATCAATTTTTTTTTTTCGTTGATTAAGAAATTAAGTTTCAGTATCCTATTTAGCTAAGTATATAATTTTGTCTTAATGATAGGCTATTAGTATCAATAGACAACATACTCTTTTGATAGAGGGTCATAGTAACTTACTGAGTTACTACCTTTAATAAGTATCTCTCATTGTACTTGTCGTATCATAACTATTGCTAAAGCTTATAAGATAACTCATCATGTTTTAATGATTTAATTGTTTCATGGATAGTTTTGTTCATAGTTTCATTCACATAATTTTAACATTCAATATAAATAGCTCTCTTAATTCTTATTTGGTCATCATATTATTTAATTGTTTCACGATAGATATGTACAGTAACTCATCAAGTCACTAACTAGTATCAATACCTCATACTGCACTGTCGTAATGTAAACTATGCCATCCTATGATGATTGAAATAAATTAGTTAATCATAAAGATAAACTAGTACATAATGATAAGATACATAGTACTTATGAACATTCATAGTCATTTGTTCATATTAGTATACTTAAGTTATTTGTGTACATATGTACTAAGTCTCATAATGATTGTAATGTACCTTTTTTACTTTGTTTTCTAACTATGTATTTATCTTTCAGTAAAGGTATAATAGATGTAGATAAGGTTTTCATAATGTATGAAAATTATCACAATCATGTATGTTTTTCGTTGTTTAAAGGGCAGCAACATGCCCATTTCAATTTATAACATATAATGGTTAGATGTTATACTATTCATATATGATAACTTATAAAAATAGGTAAGTTATATTGTCATAATAATGCATTCATTTATGCAAGTATCATAATATAATACTTCATCTCGTCTTGTAGATTTCAATATCATTCAATGAATATTTAATGCATATTTGTTCATTAATAATGAAGTCATGAAAACATATTAAATATTGTAAGCAACATGATTCAATGATATTTATATATTGTTGTAAAAACAACTTCAATACACTTTCATATAATATAACAAGATATTAAAAACAACACGTTTTATATTAAATAAACATATGAAATACTTTCATGTTCTTTCAAAAAAATGATCATCTTAATCAAGAATAATACATAAGGCAAAAATCGGGACAAACATAAGGAAGAAAAAGATTCAAACGAGAGTTTTGAGCAGAAAATTTGTAGGAATAGCAGGAAGAAGAAGAAAATGGGAGGTGCCCCGTGCCAATTGGAGCCCTGCAGTGATCCGGCCTAGAAGAACAATGAGGAGCTATGGAACCTCTTACATAAGGGTGACATTTTCAATTTTATAGAACGCATTCAGGGCCACGATCAGAATATTTTGGTTCATTTTGCAATGGACTGGAAGGATGGAAAGGTGAAATATGGTGGCCACCGTGTTACTATTAATGAAGAGTTGATTGTTGAGTCTATAGGCCTTGAGTTGGAGGGTTATCATTTTTTCAGCAAAAGGATTGATAGGGTCACCAAGGCTAAGAAATTATCTGATGAGGGAGAGGAGCTCGAATTTGTTTCTGCGGACATTAGGGTAAGTTCTATTCCCAAGCCATTTGACGAAGTAACAAATATGATGGCTAGGTATATTTCTCTAGAAGGGTGATACAAAACTATCCCTGTTAAACACCTGGTCTTCCTAAATCATTTTAGAAGGAAATTTGTGGTCTACTTCCCGCACTACCTGCTAAATTCCCTTCAGAGATCTATTTTGGACTTTCAGAAGCACTCTCATGCTATCCCTCTCCATCAGGGTCTCATCTTCCTGCTCCATAAGCTTTGTGTCTCCAAATTCCCCAGCTTCCCAACCGCTCCCAACAATCTGCACGTCATTACCTCCACTGCTCCCACTCCCATACTAGACACCCCTTCCAAACCCAAGACCAAGAACCCTAAGCTTCCAAAAATTGACACCACACACTCTGTCCGGGTTCTCAGAATCACTAAAAAGTTGGAAGTTGCACAAAATTTGCTACATATTAGCAATGCTGGCCTAGATATGGCCCTGCATCAGGAGGGGAATAACGTGCCTCATAGATTGGAGTCTCTAGAGAAAGAAATGAAGCAACTTAAGAAGGACCTGTAGCGCATGGGCAAGCAAAAAGGCAAACGAAAAATTGATGATGATAATGACATTGGGAAGGATCAGATTGCTAACATTTATAAGAAGTTGAACTCTCTGGACAGTAGATTGGGAAGAGAAAAAGACATGCATGATCACAACATGGCTATCTTCAATGCCATCGGTGACTTCTTAGAGCAGCATGTTCGAAGCATTACCATGCTTAGTGGGATCCCTGACACTATTTGCGGGAATGAAAAAGAGGGGAGCCAGACCATCTCACACCTGAACGCATCTGACCCAACACACATCACCACATTGGCATTGTTCACCTCACTGCAAACTATCCAGTCCAAAATTGACAGAGCGTCCAAGAAGTAAACTCACTCGGGTTGGCGGGTGTCGTTTTGGTCACTGCTCTTTTTTGGTCTTTTTGTTGTTTCTATGTTACTTTTATGTTGTATTGTTGCAGTTTATGTTATGTTTTATTTCTTGCTTGTAACTATCTTTTGGTTACTATTGGACATAGTGTTTTATCTGGATTTTGATCCTCTTTTGTCGTTCCTTTATAGCTATATTTGGTTGTTGAGCCCTTTTTGTAACAGGGTATAGTCCCTTCAAAACTATTTACCAATAATAATAAAAACACATAAGGCAAAAAGCCTTTTTAAACAATCTGTGAAGTAATGCTTTCACATTTTCAATTTAGTACAATAATCTGTATCAGATGAATAACAATCATTGCATGAAAAAATCACGCGTAGTAATCAAATCAGTCATTTCATAATGGTTACTTTGTCCTGCATGTTGTAGGAAAGAGAAAATGTTCACTAATCCATATGAGTCTACTATCTTTAAAGCACTATTACTTCACAATATCACTTTAAAGAGGGGAAAATGTGGACACCCTAAAAATACATACATATTTCTATCTCACCTTTATCCAATTAGAATTAATTAAATTAATTCTATATTTTTGCAACATACCCCCTTTGGAATTTATTAAATTAATTCCATCAACTAAATACCTCCTTCTAGAATTAATTAAATTAATTATATTTCCTAAGTCACATTCCTACCATTTAGAATTAATTATTTTAGTTCTACCATGCCGTTGGAATTAATTAAATTACTTCCTAACACCTTTTAGCTAATATAATTAAACATTTAATTAAATAAATGGTTAATTATTTCTTCATAATTAAATACTAATTAGATTAGTTATTTAATTAATCCACTTTACTCCACTTCCAGAAGCCTATAATGGTGGAGGCAATAATAATGCCGGTGCAACCACTTCTTAGACGAATTCAAAGATAATGATTGCCCCTGCAAAGCTACAACTGTATAGACCAAATCATCTTACTATTTTAGGTAATTATAATTATTACCCTGGAAACAATTCAAACTTCAATCCACCTTTCATGGCTCTACCCTCAACTATAAAAGTAAGTCATTTCCTTTACAAAATTCATCCCTAGAACTTTAAGAAATTTGCATCCAACTTTTGGAATATAACCAATATATTAATCAAACAATCAAAATTCATATGGATATGGTCAGAGACCATACTAACATTATATATATGACTTGGGGTCTCAAACCTTACTAAACAAATAATTACTTTTGCCTCCTTGTCCTATAGTCAAAAACCATCAACAAAATAATATAATAGCTTGGGCTTAGACCTAAAACACTCAACATAACCTTTTCCAGTTTTACCATGGTCTTATGACCTTGAAAAATCCAATAGGATGGAAAAATAAGGATTTTCGTGTTCACTGTATATTATTTTAAATGCTTCAACTTTCATTGATCATTTTCCTTGTCATCACCATATTACCAAGAACAATATTAGAAGTTCTTGTATGTGGTCATCAGATGTATTAGAACTTAACTTACATCATTTTTTCTTTATGGTCTATAACCATGCAAGGATCAATGCAATAAGATCCACATCAAAGATACCTCTTTGTCATTATGAATGAGGAAGTTTTTCTTTGCATCAGTTATCCCCCTTGACATCTGATGAATCCAGTCAACAGTGTTCAACGTGGAATAAACATTGCTCAAGTAGGTTACTCAAACAAGTAACATTCATACCTTTCTTCAGGTCATATTTAGATTATTGGAATTTATTCTGAGATAATGATTAACAACCATTATGATTGGTTTAGGTTGATGTTGGATAGCTGTAAAGGAATCTTAGCATCATAAGGTGGTTATTAAGAAAATATAATCAATGTAATAACATTATTGTCCAATGTTTGGACACATTATATGTAAGGACCATGATTTTTAGTAGACTTAACAAAATTGCAAGAAATCTTGGGATTGGAGGAGCCAACCAATCAGAGTGAGGTATGATGGATTCATTGGACATACTAGGTTATTACCAAAAATTTATCAAGGGGTATGAAAATATTTCCATGTACCACTCGAATAATTGTTAAAGGAAAAGATGAAAATTCTATTGGGGTGACACGCAACTACATAGCATTTAGACTTTAAATGAGAAAGTGTACTGACATGTGCCTATTTTATGTTTCCCTTCTTAGAATAATTTGTTCCATGTTACATGTAGATGCCTCTAGTACATCCATCACAAATTAGTGGTTTAGGGCAGCCAGGGAAGGTAATGTAGATCATCCTATTTTTTTTGCAAGTAGGAAGCTGACACCGGCCAAGAAAAATTATATGACCATGGAGTGTGAAGTTATTGTCAATGGTATACATGCTTCACAAGTTTAGACAATATTTTATAGCAACACCATTTATTTTCTACATTGATCACATGACACTTAAATATCTGGTTAACAAGATCAGTTTTGTAAGGGTGCATTTTCATTGGATCCTTTTGTTCCAAGAGTTTGATTTCTCAGTTATAGTGAAGGCTCATAAAAAGTAATTTGGGACTAGATCATTTGTCAAGAATTAACTCTGGTGAGGACACACAAATAATAGAGGACACTATGCAAATGCTTAATTGTTTAGACTACACCATGCTAGCTGACTTAGAAGATATTGCAAGTATTCTTGTGCACATGAGTTATACCTGAAGGTATGAAGACATTAGAAAAGAAGCAACTTTCCATTCACGTGGCACCCTACCAGCTAATTGGAGGAGACTTTATAAAGATGGGATAGAGATGAAGTCTTATGTACATGTGTGTGTTGGAGCATGAGTGCAAGCTATAATGGAAGAGGCACATGGAGGAATAGCATGGAGGTCACTATGTAGGTGAAGCAATAATGCACAAGATATTACTTGCTAGGATTATGGTGGGAGACACTCTATAAGGATACCAAGGCATTTTTCAAAGCATGTGATCATTTTCAAAGGATAGGAAACTAGGAAACCAGGATGAAATGCTTCTGCCACCTATAGAAAGTGCACAAACCTTTTGAGAAGTGGTAAATTGACTTTATTGGCCCAATTGCACTAGCTGCATGAAGGACATAGTGCACACGTTACATCATTACATGAATAAATTACTTGACAAGGTGGGAAGAGGCTAAACCTACAAAGGATTGCACTGTAGCTACAACAATAATATTTCTATGGGAAAACATCATTAGTAGGTATGGTTGTCCATTGAGCCTTACCAGTGATAGGGAAACTAAATGTTTTGAATGAGACAATTCAAGAATATTTTTGAAACATTTTATGGTAGCACATCATAAGGCTACCCCTATCACCCACAATCCAATGGTACTGCAGAAGCTTTTCAATAAGATCTTGGGACAAACATTGACAAAGATTTGTGATGTAGGTAGGAAAGGATTGGGATGAAAAAGTATCAATGTGTTATGGGCATATAGAAATACATACAAGAGGTTGAATAAGGCCACACCTTTTCAATTGGTGTTTGGCATGGAAGCAATTTTTCTCATGGATTTCATGTTACCCTCCCTGTGTATTGCACGTAGGAGGATCCACTTGATGATGAAAAGCAGTAGAGGGAGTGCATTGATAAAATAATGTAATTGGATGAATGAACAATGCACCATTGCATGATGGAGTTCAGAAGATAGAGAAAGCTAGACAAAAGGCTTGACATGATAGGCATATTAAGAATAAGTATTTTTCAGTAGGGAAGATGGTGCTTTTATATGAATCCAAGTTTATGCACCATCCTAGGAAGATCAAAGTGCATTGGTTGGGACCATTTTTAGTAACCAAGATATTGGAATTAGGTGCTTGTCAATTATAGGAATTGGATGATAAGACTATGTTCCTGGTTACTTCAATGGGAGTAGGTTGAATCCCTACTATAAATAAGATTCTTATGTGTTTGTAATAAGGAAGTATTGCCACTTAGATTATATTTCCTTTTTTTGTCTGTTTTGTTTTGTTGTAATAAGCATTTTGTACAACATGAAGATGATTATTTGTTTTAGGACTTGATGCGTAGAGGACCACACATGATTTTAGTGTGGGGTGAAGATTATCAGGTGTAGGTGCATGACATGAAAAATGAATGATAAATGTGGATTGGAGGATGGTGAATGAGTGCGCGACATGGTGAGATAATGGTGTGTGATGGAAAATGTATTAGTGGATGTAGAGGAAAGCATTGTGAATGGATAGATATGGTGTGAAGGTGCTTAAAGATGGAAGGTGAGTGAAATTGAAGTTGATAGAAATTTCTCTTACCAAACCATGATGAAAGGCACATGTGCATAGGTAAACACGAGGGAGGTACTGAAAAGGTAGACTACTTGGCAAGTGGTGTAGAGGAAGAATGTGTGTGGTGTAGGAAGGTGTGTGCAAGAGGGTCTACAACTTAGGAAGTAGTAGAATGTTAGAAGGTTACAGATTACCATGTGGGAGATGGATTTTGAGATAGAAAATGAACAAAAAAATTGGGAAAAGCATAAAATCACTTTAAAGATGGGAAATGGTGGTACGTGAGTGTAATTAATGTGGATAAATTGGAAAATCTATAAAAGGGGCATGAAAAAATTCATTCCTACCTTTCTATTTGAGAACTTGTGTGATAGAGAGCTTAACTTGTGAAAAGTGTGAAGTGTGAAGAATGAACCAGAGAGCTATGATGAAGAATGAACCAGAGCTGATTGAAGAACATTGAGAACAAGAAACCTTGATGGTAGTGAGCTCCTTGTAGAGAAGTGGATAGCTAGGAAAAGGTTTGAAGGAAAGATGCAAAGCTAGGGTTCATGGGTGAAGATTGAAGATCTAGGGAAAAGAGTCATGGGTAAAGGTGCATAGGGCACAAAGGTTCAGATTGATCTAGGGCATGAAGTTGAAGTGAGTGGGAAGCATAATGGATTTAACAATGAAGTTGGAAATTTCATCACCGAAGGAAAAATTCAAGCAAGTAGGTGTTAAATTTTTGATACCTAGGAAACACAATTCTGTAGACTTAAAGGTTATAATAGTTAAGAAAAACAATGGCACCAAAGAGAGCACCAAATAACAAGAAGACCATTGATGAGTCACTTGAAGATTAGGTTTTATAAGATGCAATATCCACCGGAGGTAGTGGTAGGAAAACCATGGGCATCACAACTTATGAAAATGCAAGATCAGTGAATATAATCATCATGCACAAGCATGAGGAAGAACATCAATAAGGATGTCTTATGCGAGAGTTGAGGACTACAGAAGGACTGAATAGAAGGGTAAATTGTCTTGGATGACATAGTGCATAAAAATTTGGAAGGAGTCTTAGGTACTTCAGTTGTATGAGCTACTTTTCTTTTAAAAAGCACTGTGCGCCTTTTTAATGGTTGATGTCACGCATGCATGAAGAATATTTTTACTTTGGGAAGAAGGATGTTGCTAACTTCTAAGTTAATTGAAAGTAGGGTGATAGGATTACATGACACTGGTGAAGAAATGGAGCTTAATTACCTGAATGATGAAGAAAAGATAGAGGATAACGACCACCAAGTTATAATACAAAGGGGAAGCCATGTGCCTTCAACATTGATAAGATTTTTGACCCTAGACACAAGATTAGGTGTATGCGTTTGTTAGCTGTAAGTTGGGAGCCTTGAAGATAGACAAAGGTAAATAATAAATTCCTTCATATTGCACATAAAATGACACACAAAAACATAAGTATAACATTTCTCTGTACATAGATGAAGGAATTATATAGGAGGAAAAGGCTCAGACATAGAAGGGAGAACGCTTACTTGGGGATTCCATCATTTTGTTGATTTATTTTGGGAGATTTGGGTGTCCAGATGGAGATGGAAGACAATATGTGGGATCACCCATCGAATGGACAAGTCTCCAAAAAATGGTTCACCAAGTATACTTGTGATGGCATAATTACGAATCCTTACAAAGTGCGCACTTGAGGAGAAGTGGTATAGAAGAATGCACGAGGCATTTGAAATGCAAATGACTCGTGCCTAGATAACTTCTGCATCATTGTTGAATAGGACTGGCGAAGTTTGCAGTGATGCAACACTTCACCCTTGCAAGATTTTTGATGAGAGTAATGGAGAAATGGGAGCCATGGTGCAAACTATCATTTGCATTCACAACCAAGTATTTCAAGTGTGTAATGAATAAAATCAAGGACACACAACACTTGAAATTTAATGCAGAGAGGGTTAATGCAGACTACCATATGCTGTGCAAGACATATGGGTATGTATCAAAGGTAGTGTATGTGGAAAGACTATGGAGACTATAGCATGGACCTTAGTTCAATTATGACCCTGTAGTTGGTTAAGAGGCATGTAAAGTTTATGTCTACCTAACAAAAGATGAAGGATGCAGGAAAGATGTTAATGCGTGCATGATGTTGACATACCACAACCACCAAGGAAACATATAGTGAAGATCCCCAAGTAGGTAACGTGAGAATCCCCTCTAGAGGAAGAAGAGAGAATATATGAAGAGAACATGTTCTTGACCTATAGTAGAAAATGAAGAATATAAAGAAGTAGAGAGAGCACAAGACAGCAAACACCTCACACGCACACCAAGAACCTCCAACTACATAGGATAGACAAATCAAGCTAACCATAACAGAGGAAGAAATCCCCCACGTCATTCATAACTTAAACGAGGAAGATGAGGAGAAAAAAGTAAAAAAGGAACCATGTCTGGATAAGCAAATAAGAAGAAGAAGTGGAGGCCCTAAGGAAGAGCCTAATAAGAAGAAGAATATGAAGGCCCTAAGAAAGAAAAGATACACGCAATGTGTGAGAAGAGGAGCATAAAGAGCGATGGAGAGGAAGAGGAGAATAAAGAGGAAAAGAGGAGATGAAGAACATAATAACTGGGGAAGGCCAAGGCACTGGAGGGGATATGAGCCAGGAACATTTCAATATAGCACAAGAGACCCTAAAGAATCCATGCACAGGAGGGAGGAAGTGATGACAATATCCATAGGCACCCCCAATTTCCTACCTTGAATGACCCTTCAAAGGTGTTAAGGGCCATATTACGAGAAGTTCAGTACCAGCATAAGGACCTAATTTTGTTGGGAAATGTTTGATAAGGTCGAGGCCCTTTCATACACACGGAAAATGCTCTCATGGAACATGCAGACCACATGAAAGAGGATCCTGAATTTGAAGTGAGTAAGGAGTCATTTTCAAAGATGAAGTTGAAAAGGAAGGAACTAGGTAGGGTATTTCCTTGTTATTGAATCCACTAAGCTCTTAGAATGGGCAAGAATGTCAATGTGCTAAAAAAATGGCCATCAAAGTTGGGAGAAGGAATATCAATAAAGGGGCTGCAGATAAAGAGAATGCAACAAGATATACAACACAAAGGGTTAAGGAACAAACAAATTGTGGAGGATTTGAATGATGAGAAGAAGAGAACAACTGATGTGTATAATAAAGGAGCTGATATAGTTAATAATATTACACGCGTGCCCAAACTTGGTGGAACAAGCTAAACTAGAATATGATATAGAAATGGAATATTTGGAAGATCTGTTCAAATGTTGTTAATCAAGGTTAAAAGTGGGCCGGTGCCATCAGCTGAAGAATTGGAAAGATGAATAAATAAAAGGTAGAGAAAAATATTGAAGAATATGAGGCACTTGTCATGGAAGTGAAAGGAGGCCATGCACAAGGAAAAACAAGTTTTTGAAAACTGTTAGGATTTTTCTCTAATACTTGTAACACGTGTACCATAGTTGAAGAGGTGAGAGTTGAAGAAAATATAGGCCACGATGAAAACCAATAAGTTCAAGCATGAGAAGGTTATGAAAGAGGTTGTGGAAAAAGAGAAGTTAATAAAATTCCAAGTGCGACATATTGATGAAAGGCTCAAGGAGATCCATCCTATGGTGATGCATAAGATGGATACTTAGAGGGTCTTGCAGAAAACTTAGATGTGATGATGAAGGCTATATGAAGAATAAGGTTGACAAGCTAACTTTGGAGGAGGTACCAAATATTATGGAGATGGTGTCAAACAAGGCTGCCAAAGAGCTCGAAGGATGGAAGTAACTAGAAGTTGTACTAAATAGAGAGTTTCCAGAACTCCTCTCACCACCTAAGGCTTGAATTTTGGATGCACGCGTGGAGAACAAATTCTTCATTCTTTGATTGATTAGGGTAATTTTCCATATTATTTATTCTTCAAAGATTCTTTCATTCTTTTAGTTATTCTTTGAAGGAGTATTCTTTGATTCATATTATTGTCGAGGACAGACAATACTCCTAGTGTGGGGTAGTGTTGAGCAAAGAGAATGGATAAGTACTAGCCATGCGTGGAGGTTGAAGACTGCGCACTAGGGGGAAACAACTAAGGCCAGGGTACTATGCGGAAGCACATGGAAACACAAAGAACAAGTACAAAGATAATTAATTATGCGAAAGGTATCTGCGCAAGGGGGGCGAAAGGATCAATGCCTAGGGTTCACACATACACACACCAAGTTATAAGACTTAGCCAAATTTCCCAGTGAAGACTAAAAATAGGAAAATTAGATATGTTGTAACATGTAAGGCAGGGATAAAACACCAACCTTAGATAAAACACATGCAAAGGAGGACTTCTAATTATAGGATCAAATCATGGATAAGGTTAGATTGTTTGTAACTTGATCTAGAGTTAAAGTAGGGGTTTAAGAGGCATATAATGTATATTTAGGATGTTTATTTATAGATTTAAAGCATGCAAGCAGTGAATGACAAGTTCCCACCCTATATAAATAGGTGTTGTGTTCTTTACACAAGATAGAGAGAGGGAGTATGCATAGGTTGATAGTGGAAGAGATTGATAAGGGATATTTAGTATGTAAGAACCTAGTGAATGTTGCACACATGGATGTAATCAACTGTGAGTATATGTAATGGATTGATTATGTGATGGACCACTCATTACAAATTATGTTGTTGGATGATTGTGCTCATTAATGTCTGATTAAGTTATGTTCTTGAATGTTAACTTTGTTACTATTACTGTAATGTTATATTTTCAGATGAGATGAATGACTAAAAACATAACACACATCTTGATAAGTAACTAAAAAGGGACCTAGTGGTTGTGCATGCTTTAGGTGATCGTTTAGACCTTTATCTAAATGAAGTGCTAGTATGCCTAACTAGGTATTGGTAAATAAAAGACTACAATTATAGTCAGTGATCATGACCCTATATTTACTAGAAAATTTTGAATGATTTGTTTACATGTTTGGGTACTCAATTGGCTCATAGTTCATCATATCATCCTAATCATATGGGCACATTGAGGCAGTAAATAAATTTTTAGAGGGTTATCTTTGATACCTTGCTTCAGATAAATAGAAAAGACAAGTTCAGTGATTGTCACTCACCAAATGGTGGTATAACACTTCATTTCACACCTCATCTAAAATTTCTCAATTCATGACATTATATGATTGTTGGGTACCATCACTCACTTTCACCTTAAGGGTTGGTTATAAAGTGAGAGCAATTGAAGAGAACATTCAACACCAACAGGAGGTAATCTCTAACCTTAGAGAGGATTTGGTAATGACACAGAACTGCATGAAGCAACAAGTTAATCAACACCTTATTAAATGAATCTTTGAAGTTGGAGAGTTTCTTTTTATGTGATTTAAGCCATATCAACAACTATCCTTGAAACAAAAGAAGAAGGATAAAAACATTACATATTATTGTCCTTATTAAGTGTTACAAAGAATTGGTAGTGTGGCATACAAATTGGAGCTCCCTCATACAACCAAAATACATCTAGTCTTCCATCTTTATTGCTTAAAGAGCTTCATTGGACAAAAGGTGTCAACCCAACTGGTATTACCTGAGCTTGACGAGAAGGGTCAAATCATCTTGGAACTTGAAGGCATCATTAAAACATGCACTAAGAGGTTGAGGAAAAGGGTCATTACCGAGTATTTGATCAAGTGGAAGAATTTAGATAACAATTATGCCAAGTGGGAAGATGAACCATTCCTGTAGCAACATCAAGAAAATTCTAACATTAGGGACAATGTTGCTTCGAAGTGGAGGGTCATGATATGCCCTTGATCTGGTATTATAAATTGGGACATGTATAGCTGACACGTGGCTAACATAATCTCTTAACATGTCATATCAAATTTATTTATGTATCCATATGCTTAGTAGACCAGGCTTGGTGTTTTTACACAACATATTAGGGCATATATATGATTTAGTAGCCAATAGATGATCATCACATTGAGCACTTGAGTCTTATTGTATGGTTTGGAGGTTTCCCACTCAAAGTAGTTGATTGATTCTACTTGCATATTGTGATATAGATTGGGCTTGGTGTTTTACATAACACATTAGGGCATATATATGAGTTAGTAACCAATATATGATCATCATATTGAGCACTTGAGTTTTATTGTATGGTTTGGAGGTTGCCCACCTCGTAGTAGATAATTCATCTACTTGTATATCGTGATATTTACTCTATACTTTGGTGTTCTTTGGGTATTCTAATATTGTTGTTATTCATAACTATCTAAGTAATTTCATTACATTGAATTTTTAAAGGCACAAGTTTTAGAGAAGGTCAAATGGTTATGCTTTACGTCAGTAATTGGGTCCTTGCATTTGAATGACTATGTAAGTAGAGCCTAATCGCCTTAGGAAATTAGTTCAAGTTTTGGGAACTCAATCAGGGGTTTCTTATGGGCATAACATGGATACAAGCCTAAGTCTCATTATAAATAGAAAGGTCAATAAGTAAAGAATATTGAAATGGTATGATACATGACATGAGTAAGGAAATATAGTACATGGAGAATCTATCATGTGAGAGGAGATAATTATATGACTTATATCATATGAGATTGTATCATTGACAATCAGTTTGATAATGTTATTTCTCTGAATAAGATATCCCAAAGCTTTGTTTTGTTTGAATATGTGTTAATTTAATCTCTCTATATCGATGCATGTTTTTCTTTCCATTGATGTGATATTATAGACATTTCTGAGGGTTGTGAGGTGTAAGGTGACTCTTCATTAAGTAACCTCGCCTTGTTTGCATCATTTGGTATCAAAGTAAGATTGATTTCCTTGTAAGTAGAAACATGATATATCTTTGTGGTTTTTCATAATGTAAGTGTGGGTTTAAAATCATCCAATACATCTTCCAATGGGTAATTTTTTGGTAGAATGTGTGAGAGAGTGACACAATAAGTTTTACGGCTTTCCATAATGCAAATAATGGATAAAAGGCCATTCTATACATATTTTGACAAAGGGTTCTTGGGTATAACATTGCAGAGATTTTGGTTGTGAGTTTTAGAGAAATAAAAAATAAAAAATGGAACACCAAAGAAATTCAAATTTAGGGAATCAAAATTAGATCTTGAGAGGTTAATACTTGGCCTAAATGATGTGAACTATGCAACCTTGCTTAAAATCCATATAAATTGCACAATGTCGAGGTAATTTTGTGGAAGCTCATAAGGATGATGAAGGTTGACCCATGTATTAAGGAGTGTTGGCTATGAATGTAAATATGAACACAAAAACAAATGCAAAAGAAGAGGAAGCACTATGTGGTCCATAAGAGAGACTACTTCATGCAATTCATAGAGTGGGGAATAAACCTAAATTAGACACCCTTGTTATTCTGGTAGTTTAAAACTAGCTGAACTCATTGATTGAATAACAGAGATGGAGAAATATTTTGAGTATAAAAATATGGAAGATCCCAAGAATTTCAAGTTTGTGTGCACGAAGTTGAAAGGTCATGTGTCTCTTTAGTGAGAGCATGTCCAAAAAAACTAAGTGCAACATGAAAAGTAAAAGATCGAGACATGGGACAAGTTGGTGATGAAGCTCTTGAAAAATTTATGCATATAATTACTAACTCAATTTATTTAAAATGTTTATAACAAAGAGAGCTTAGTGTGAATGAATACACTGGGGAATTTTACTAACTCACCATTACAATGAGACATGTGGAGAATATCTCTAGGTATATGATTGGATTGTGGATTTTGATTCAGGATGAGTTTATTATATTACAAGTTCATTCCATGGAATAAGCCTATCAATATTTGCTGAAGGCAAAGGAAAATTTGGGACACAAACAACAAAGCGCTAACTGTGGAAAAGGGAATGTTGTGCAAGGTCATGGACAATGTAAGGGCATAGATAATTATATAAAAGGTGAAGGTGATTCATGTTTGGTTCCTCAAAGTGAAGGAACATCTCAAGGAGGTGCAAATGCATCTAGGGGAAGAGGATCCTCTAGTAATGGATGAGATACAAAATTTAGCAACACATGTTATAGACGTGGAGAGATGGGGAATAAAACATATGAGTGTATGTATGCCCAAAATTATGGTAACCAAAGTGTGCACATTTTGAAAAAAGAGGAAGATGGCTTGTCAAGTCACGAAGAGAAACCAAAAATGGGAGAAGAATTGATGTTCAAGTGCATATTATTGAAACCAAAAAAAGAAGAAATTGGTTCTGAGAAAAGAAGAAGTTTGTTTAGGATGACATACAAGTTAGAGGGAAAGGTATACATGGTGATAGTGGACACTAGAAACATCAATAATTTGGTAGAAAAAGATATTGTGGGATAATTTGAAGATGAATATAATTTAGGATCCAAATCCATATGAGGTTTCATGGTTGGATAAGGGGAACCAACTACTGGTGAAAGAATAATGTACGGTTAAGTTCTAGATTAGGAGATATGAGGATGAAGGGAGATAGAGATGAAAGTAGAATTTGTGGGTTTTAAATCCATGGAGTTGTATGTGTAGACACTCAAATTTGGAAATCTATCCTTTGAAAATGTTGGTCTTGGCATTTCACACTTACATGACACAAAAAACTCTCCTCACTCTTTCCTAACACACCTTGATAACTCTTTGATTTACTTTCTTATCTTTGCATACCTCTATGTCATCAGTTCCTGAAGGTTTTATAACATAAAATGCATCTAAGGATATCCATCCTCTGACCTCAAAAATCTAAACTATCATTTTCCCCTCCTAGTCAAAACTGTAGATTTCGGTCAGAATTGACACATGTCAATCCTGACCCTACTGTACGGTTTTGGATTGAAATGTTTTGGGCCAAAATTTCAATTCCATCATCTTCATATGAGACTAATATCCCTCCTAGTCAGCATTTCATGACAAAATAACCATTAAAGAGCCTATATAAGCAAGTCAATCATACCTCATTTAGGGTCCTAACACTTTATGTTCTCCTCATGTTAAGATAAGCACAAAAGGCACTTGTACTCTCCCTAAACAAGTGAAATTAACTGATGAAAATCCATTAGGGAAGTAACCTCTATAGGTCTAAAGTCTCCTCCTAGGTCTAGGAGTCTCCATATTCTTTCCACAAGCAAGAAAAGTGACCCTTCCCAAGTATTTGAGCAAGTGTGAAACTCAAGCAAGGCATTGTCAAAGCACAATTGTCAAGTTTTGATTGCACTACAATAGATATCACATGATAGGAGAAGTACATGTGTGGTTTGATCCCTCTTCAAAAGTAGTGGTGATGTCATTGGTGCACAAGGGTTCCCACAACCCACCTAACTTTTTTTTGTAGGAACTCCATATTTGCACTATGAGGGATTTGAGGGTTTGAGCAAAGTTTATAGATCCATTCCAAAGGTGAGTGAAGAAGACTGACATACAATGAAAATCATTTCTAGGTAGGTGAAAAGCACTAGGAAGTTACATAGGGCCCATAATTCCAAGTAGGCCAAGACCATACAGTAGGGTCAGAACCATATGGATGGTCTTGACCTATTTATACAGTTTTGACTAGGTCTAGTTTTAGGTGCCAGTTCATTGTAATGAAGAATTTTTAGTCTCAGATCAACCTGTTTCTACATTCAAATCACTCAGAATCCTCTAGATCCACACAAAATTAACTAAGTGCAATATTTCCTTTGTGTTTTGATAGTTTCTAGATCAATAGTCACATTTGTAAAGCATTATTCTTGATTTGTGCAATTAATGTTGGAAGTTAATTAAATCATAATATCCTCTTGTAATATAATTCATCCTTTTAATGCATGTTATTTAGGAACATTCTAAAATCTTAAAAAGGTTGAGATTAATTCACTTAAAAAATGAAATCATTTGGTGAACCCGACCTTGCTATAATCAAACATTGCAACTTTACCCATAACAACTTTAGGGTTTTATTCTTTGGTTGTGGTATTCAATATTTCTTCATCATGTCTGATCCCACTAAATTATATGATCTTTATCTTTGACCTAGGGTTCCTAAGTCATCTGAATAGTAGGGGCTACTATCCCTCTCACTAGGTCATGCCCATACTATGCATTTGAATGAAGTTCCTTATGCTGACCCACTTGTTATATGTGACTGATACTTCTCCTGCTTATATTGACATCCAATCTGATATCACTCCTATTACTACTAATCATCCACCTCAGTTTTTTTCTACTACAATCAATGTGGTAACCACATAGTGACAAATAAAAAACCTATTGATGGAAATCCACCTTTTCCTCCCCCACCCTCTTCTCCTATGCCTAAAGCTAATGTTCCATCTAAAGGGTATGATTTAATTGAACAACTCAACAATACCCATGCTAAGATATCTATACTTGAGTTTCTTCAAAAATTCCTTGTTTACAAAGACATATTACAAGATACTTTTGATTTTTCGCTCTTTCACATTAGCTAATGATACCCATCCCACTACCTTTTCATTCTCTCATGGATACATTCAAGGCACTTGACAAGGCTATTATTTTACTTTATTTGATATCCTTCCTAATGTTGATATGACTCATGTGTCCACCTTTATTCATCACTGCATGTATTCAAGGATTCTTTCTTAAAAGGGTTTTAATAGACAATGGATTGGGTCTCAACATATGTCCTAAATCATTGATTACAAATATGGGTATTTATCCTCTTGCAATCAATCATTCTCCCACTATTGTATGAGGCTTTGATGACATCACACATTCTACACTTGTCACTTATCACTTTTGACCTACTTTTGGTCCTAAGACATCACCCACAACATTTCACATTATGGACACCAATTTTCAATACAATTTATTCTTGGGCCATCCTTGGCTCCACGATATGCAAGTTGTCTCCTCTACTTTCCATCATTGTATCAAATTTTTACATAATGGCAAATGAGTATATTGTCCATGTTGATCCTGATCCTTATCAATATTATAAGTAGATATGTTTAATCCATAAAAACCTTTAGTCACTCCCCACCACAACCTATTCCTCTATGGAAAGCTAGATACATATGTTATTGGTGAGACTAGTGCTCCTATAAAACATTCATTAGATATACCTCCACATACTGTCACAAACTGACATTCCTCTTACAAATCCACTACATCTTCCATCCCTAAGCACACCACCACTTTATACTTCCAATCTATTAGATGGTGTTGTGCAACATCTTGATGTACCTGAATATGCTACTGATAGTGATGATGATAAAATTACACTCACAAATGATAATTTATGCAAACTCAATTTTAATCATATTGATGTGGATGAATATATGTTTCATTCCCTCTTTGTATCTACTATACCTGGACATTATCATCTCAAAGGACACTTCCCTATGCTAGTATTTCATCTCCTCTTAATCATGTTGAATCTATTCTAATATGCATATTGATCCTATGGCTCAATACAGTCAATACTCTAGATGCTTCACCTCATGTTACATCTATTACAATTCACCTCATCTTGAATACACCACATGAATTACTTTCCATGTTACTTGATCAAGGTATCATCACATTACCCTCTAAGCATCATCATTCTACTCACAAGATTTTAAGGTATCCCAATTGGTCATTTTTGTGATTACCATTGTGTTACGGGCCATGACATTAATCATTGTTTAGATTTTAATCGATAAAATCAACACTCTCAAGCATAATGACACCATTACTATCTTGCATAATACACTTAATCCTCCTATGTTGGGACTCCTCATTTTGATACTTTTACTAGTACTTGTGTATATCCATCAACAATATTAGCCACATGTGCTTCTCTCAATTTCAACTGAAATAAGAACATTGAACAATTATGAGGCCTTAACTACTCTAGGACTCACACCATATGAACATTACACCTTCCCTCACTCCTACTATCAAGTTTCAAGGATATATTACACTCATGATAACTTTTGGGTTGTATGTTATTGACACTAAAGTTTGGGTTGCTCTTGATCCCCAACCTACCCCATTGGATTTTGGTAGATCTTGGATATGGCATATTTTTGGTACTTGTCGATGAACACAACACTAACATCACTTTCCCACTTACTACTGGCATGGTCACTATTCACAATGATTCTTTTTCCTAACTATCAACCCAATATGACACATTGGACTCATGTTATACATGCAAAAGGTCCCTCTTACCAATGAGGAATATATCATGACACTCAATCAATTACATGAGACAAGATTGTTTATCAATAGATGTTTCAACACATTTACTAATATGGCAGATCCTAGACCAATTGGGTTTAATCCTACCATTGATGACCTCCTTGAAATCTTTGGTAACTCTCATAATATTCCCCCTAATTTTCCTAATGACACAAACTCTATTCTATAGGTTCAACTTGATTGTTGAGGGAGTGGTTCTACACCTCGAACCTCACTTTGCACACACACAAACACACACACACATTGGGGAAATATTGCTTCCCATCCTTTAGTTGCATCATATTTTCTATCTATTCCCCTCCATGGGGGAATTATTGGATCACCATTCCTTCTATTAAAGAATAGGTTTTCATTTATGCCCTCATGGAGGGCCTAAAACACAAAAACATTCAAATATTTGCAAAAATACAAAATCAGGACATGTTTTTATAACATACATTGTTTAACTTTACATTATACATGATTTTACTCATTTGGTTTGATAGATAACATTTATTCTTTACACACATGTTTCACATGGTATATTGAACATGATGTAGGACATACATGAGAGTGGTACATGATGATAGGTGTTGGCTTGCCCTTTACCCAGACTGCTAACCTCTAGGGGCATCTTATTTTTGCATAATACATCAAAGTGTTATATTTCCATTATAGTTCCTTTCTTTCCTCATTACTTGGTTACATATATATCTTGTGTATTTTCTATCTTTAACTACATAGAATAATCACATGTTATCTTGTGCAGTGGATTTACAATTATTGCTAGTTCTTTCATATATCACATATCATATACTTTTCATCACATCTTGCTACACTTGCCTTTCATACATGTTTTCTAGTTGTGTGTGTATGATTTGTTTTCTACTCTGATTGTGGCCTAAGGGCCTTGATTATTCTTGTGAAACTGTGGGTGTCCCATGTTTGTGGTATAATGCCTTGTGTATGGTTATACACCTTATTGTTTTCATGCTTAAGGGCCTTTATTATCTTGTGACACCATGGGTGTCCCATATTTGCAGGAATTTTTACCTTTTGTGTGACATTGTTTGGCATGTTTTCAATTGTTTCTACATTGTATGCACTTGTAATTCTACTAACACACCATCTTCTATTCTATTGTTTTGTTTTTTTGTTGCATTGAAATTATTTTTGTTATCATGCTTCTTGTTCTTGTTGTTATTGTTTTGCTCCATGGTTTCTACCATGTGCATCCCCTTTTGTAGGTACATTTTTTCTTGGTGGCCACCAATTATCTTTTCAATTTATTATAGGTTATCAACATCTCAGACATGGGTATACATCTTTCCTTTTGAGTCGTACACTCAAATTCTTCATCGCACACATCTCAAAAGTGGGGGTAAATCACCTGGGGTTTTATTCTACATTTCCAGTAGGCATATACAGAATTTTTGGAAACAGACATATGCAAAGACATAAAAAATTACTCAGAATTGGATTCAAGAACAAAAAATTGGAAAAATCCACACATGGTTAGGAATATATAGTCTGGTCAGGACCGTATGAATGGTTCTGACCCTATCATACAATTTTTCCAAGGGGTAATTTCTCCTGATTTATCATCATTTTTTAGGTTTATCATCATTATTACATCATTATTATATGGTTTCATACTCATATTGACAGATTTGGTCATAATTTAGGTGGCATGAAGTATTTCATTCTCTCCTTCTCCACGGTACTCAGTTTTACTTCCAGTTTTGGACACATTGGGGCATGTGTCGCTTTCTCCACTTAGATTTTCAACATGCAATCAATTTCTACTCAGTTTTTATTCAATTTGTATGGTACATGGGAAGAGTATGGGGCACTTATTTCTCTTTTCTATTATGTGTCTCAAGTTACAAAATTGGGCTCATAACCATCTACAGTGGTATGGTCCATGGGGTTATGGAAGGTAGCAAAGTAATTAAGTTCTTCGTGAGGATTTCATACCCTCTTTACACTTAAGGGGAAGATATCAGAGTTGTTGAATGGATTTGATACATGGTCTTCCTCCTCGATAGGGGTGCTTCAACTCCTCTTTTTGGTTCTTCTCTTTGGAATGTTCATGTGTTGGGTCGGTACACCTAACACATTGACCTATCCTTGGCACAATTGGGGACTGGTCATCCCTAATTCTTCATTTGACTTCAACAAATCCAAAATAATCAAGGCACATGAACATGAGCATATTTTCTCTGCAAGAAAACAAGTGCATTCCTTTCATGTTTTGCATCTCTTTTAGCATTTATTATTGCACTCTTATTTATAATATTTTCATTAAATTTTGAGTTAAAGTTCAGTTTCCTATTTTGGGCATTGACTATACTCAGTGTTGTAGGTTTCAATTTTGAGCTTGCTAACACCAACATAATGAGATACTACAAAACAAAGTTATTGTGAGCAAATAAAAAGTGTGTCTATACACTTAGGTATATTTTCATTTAAGCATGTAATTTTCATTTCATACTTAAAGGGGGGAAAACATAGACACTCAAATTTGGAAATCTATCTTTTGACATCGCCAATCTTGACATTACACACTTTCATGCACAAATACACTCTTTTAACTCTTACTTATCCCACCTTAATATATCCATTCAATTACTTACTTATATTTGCATACCTCTCTATCACTAGTACCCGAGGTTCTATAAAATAAAATGCATATAAAGACATCCATCTTTGACCCAAAAATCTAAACCATGTTTTTCCCCTCTTAGTCAAAACTACCAGTTTTGGTCAGAATTGACACATGTTAATCCTGACCCTACCATACGGTTTTGGAACAACATGTTTTGGGCCCAAACTCTCAATTTCATTAGCTCATATGGAATAATATTACCTCTTGGTCAACCTTTCATGAAAAAATAACCATTGGAAGCCTATACAAGAAAGTCACTCATACCTCATTTGGAGTCCTAACACTTTATGTTTTCCTCATGTTAAAATAAGCACAAAAGGCACATATCCCTAGACAACAAAGTAACTGATGCAAATCCATTATAACAACAACATCTATAGGTTTGAAGTCTCCTACTAGGTCTAGGAGTCTCCAAATTTTTTCTGCAATTAAACAAAACGACCTTTCCCAAGTATTTGAGTAAGTGTGAAACTCAAGCAAGGGATTGTTAAAACACGGGTGTCATGTTTTGATTGCATTATGGTAGATATCACATGCTAGGAGAATGACATGTTGTTTTATCCCTATTTAGATTAGTGGAAATGTCGATGGTTACACCAAAACCTCAAGGCATTAGTGAAATCTGAACATGAGGATCATATCATCCCACCAAGCTTCTGCAGAGCCTGACCTCAGGCTGGGTCTGCACCCGCACTCCCATACGTATGAGTCCCGCTTCAATGATGTTTAGACACCCCGTGGGCCCTATCTACATGACATAACAAACCAAGTGGGATTCAAACATAGGTGAAGGACCTGATACCAAATGTAACAAACCATTACACAACAACCTCGAGGTGTTAGTGAAATCCACATATGAGGATTATATCATTTGATACAATGCATTAGTGAAATATGCACATGAGGATCATATCATCTCAACACAATTTTGTAGAGGCCAACCTTAGGTTGGGTCTGATCACACACTTCCATACATTTTTCGTCCCTAAAACATAAGAATAAACCATATAGTGAGTGTGTTGTAAATCACTGCACAAGTGTCACCATGCTTGATCATCCAACCACGCATATGGAATCTTAGTGGGTGATGCTTCTCCAAACCTAATTCCATATTCCATTGCACTCCTCTGATTCCATTCATGTCCATATTTTATCCTCATTGACATACACACACATCCATAATAATTATTCACGTGATTCCATGTCATATAATTGTTGCTCCATTTATGCCATGTATAGCCATAATGATTGCTCCTACAATTCCCTGTATATCCATATATATTTTTTCTCTCATGTGTCCTAATATGTCTCCATGATTATTTCCTCTCATGATGATGTGGGTGTCTATATGGTGCAACCTTAGTATCCTCAACCTTATCAAACTTTTCCTCATCTTTATTTTCCTCTTGTACCTTGTTGTTTTTTATTTTTTTATCTTGAGTAGATGAATTATTTTCTTCTTTTTAATCATGTTCTCCTTCCGAATCATCCTCATTCCCTTCTTCACCATCTTTAAATTCATATCCATGCTCCATCTTAACATTACATTTTTCCTTGCTATGTGTGATATCATGTAATGTAATCTTCTTTCTCTTGTACCATAATTTCATGAATTTCTTTTGCACACATTAATATTAATTGTCTCCAATGTCTCTAACTAGAGATATCAAATAAAAATATCCATACCATCCATATCTAAATCATAAAAATATGAATGCAAAACATATTTATCTCTTTAAAAACTTGAATCTTCTTACCATCCACTTGAGATTCCTTGATATTATTTGCTTAAACATGTAGATGTTGACCTACATCCATATTGATGAAGTTATATTTTCTGCTAGGGTTTATGGAAAAAATTACCTTTTTCCTTTTAATGTACCCTTCAAACAGAAATATTGAAGCTTCCTTTCTTAGAGATGCACTATCTGAACTTGTAACTTGATATGTCATCTCTCATTCTGAATCCTGCATAGCTTCTTCATGATAAAATTTGTATTCTTCATCTTCTTCATCATAATATTATTTTTCATCCTCATCTACAACATCTTCTTCTTATTCATCTTTTTTGGCTCATCGATCTAAGAAAAGTTGTTCCATTTCCTCCCAAGACCAATCTAGCATCTCTTGTTTCACTTGATGATACCACCAAGGTTGTGTTAGACCACCAAGCCAAATTGGAAAAAAAATATTTTGAAATATATATGAAAAATATTTCTCTTTAAATTGTATCCACCATTCTCTAGCATCAATTGCATCGTCACCAAAAAAATTACAATGCTATGATTGACAAAACTAAGATTTTAAGAAAAGACCCCTTTGATCAAAACATGTCATAACCCTTTTGGCCAAAATTCAGTAAAAACTAAGAAAATACGAAACACATACCCAATTATAATTTTGAGATCTTTCAAAAAATGCAATTTTTGGAAAAAATCCTAATATGCTACGCCCTTAACCTATTGCTTGTATTAGGATACGAGTAGCCTACTTGTGGCTTACCATATCATTTTATTATATCATTTATACTTTCTCATGCTTAATGGGTCGGCCTTGGTGATGGCCATAACATATGAATAGTATATATAAGGGACTGTAGGTAGTATTTCATTATCATTTGAGCATTTGAGTCTTATTATATGGTTTGGAGGTTACCCCCTAGAAGTGGCGAAGCTATTCTAATTACATATTGAGATCATTATTTTAAAATATTGTGTTATTTGGTGTTCTACTATTTCTCATAATTTGAACTATACAAGTAATTTCATTACAAGTGGTATCAGAGCTGCGATCTGGGCCAAAATTAGGGCAAAAACCCTAATTTTATGTTTCCGCCATATATTGCGAACCAGAGTGAATTGGTGGGAGATATTTTTACTAGAGTTGCAAAACATTTCAAGTAAGGTTCCCTGAAAATTTCAGACCTTTATTTATTTATTTTACAAAAGTTATTACAAATTTAGGGTTTTTCATAAAATCACTCCCTAGGGTGCAAATTGTGGAAATTCTTCAAGTACTTTACATTTTCAGAAATATCTAAAAAAAATAGTATTAGTATTTTCTTTGTGTTTTTTTCCTGTTCAGCCGAATTTGTATCGAAACCCTAAACACTAAGGTTTGACATCATGACAGGGCCTTCCACAAGAGCAAAAAAGAATTCGGTTACTCTGGGTAAAACCCTAGATAAAGATGGGGTAGTGATTGAAGATATGGAGTCAGAAGGGGTAAATATAGATTCCTCAGTACTAGGGTTTACCTCAGTTGATCATAAGGTGAGCCAACTTGAGTATGAGCTGTGAAATGTACAATCTGAGATGACATCTAAAGGAGACATAGACCAAATCAATCATCGGTTGGATGATATCATGTAACATGTAAAGGGTAAACAATATGGCCCAAATCTGACCCATATCAACCAAGGAGGATCTTCAGTTCAAAATCATGGACAAAATAACCATTTTAGATCACTTTTCAAGCCCAATCAGAATCCAACTTATTCGCAACCACGGAACATGATGCCGAAAGTGGATATGTGCAAATTTGATGGTAAGGATCCCTTGAATTAGATAAATCAAATGGAGAACTTCTTTGAGTTACATCAAACACCATCAAGAAAAAAGGTGACATTGGCATCCCTATATCTTGAACCAGACCAATTCGTTTAGTATCGATGGTTATGTGCTCAGAGGAAGAATGGTCTCGGTGTCACTTAGACAGTTTTTATCGAGAAGTTGCAATTGCACTATAGTTCTAGTGTTTCAGAGAACTACTTTAGTCAATTAGCAAAGTTACGGAAAATAGGATTAGTCAAAGATTATGTGCATCAATTCTAGAACTTATCCTTAAGGGTGGAGAATATTCCAGAAGAGAATCTGAATGACCTATTTCTTGGGGGTCTTAAGGACCACATCAAGCTTGAGGTATGAATGTTTAATCCACTCAATCTTTTTGATTCTATTATCATGGCACATTGAGTAGAGGAAAAAATTATTTGTAGTAGGAGGCTACCTTTCCTTAACACCAGAGACCGTATTATCTCTTCCCCTTCATTTGTTAGGCCAATTAAACTGACTCCTCAACAAATGGAAGAAAAGAGAGCAAAAGGATTATGTTTTAACTGTGATAGCAAATATGGATCGGGACACAAATGTGTTGAGAAGAAGTTGTTCTATATTGATGGAGGTAACGAGGATGATGAGGAAGATGAAAAGATAGGAGAGGCTAAGGAACCAGTAGAAGATGAAGTAGAGGATCACCAACCTACAATTTCTTGTCATGCATTGTCAGGTATTAGTACTCCTCAAACACTCAATGTTATTAGCTATCTCAAAAAATAGAAGGTGATGGTATTGATTGACTCGGGGAGTACTCATAACTTCATAAATAGTAAGTTAGCTGCCCGCCTCAATTGTTTTATTTACCTAGCTCCAGAAAAGCAAGTTATGATTGCGGATGGTGGGACAGTCAAGTGCATATGAAAGTGTCATAGTATCAAGCTTTCCATGGGAGACTACATGTTAGACTCCCCTATGTTTGCTATTTCTATGGGAGGGGTAGATATTGTTTTGGGTGTCTAATGACTCATAACTGTAGGTATTATAGAGATGAATTTCCAATAATTGTTCATGCGATTTCATTTAGATGGAAGGAAAATATAATTAAATGGGATGGTTGCTAAGTATCCACAGATTTTTAGCTCTCATAAGATGCAGAAGGTTCTCAGAAAAGGAGTAGATGAATTTACAACAAAGTTATTTTCCATAGAAGTACAAAATATAAAGTCTTCAATGCCACCCGATCTTCAGAAGATTGTTAATGCTCACTCATCTTTTTTAATGCAATTCCAAAGGGACTACCACCAGTTAGGGATCATGATCATGCCATTCAGTTGATTCTAGGGATCCAAACACCTAACATCAGACCATACAGATACCTATATTCCTAGAAAAGTGAGATCGAGAAAATGGTTCGGGAAATGTTGAAGGCAGGTATCATCAGGCCTAGCCAGAGTGCATATTCTTCACCAGTGGTCATGGTACGTAAGAAGGATGAAACATGGAGGATGTGTCAAGATTTCCGAGAACTTAACAAGTACACCATAAAAAATAAGTTTCCTATTCTAGTAATTGATGATTTACTTGATGAATTGCATGATGCTATTTATTTCAAAAAATTAGATCTTCGTTCGGGGTACCATCAAATTAGAATAAAAGAGGAATATGTTCATAAAATGGCTTTCAGAACTCATGAGGTCCATTATGAGTTTTTGGTAATGCCTTTTGGTCTTACAAATGCACCTGTAACCTTTCAAAGCTTGATGAACACTGTTTTCAGGGCATTTTAAAGGAAATTTGTATCAATTTTCTTTGATGACATATTGATTTACAGGAAGACATGGGAAGAACATTTACAACATGTAAATAAAGTGTTGGAAGTTTTGGAGAAACATACTCTCTATGCAAAGCCATCCAAATGTTCTTTTGCTATGTAAGAGGTAGAGTACTTAGGTCACATTGTATCCCATGAAAGTGTCAAAGTTGATCCTCAAAAGATCAAAGTTATGGTGGAATGGCCAAGGCCCAAAACTCTCAAAAATATTCATGGGTTCCTTGGAATAATAGGGTACTACAGAAGATTTGTGCGGGGATATGGTAGAATAGAAACCCCACTCACTCAATTGCTAAAGAAGGATGCCTTCCATTAGACAGACGTAGCCACTGAATCCTTTGAGCAGCTGAAGGAAGCCTTGTGCAGCACCCCAATTTTGGCTACTCCCAACTTCTCAAAAAAATTCATTGTTGAATGTGACGCTTTAGGATCAGGATTGGGAGCAGTTCTAATGTAGGAAGGAAGACCAATTGCATTTGAGCGTCACCAATTCAAAGGAAAAGATCTGATCAAACCTTTCTATGAGAAAGAAATGATGGCTATTCTTCATACGGTCAAGCAATGGAGGCCCTATCTCATGGGTAGACACTTCAAGGTAAAAACTGATCATGATAGTCTCAAATACTTTTTGGAGGAAAGGTTATCATCTGAGGAACAACAAAAGTGGGTAACAAAAATGTTGGGTTATGATTTTGAAATCATATACAAAAAGGGTAAAGAAAGTGTAGTACCTGATGCATTGTCCAGAAGGAATACATCCGCAGATGCCTTACTATGTGGAATGTCTAAAGGTAATGCCCTATGGTATAAGGACATGTTATACTTGAGTAAAGATTCTAAGTTAAAGCATAGAATTCTTACAGAGCTACATGCCTTACCTATCAGAGGACACTCTGGGTTTTTGAAGACATATCATAGAATAAAAAGAGAATTCTTTTGGGAAGGACTCAAGGGGGATGTACAAAAGTTTGTATTAGAGTGTTTAGTGTGCCAACAGAACAAAGGGGAAACAATTAAGACACCAGGTCTATTGTAACCCTCACCAATTCCTAGCCAGAGATGAGAGGAGGTATCCATGGATTTCATCATTGGATTGCCTTGTTCAGAGGGTAAGAATGTTATTTTTGTGATTGTGGATAGGCTCACAAAATATGCCCATTTTTATGCCCTATCACATCTATTTGCAGCCAGTACAGCCGCAACTATTTTTTTGGAGACAGTTCAAAGGCTATATGGAACCCTAAAGATAATTGTAAGTGATCGTGATCCTATTTTCACAAGTAATTTTTGGACAGAATTATTTTCATGTTTGGGTACTCAGCTAGCTCATAGTTCATCTTATCATCCTCAAACTGATGGGCAAACAGAAGTGGTCAATAAATTCTTAGATGGGTATCTAACGTTGTTTTGTATCAGATAAGTAGGAAAGGTGGATTAAATGGCTACCACTTGCAGAATGGTGGTTTAACACATCTCTTCATACCTCTTCTCAAATGACCCTATTTTTAGCATTATATGGTTTTCATCCACCTTCTATCACTTCCTCCTTGAGGGTACAAACTAAGGTCAGAGATGTTGAGGAACACATTCAACATCAACAATAGGTTTTGGCTAGTTTGAAGGAGAATTTAGCATTAGCACAAAATAGGATGAAACAAAAAATCAACACCATAGTGAAAGACATTTTGAAATTGGTGATTGGGTTTTTGTATGTCTCCAGCCTTACAAACAGATGTCCCTAAAGCAACAGAAAAAGGACAACAAACTTGCTCCTAAATATTATGGCCCTTATCATGTTCTACAGAAAATGGTAGTGTTGCTTATAAACTAGAGTTGACTCCATATTCACACATACACCCAGTATTCCATGTTTCATGCTTGAAGAAGGTTATTGTACAAAAATTTGAATCCCAGATAGAGTTACCAGAACTTGATGAGGAAGGAAGAATCATTTTGGAGCCAGAGAAGATTCTACAAACACGTATTAAGAGGCTGAAAACCAAGGACATTAAGGAATATCTGATCAAGTGGAAGAATCTAAGCATAGAAGATGTAACCTGGGAGGATGAAGGTTTTTTGCGGCAACATCTAGGATTATTGAACGTTGAGGACAACATTGGTTCGAAGGGGAAGGGAATGCTATGCCCTTAACCTATTGCTTGTATTAGGATATGAGTAGCCGACTTTTGGCTTACCATATCATTTTATTATATCATTTATACTTTCTCATGCTTAATGGGTTGGCCTTGGTGATGGCCATAACATATGAATAGTATATATAGGGGATTGTAGGTAGTATTTCATTATCATTTGAGCATTTGAGTCTTATTATATGGTTTGGAGGTTGCCCCCTCAAAGTCGTGAAGCTATTCTAATTGCATATTGAGATCATTATTTTGAAATATTGTGTTATTTGGTGTTCTACTATTTCTCATAATTTGAATTATACAAGTAATTTCATTACATAATATTTCAACCTATGGAGCAAATTTGTTAAAAATCCTAATCCTACAATAACTTTCACAAAATAGATCCAAAATTTCTGAAATTTTAAGGGTTTCACAAAGAAATATATTCACCTCAACCCAAAAATTTTCAATAAACAATCCTCCAAAATTTATAATATATAGATGAAACATGAATATTAGGGTTTCAACATTTAACCTGTCACAACTTTCACAAAACAACTCAAAAAAATATGAAATTTTGAGGGAATATTCTTTGCATGATTGCTTCACTTCACATACCATATATATGAAAAATTAAAAATAAATCTCAACACATAAGTGAATCACCAAAATTAGGGTTTTATCCCACAAATTTCCCAGATCGATGCTATGATATCACTTGATAAGATCTTTGCATATAATAAAATAACAAGTTGAATAATATGTAGAATATAACACAACAAAAGATATATTGGTGGGTGATTAACTAAAATAGAATATTATAGTGTAATATAATGCTATATGAGCAGTAAAATAACTGAATAAATGAAGTCATAAAATATGAAAATAATACCCAAGCAATTTATGTAATGAAATGTGAAAACCCGAATGTGTAAAGAGGGTTAAGAAGGCCTTATTTGATTCGATGATGTCATGGGAATGTGTTGCAGTGGAGATCAAATGAACAGGAGGAGGAAACCTTTGCACATGATCCTAAAAAGGTATAGAATTGGATAGTTTGGATAAACTGGGGCATCTGGAGAGGGATCAGAGCACCCGTGGATGCCTTGGTCTAAGATCTGGGCACCCTAGTATGTGGAAATGACTAGAAAACCTCCTTTGACGTGTCATTGAGTGTTCATATTTGTTATCTTTCTGTCATGTGAATGTCGTTGTATGATCACCAATGTTGTTGTAGAATACAATGAAGAATCACCTGCAAAACCCCAAACAAAGCATCAAAAACCTAAATAAAGAAAGATGCATATGAAGGGGTCGAGATGTCCTGAGCTACCAAATAGATGGACTTATCATTGAGCATTGCACTACATCTCAAACCCAATATAGTTTTAGGTGTGTGTGTGTGTGTGTGTGTGTGTGTGTGTGTGTGTGTGTGCAAAATTGTGCCTTAAGTGCTTTTGTGCTAGTCACACTTTGTAAATTAGCGAGTAAGTAACTAGATGTAGAATGTAATAAATGTGTGCATGGAAACAATAGACTCCCCTCCTATGAAGTGTGATACAAATGAACCAATCTTGTGTGCCTTGTGATGGAGCTAGATGGATGCAAATGTAACTATAGATGCCTTGGATGGATGCAACCTTAGGTGGTGATAGTAAGTGCTTAGTGTTTGGTCCTTTATTATGATCACATAACTTTATATTTATATGATTCGTGTGCTTGAATTTTTTAATTAACCTAAAAAATTCTGACTAAAAAAAGATAAGATGCTCAAACGGCTATAAAGGACCCAAAAAAAGAGAGTAAAGTGTAAAGAGGACAAGGGCACCTAGAGGGGATGAGGGCACTTGGCACTGGTGTCCTAGTTGGGCACTCTAGTCCAGAAAAGGTGAAACTAAAGTATGAAATGACAAATTGGGCCAATAAAGGTGCAAGACCGAAAGTAGCAAATAAAAAAAAATGGTGAAAGACATGGATTAATCAATACTCTTCTTACTTAGGAACCATATGAATAGTAGTATTGATCTAAAATCATAAGCAACATTTGTAACATTCATCCATAGTTTTGCTTTAAACAATGATTCTTTGGATTAAAAATGACGTTATGAATTTCTTGTATTTTTAATTAAAATTAGTAGGATGCAAGCATTGTAAAAGTTAGAGAAAATAACTAGGAAAAAATCCTTAAGAGTTTAACATCACACATGATAACGGAGTTCGGCGCTAACAACTTACGTCTCCACGTCCAATTTAAGGGACCGATCTATTAAAATCATATAAAATAACACTTACAATGAGTATTAAATGATTTTGATCTTCTCACTAGATTACTCTTACAGAATTAAGCTTAGTCTTCTTTGGCACTTTTGCCAATTCTCTTCCTAGCTCGCTCAATAAGCCTCCTTAATACCAATATAGTCTCTACCTTCTCTCTAATTATAGAGCGACCCATTTTATAGTGTTTCTTAACACTATGGTCTATCAGTGAGGCCCACATTATTTTAATTCCGCAGACCATGGTTCGGATCCTTTGAATTTATTAAAGTGTGATTCATATTGATATGGATTTCCCCCTCCCCCATTGGTCCATGTGACTCTACTTTGATGCTTGTTCGGTGGGAGGTGCTATGTAGGTTTGTCCCACATGCGTAGGGATTGAAATGGAGGAGGTCTTTTTAACCTACTCGGCTGACCAAAGGACCCGTGGCTTGGGCCACGTTAGGAATTTTGTCTAGCCTCATAATGCAAAGTCCAGTTGGTTAATCGGCCACCGAGCTCAGTCCACGTGATGTGCATTGGGCTCTCCACTGAGTCGTGCTGTGGAATCGTTAAATGTTGCGAGATTTCGATTTGTTGTGCATTGCAAGGCCATGGGGTCGAGCCGTGTGTTCATTGTGCATTGGTGACAATGCCATGTTATGTGGAGAGTTGTGTTGTGTTGTTGACTTGGCTCGTCGGTTAGAGCCTTAGGCCGAGCTATGTGAATGAATCTCCCCACGTGTTAGCCAAGCATACGGTGGGGATAAGGTAGGTTTACTTTGTTAAGCCCATGGTTTGGGCCGATCTACCGAGATGTCCATTCGATCCGAGCTGTGAGGTCTATCCCGAACCATGTGAACTCAAACAATACAACGATCAACTCGATTCGGTGGGGAGTTGATCACCCCACCAAGCTATCCAAACATAGCTCGCTCGAGCTTGATTACAACCATGCAATGCGATATTACGCGGGTATCAATACTCGGTGGAAAATCACGTGGTAACTTGAGGGCCTAAAACGTTGGTGATAATAGGCAGCAATAGGCACCCCTCTTGGTAAAAGAGTGTGCCGACTCCAATAGCTGAAGTGGTTCTCGGCTAGCAACAGTAGCCATAGACCCACCTATTACTATCGTTCGTCGAAGATCTAGAGGTGTTTCAAACAATGCGAACTTTCAACATTTTCCATGCTTTTTCCAAATGTCACTGTTGTGTCGGTCAATTGACCTTGCTTGAACTGAATGTCGACCAAACTTTCAACAATCATAACTTTGGCATATAGGCTTTGTTGTCCGCAAACAAGATATCAGTTGGAAATCTCTCATTTTCCTTTACGCAATGCAACTATTGGAAATTGATTATGCAGAAGATTATAGATTAGTGTTTCTCAACGAATGTCCTCTGGATCATTCCTCCCCACTAAGAAACTTTTGGACCTCCAAAAGTTAATTTAATTGGTAAATAGGTGAGGGTATTTCTCCCTCACCTTTTCGGTTTCTATCCATTTTTCCTTGTTCGGATGCATACCCTTTAAACCCACACGGAGATATCCAACATTACCCCTCTGTGAGGTTCTAATCTTGTTGTCCAAGATGATATGTTCCTGTAACTCACCCAGATACTCATGTGCAAAATCATCAACATATGGTATGACATTAACATCATGATCGATAATCATAGGCGGTTCATATAGCTTCAAATTCTCAACATTCACAATTGAATAAATTTGCATGTATGGAGGTAAATCCAACCGGAAAGCATTGTTACCAATTTTCTCCAAGATTCAGAATGAACCATACTGAATTGGTTTTAAAAATTTTCCCTTCACCTATCATCCTTTCTTTGCTGAGGTGCAGCCAAACTGAATCACCTTCCTGGAACTTGTGATCAATTCTATGTTTATCGTGCCTTGCTTTATATTTCACTTGAATTTTCTCCAACTGTTCTCAAACATATTGATGAACTCTATTGTATGCGTTGCACAAACTTTTTAGCTTTGCCAGTATCACTAAATCTACTAGACAACAATTTCTTATTCAAGAGATAAATCTAATGGAGATTTAGGCAGATACCCAAAACAAGTCTCAAAAGGAGACTTCATCGTACAAGAATGCATGGCACAATTATAAGCATGTTGCACATAATACAAATGTTCATCCCATAATTTTGGATGTTTACCACAATAGCCCCTAAGCAAATGTACCACTGTGTTGATTTACAACCTCTGTTTGACCATCGGTTTGTGGATGGAAAGCAGTACTTTTCTTCAATTTTGTATCCATCAAACCCCACAAAGTTAACCAAAACTCCCCAAGAAACCTGGAATCCCAATTTGAAACAATAGAAGTGGGCAAACCAAAATGAACCTCATACAAATTGAAAGAATAAATGTGCAGTCCCTTCACCAGTTATTTGTTTAGTACAAGGAATCAACACACACATCTTGATGAACCTGTCCAAAACCACACACACATATAGACACACATATAGTCGTGTTTCTTTCGTGACATGGGAAAACCTCCTACAAAATCCATAGAAACACTTTCCCATGGACATGTAGGGACAAGAAGATGAGTATAAAGTCCTAACTCCCTGTTACTAGGCTTGCTCGTGGCACAACGAACACATCCTTTTATGTACTTGGTTATATGCTCCTGTATTTTAGGCCAATAGCAATACCTCTGTAAATGTGCAACTGTTTTAACAATACCAAAATGTCCTAGATATAAGATAAGTATGAGCTTCCCTAATCACATGCACTCTTTCATTCTGTGGAATGCAAAGCTTACCAGAATGATATAAAAGTCCATCATGCACATGATAATCCAATTCTCCTACTTATTTACCACTTATTAAATCTTCATATACTTCCTTAAAATCAGCATCATGCATATATTTCTCTTTATAACTATCATGAGCCAAAGAACTATGTGGTAGATGAACATATGCAACAAAAATTGGAGGTCTAGATAGCATATCAGCAACCTTGTTTTGTGTATCTTTTTTTTATATCTGATCACGAGGTGAAACTGCTGTAAGAATCCCATCCAACGGAAATGTCTAGATTGTTGTAACTTTGTTTGTGTTTGCAAATATTGAAGAGGCTAATGATCGGTATGTATAATTTTTTCTTTGCCCATCAAGTAATGCTTCCATTGTTTCTACACTCAGCACCAAAGCATACAACTCTTTATCATAAGTTGGATAATTTCTTACCTTACTTGTGACAGTTTTCTGAATGGTAACACACAAGTCGTTTGTTTTGCATCAAAACTACCCCCATTACATAGTCACTAGCATCCGTCTCAATCTCAAATGACTGCTGCAAATCTGGAAGTGTCAAGATTGGAGCGAGTACTAATTTTCTCTTTCAGTGTATCAAAAATCCTTATGTTGTTTTCCTTCCCATTAAAAGCTCATGTATAACACTTGTCAAAGCATGCAAAGGAGATGCAATAAATGAGAAGTTAGAAATGATTTTTTTTCTAATATTGTACTACACCAAGAAAACTCCTAACTTTCGTCACATTATTAGGTCTAGGCCAATTTACAATGACCTCTGTTTTTGCAGGATCTATTTTGAATTCACCATTTCCCACGACATAACCCAAATAGATTAAATATGTTTTCCCAAATTCACATTTTGACATCTTCAAAAATAAATTTTCTCCTCTTAATGCATCTAAGACTTTCTGGATGTGATTAACATGATCATCCCAAGACTCACTAAAAACAAGAATGTCATCTAAGTAGACAATAACAAAATCATCAATAAATGGTCTAAAAAACATCATGCATAACCCTCATGAATGTTGTCCAGTGCATTGCACAATCCAAACAACATTCCTAACCATTCAAATAATCCCTGTTTTGTTTTAAAAGTAGTTTTCCACACATCACCTTCATTAATCCTTACTTGGTGATAACCACTTCTTAAGTCTAACTTAGTGAAATAAATATCATTCTTTAACTGATCCAGTAAATCATCAATTCTAGGAAGAGGGTAACGATTTTTCACCGTGATATTGTTCAAATCATGAAAATCAACACACATCTGCCATGTGCCATCCTTCTTTGGTAGAAAAATTATTGGCGAACCACAAGGAGATGAACTTGGATGGACGATACCTTTTTCTAAGAGTTCCATTACCTATTTCTTGATTTCTTCATTTTCAACCACATACAATCTATACATACCAATGTTGGGAAGAGGTGCATCTTGTAGTAGCTATATCTCATGTTGAACCCCTCTTTTGGGAGGTAGACATTGTGGATCCTGAGAAACAACATCATAGTTAGAAATAAATTTTACCAATTCTTTACAATGTTTAGGATTACAATCCTCAAAAGCCTTTTTTGTGATCATTCTCTTTGGCTTTGATCATAATGAGGACAAAAATCTTGCTTGAGTTGACAAGCCTTTTCATCTAACCTACACTAACCAAGGAAGAAATAAATTTTACACGGTGAGCTCTAACAATTTACTCAATTCCATCCTTCACAAATAAGTACCTGTTTTCTTCCCTATAGAAGATTGCTTTACGATCATATAAGTAAGGACTTCCCAAAACAATACCACAAATATCCAAAGGAACAACATCCAAATCAACCTCATAAACAATCTTTTCAGTAATGGAAAATCTGAATCTACAAGTTTTAGTTACCTACAACTTTGCATCATCACAAACCCAGCCCAAAGGATAAGGCTTAGAATGTGGCTTAGTTTTGAGTCCCAACTTCTTAACAACCTCCTCTAAAATCAAATTAGCTTGAGATCCACTATGAAATAGAGTATCTATTTTGGTATGTTTAGAAATAACTCTAAGGTGTAAAATCTCATTTCATTTTTTTTCATCATGTATAGATTTTTGACTAGAAGAAGATGCAACATTTGAAGTACTAGTGTTAGAAGAAGAAAGAGAATGATTGTCTTGGAAACTCATGGCCACGATCTTGGTTTCATCCCCCAAGTCAGACCCAAGATCTTGAACCACAACATTAGTTTTCTTCTCTTTTCCCTTCCTATTAGTCATCCATTTAGGATTCTTTTATGGATGTAATTTCCAACACCTAGACTCATCATGGTTCTTTTTACAATGATTGTAAAATGGTTTTCCATCTTTCTTCTCAATAGTTGAGTTTTTTTTGCTTAACCTTTCCTTTTCCTTGTTCTTTTGAACCTTTTCCTTGTCCTTCGGATTGCTTTTTCTTTTGCTGAAAAGAAGAAAAAGAGGAGTCCTTAGTCATTTTTCCTCATGCTTCCAAATGTGTAGGTTGAACACATACTGCATCAAGATTGGTAGGACCTAAAACAAAAATCATATGCCTTAGGTAACTATGCAACCCACCGATATATTTAAGCAGTGTTTCTTGTGTGTTTAGAGAAATTCAAATAATTAAAGCCCTTTCCCTAAATTCTTGTGTATAGTCTTGAACACTTTGTCCCTTAGCTTGTCTTGATGCTTACCAATCCATCATAGATTGTTGTTTCTAACCAAGAGGATAAAATTGTTGTCTAATATTTTAAACAAAATTAGACCAAGAAGTAATCCATTTACCTTGGGTTTCTTGTTCTTCTCGTAGCTTACTTTCCCACTAAATGAGAGTTGTCTCACCCATCTGAAGAGTTTCCAAATGAATTCTTGCTTCATCGTCAACAAATTTCCAAACCCTACAATATACCTCAATCTGTTTGATCCAGTCATCCAACTTCTTTGCATTAGGCTTGAAATCTATAAACCAGATTAAATTGCAAAAACAAGGCAGAGCTTGCTGTGATTTTATTAATATAAAATGAAGCATTACAACCAAAAGAGAGAGCTGCAATATTTATAGATATTGGACAGCTTCTATCTCTTCCACAATACATGGAAAAAATCTCCTAAATAAAGCAAATATGCAGAAATAACATATTGCCCCTAAAAAGCTTCTACAGGAAATCATCCGAGAACAATATTCTAATTAAAGAACATCCTCCACAATCTAAGGGATGATAACAACACACTAACAACTAAACTAACTAAAGTAATTAAATAATTACTTTATTATAATTACACATTAATCCACATATGGTGAATTAAGTGTTAGATTATTTCTAACATTCCCCCCCTTAATTCATCATATTCTGAAGTGAATAGGAGAGAAATACTCTGAATGCCTCAAATTTAGGATGTGCAAGAGATTTTGTGAAGATATATGCACACTGATGTTCTGTCGAGAAATGTTGAAGCTGAATTTTGTTGTTCTGAACTTGTTCGTGAATGAAATGTACCTACACCTCAATGTGTTTGGTGCGTTCATGAAAGACTGGATTCCGAACAAGTTTTATTACTCCTTCATTGTCTACATGTAGGATTGTTGGATGATCCTATTGAATTCCTAATCCTTCAAGTATCCTTCTAAGCCAAATCACTTCACAGACAACTCCTGCTACTACATGATATTCTACTTCTGTGGAAGACCTTGAAACACAATTTTGTTTCTTACTCCCCCATGAAATAGGTCCAGATCCCAAAAAGAACACAAATCCTGAAGTGGACTTCCTATCATCAACGTTACTTGCATGATCTGAATCTGTATATCCCGTCAAGAAGAAGTTATCATTCTTCTTGTATTCTAGGCCAAAGTCCATGGTTCCTCTGATGTATCTCAGTACCCTCTTTGCTGCTTTCCAGTGACAAACCCTTGGTTCTTGCATAAATCGAGAAAGATAATTAACTGCATAGCTGATATCTGGCCTAGAATAAGTTAAGTAAATGAGACTCCCAATCAACTGTCGATAAAGAGTAACATTTACTGTTTCTGATGGATCTGTGCGAGACAATTGAAGCCTTGTCTCCATAGGTGTAGCCATTGGTATACTATCCATCATTCTGAATTTCTCGAGCATTGTCTTGGCATATTTTAGTTGAGTAACAAAGATGTGATTTTCCTTTTTCCATACTTCAAGTCCAAGACAATAATGAAGAAGCCCGAGATCTATCATGTCGAATGATCGATTTAGATCTTCCTTAGTTGTTTTAATTATCTTCACCAAACTTCCAGTGATGACTAGATCATCGACATATACTACTATGATCACTATCTCCCCCCCTTGATTTTTGAGATAGAGATTAGGGATCATATGGACTGTCTTTTGAATCCATGGTTGATGAGATGCTCATCAATCTTTATGTACCATGCCCTGGGAGCCTGTTTGAGACTGTACAGTGACTATATGAGTCTACATACCTTTCCTTCTTTACCTGGTATGACAAAAACCTTCTGGTGTGAGTCATGTAGACTTCTTCCTATAAATCCCCATTGAGAAAATGCACTTTTTACAATCCATTTGATGAAATTCCAACAAAATTGTGCAGCTATAGCAAATATCATCCTGATTGTTTTGATCTTAGCTGTTAGGTGCAAATGTTTCTTCATAATCAATGCCTTCTTTTTGTGCATAACCCTAGCTACCAATCTTGCCTTGTATTTATCGAATGCTTCCATTTGATTTGTACTTTGTTTTAAAATATCCATTTGCAACCTATTGCCTTCTTCCCTGGTGGAAGATCTGTAAGTGTTCCATGTATTATTCTTAATCAAGATTTGAATTCTGAAGTCATAGCATCTGACCAAAGGTTTTGACTGTTGGGCATCTTGAACTGTAGTGGGGCTCACTTGATTCAATTACTGTACTCATTAAGGCTAAGTTTACCTCATTTTGAGTTCATACTAACGAGTTCTAGGTCCCTGAATGTGGAATGTGTTAGGATCACTATCCAATTAGCATCTCAAAATTAGATTAGTATACCCACTTAGGCATACGTTTAGCTGTTCCTGTAGATGGAGGAGTTTGAATTATCCTCATCATCCTTATCTTCATCAAGAACATCTTCTATTTTCTTAGTAGGATTGGTTTTGGTGAGTTTATGGAAGGAGAAATTTGCTTCTTTATTTTCAAAAAAACTCAACATCTCTACTTGTGAAATTTTTTTCTTGTTTTTGGATCCATTAACCGGTATCCCAAGGCTTCATCACTGTATCCCAAGAAATATAAAGTTGTTCTGATTTCATAATCAAGTTTAGTTCCTCTTTTCTTAGGAATGTGCATACTTTCCTTGCATCGCAAAAACTCTAAGGTGTTTTATAGATGGTTTGTTCCTTGACCAAGCTTCCTGTGGTGTTATTCCTCAAGTGCGGAGTGGGGACTCTATTCAGGCAGATAAACTACTTGTTTTTACTGCTTATTCTGCCCAATATGTTTTACTCAAGCCGAATCATCAGATCATACACCTTACATATCCATTATAGTTTCTATTTATTCTCTCAACTAGACCATTTTTGTTGTGGTGTATATGAGGTGCCATTGCGGATGAATTCCATGTGTTTCCAAAAAAGCTTTGAACTCATTACTGGTGTATTCACCCCCCTCGATCTGAGTGGAGTGTTTTTATTTCTTGACGAGTTCATTTTCACAAAGCTACTTTGAATTTCCTTGAAAGTTTCAAAGGCTTGGTCTTTGGTGCGAATGGCAGTATGACCCACATTTTTCGTGAGTAATCATCAACAAAGAGCATCAAAATATTGAAACCTTGAATGACTAGGTCTCATAGGTCCGCAAGAATCGGTATATGGACGCAATCAAGTTTACCACGGGCCTGTGAATGTACTTACTTTTCTGAAAAAAGCTCTATGTTTGTTTTCTTGCCAAATAATTTGTGCACTTGTCCTGTATTTTTCTTGAAATTTGGCAGTCCCCTTACCATATTATTTTTTTGAAGTGTTCAAGATAGCCAAAACTTACATGGCCAAATCTTCAATGCCACAATTGTGCCGATGATGTATCCTCAGCTACAAGGCTTTGATTTTTGGTTGAACAAAATCCAACTGAAACATACGACCTACACAGAAGCTCGTTCAAACAATGTTGGAGTTTTTAGACGTATCTTTGATTAAACACATCTTCTTTCCATCTGTACAATCAAAATCCACTTTTAAGTTGTGCTCCAAAGCGACTTACTGAAAGTAGATTCTTTGTCAATCCAGGAACATATAGAACATCTCTTATTGTGCACTTTCTTGATCCAAGAGGTAAGGAGATGTTTCAATTCCTTGTACTTTGTACGATGAATCATCACCCAACGAAACAAAGTCTTTGTTAGGTGTATTCTTAACTCTAAGAACCAATCATTTCTCCCGGTCATATGTCTGTTACCTTCCTGAGTCAACATACCAAATTGCCTGTGGTGAATTTTTTTCTTGAGTTGATTGTGCAGCAAATAGGAAGTCCTCATCAGGTGAGTTCTCTTCTTCTTCAGCATGTTGCCATGCTGCGGTGTTTTCTTTTTTCCAGTTACTTTTCCTTTGTCCTTGTTGTTTGTTTTGATAACCTTTGACTAGATTGTTGAAAAATTTGGCTTCTTTCCACTAGATGAACCCTTCTAAAATGTGTTTATACCAACAATCTTTTAAGTCATGTCCTTTTTCTGCCACAATTTGACACTTGCTTTTGCTGAGTGTTCCGTTGATTATTCTGTTGAGAATGCTGCTTGTGTTGCTTACCAGTTGTATGAATCTGTTTCCTTCCGTTATGGAATGAAGAGAGGCTTGTTCCTCATCTTCTAACAGGTTTGTTCATGGACTCTTCCTGTTGTAGACATGTGCACTAACTCTTGCAAAACTTGTAGTTTGGACCCATTAATGTTGAGAGTTGTGACAAATATTTTGTATGAGGCTGGTAAAGCTCTCAATACAAATAGGGACAAGAGATTCATTAGTGACCTTCTAACTTCCAAGCTTAAGAGATGATCTCATATAGACAACACACTTAGAAAACCTTCAATAGACTCATTAGAATTCATTTTGGACAATGAGTTCGTGTTTGTAATTGCAAAATAGCATTTTTTGTTCTGAGCTTCATATACAGTTGCTAGTTTATCCCATGCTTCTTTTTCATTGTCGCTTGACAATATGAGTTTGTACTCAAATCCAGTTACAACCAGCAAATTATAATATTTCCTTTTGATTAGCATTCAAACACACGGTTGTTGAGCAATATCTTTGCTGGTCTCAATTATCGCGCCATCAACTACAAACCATTATGTCCTCAAATTCAGTTGAGTTTTTTAATATTTTCCTTTTCCATGCCAGCATAATTATCTCCTAGGAGTTGGGACTCGGGCAAAAATAATTTGGGGGCGCATGGTTGCCCTTGGCACTAAAGAAAAGAGAGATAGAGAATCCAAAACAAGAAAAAATCCCCCCTCAAATTAGTACAAAACCCCCCCCCAATTTGATTTTTTATGAGTGGGTCTCCGTTTTGGCCTTTACAATGATGGTCGCACTACATCGGCCGTTTTTAATACAAACATCTTGTAAATAGAAAAAGAAAATGGCACCCCCCTTCTTGTTACCGAAAAATTAATATTTTCATAATTTTTTTAAATTTTTGGGGCACGTGGGCCTTGTGGACGACCACGTAGACTCGAAAAAACACACACTTTCAAAAAAAACGGCACCGTCATCCGAGGTACCATTGAATTATGACTGTTTTAAATTATTTTTCCGGGCCCCGTTTCCAAATGGAATTTTTGTTATACGTCTGATTTTTTTCGCATCGCCAAAAAAGGATTTTTTTTGAAAAAATGATTTTTAAATGCCAGAAAACGTGGGTCTAACTTACGCATTGTGTGCTTCGTCTTTCCGCATCGGTATCCTTGTTTCCTTCGCAGCCGCTTTCACCTTAAAGCGCTCTTACGCTCCTGTTCTGCATCACACAGAATTACTTGCAGGATTGAGACGTACAACAGAGGCAGTATCCCCTCATTTTTTTTCTCTTTTTCAGGTGTGATTTGTCAGGTAATCCGCAGGTATGCAAGGTGAGTTCACAGATATACTGCAAAGACCGCAACTGCATCAGGTTTACAGATCGTTGTGGATGTTTTCTCTCTCTTGTTAATATCAATGAATAATCAAATACACAAATAATATCTGTTATACTTTTAACAAAAATTTTATACACTCAAATATTAAAATAAATTGACAATATTCCTCAATTGAAATAATTGCAACCTGGTAAACAATAACTGAGTGGGAGTGCATCCAGGTGCTCTACCTAGGCCTTGATTGCCTTCCCAATTTTTTTTTTTTTAGTATTCTTGTTTCTTCTACTGTTTGCCGGGTGTGTTTGGCATGAAAGGGCGGGGCTGTGAATAGGCTAGGGCAGCTAGGCTCCTCCTAGCTTAGGCTTCTGGGCTAGTCCTTCTTCCTCAAAACTTCTAACACTTCCCTCAACATTATGCTACAACCGTAGACGTCCCCTGCTCTGGTACCAAGAAATCTTTAACCCAGATGACATTGCTAAAACGAGGCGGAGCTTGCTGTGATTTATTACTCTAAAATGAAGCATTAACAACCAAAAGAGAGAGCTGTAAATCTTATGATATTGGTCCGCTTCTATACCCTCCACCATACTGGAAAAAATCTCCTAATAAACGAAACTATGCAAGAAATCTCATATTGCCCCTAAAACTTCTACAGGAAAGCATTCCCGAGAATCAAGATGTCTACTTAAGAACACCTCACAGATCTAATCGGGGATATACACACACTAACACCTAAAAGACTAAAGTAATTAAATATTAGTTTATATAGAATTACACATTAATCCACATATGATGAATTACTCGTTAAATTTATTTCTAACAAGCTCCCTTATATATCGGAAATTCAACTTGTACATCGATTTTAAGGGGATGAAAATTAGTATTTTTGGAGATCACCTTTAGGAATTTAGAACAGAGAGAGACCTCTTCATGTAGTTTCCTTCTCTAGTTAATTTTCCCTTTGTCTTCTTGGTATAATTCTTACACAATCTATTCATTTGAAAGAATGATTGTCGAACACTCTGTTTCTCTCGTTCCTGCCATCGTGAATGGGCTGTTGATTATGTTCTGATTTTGGATCCTCTCCTAGTAATTTTCCTTCATCACCCCTCTTAGACTGGGACTTTTTGGGCCATTTGCCACAGCAACTGTAACTCCAAACATGGTTAATATGATCATAGACAACTCCGATAGTATTCATCTTAAAAGCATAAGCAAAATTGTAACATTCATCCATATTTTTACTTTAAACAATGAGTTCTTTGGATAAAAATGACATCTATGCTTTCTTGTATTTTTTATTTAAATTACTGAGGCCTTCAAGCATTGTCAAAATCATAGAAAATAACTAGATTTTTTTTCAAGATTTACCATGCTAAAAGGAACGATAACTAATCATACCAAGCCAGAACTCGATGCTAATCAACACCCACGATCAATGAGATGAAATCAATTCGCCAGAATAACTTTACCAAAACTTTTGCAAACAAATGGCAATAATGTCATATTTATTATGAACTCAATGAATTACATAGAATGAGCTTGTCTTATATAGACAAGGATAACAATCTAAGAACAAGTCAAGGTCATAGATCAGCCATAAATCAAGGGAAGAACTATACCTAAACACTAATACTATCCCCCGAATATCTAATAAAATAAAAAAATATACACACACATAATGGGTTGATTCATGTAGGACTTCTCTTTATTTTACTATAATCCCCATTGAGAAAATGCACTTTTTAACATCCATTTGAGAAATTTCCAACAAATTGGCAGCTTAGAGCAAATATCATCCGATTGTTTTGATCTTAGCTGTTGGTGCAAATGTTTCTTCATATCAATGCCTTCTTTTGTGCAGAACCTTAGCTACCAACTTGCCTTGATTTTATCATGCTTCCATTTGTTTGTACTTTGTTTTAATAATCCATTGCACCTATGGCCTTCCTTTCCTGGTGGAAGATCTGTACGTTTTCCATGTATGATCTTCAAAAACAAAGATTTGGAATTCTGAATTCATAAGCATCTGACCAAGGTTTTGACGTTGGGCATCTTGAACTGTAGGCCCTGGGCTCACTTATTCAATTACTGTACTCTCTAAGGCTAAGTTTACCTCATTTTGATAATACTCCGAGTTCTAGGTCCTGAAGTGGATGTGTAGGATCACTATCCAATTTAGGCTCTCCCCCCCAAATTAGATTAGTATAACACCTTAGGCTACGTTAGATGTTCAATGTAGATGGAGGAGTGAATATCCTAATCTCCATCTTCATCAAGAACATCTTCTATTTTATTAGTAGGATTGTTTGTGAGTTTATGGAAGGGAATTTGCTTTTTATTTTCAAAAAACTCACATCTCTACTCGTGAAATTTTGTTCTTGTTTTTGGATCATAACCTGTATCCCAAGGCTTCATTCAATGATCCCAGAATATAAGTTGTTATGATTCATATCAAGTTTTAGTTCTCTATCTCTTAGGAATGTGAATACTTTCCTTGTCATCCAAAAAACTCTAAGGTGTTTTATAGATGTTGTTCCTTGACCAAGCCTTCCTGTGGGGTGTTATTCCATCAAGTGGCGGAAGTGGGGACTCTATTCATCAGATAAACTACTTGTTTTTACTCTTCTTCTGCCCAATAGTTTTCTCAGCCGACTCATCATGATCAAACACCTTACATAATCCATTATATTTCTATTTATTCTCCTCAACTAGACAATTTTGTTGTGGTGTATATGAGTTGCCATTTGCTTATGATTTCCAAATGTGTTTCCAAAAAATCTTTGAACTCATTCTGGTGATTCACTCCCCCTCGTCTGAGTGGAGTTGTTTTTATGTTCTTACTAGTTGATTTTCACTAAGCTACTGTGAAGTCCGTGAAAGTTCAAGGCTTGGTCTTTGTGCGAATGCAGTAGACCCACATTTTTCGTGAGTAATCAGCAACTAAGAGCAATCAAAATATTGACACCTTGAATGACTAGGTCTCTAGGTCCCAGAATCGGTAATGGACGCAGATCAAGTGTTACCACGGGCCGGGAAGGGACTTACTTTTCTGAAAAGAAGCGCTAGTTGTTTTCTTGCCAAATAATTTGTGCCACTTCTTGTCTGATTTTTCTTGAATTTGTTGGCAGTCCCCTGACCATATATTTTTTTGAGTGTTCAAAGATAGCCAAAACTTACATGGCCAATCTTCAATGCACAAGGGTGCGATGATGTCTCCTCAGCGACAAGGCTTTGATTTATTTGGTGAACAATCCAACTAAACCTACACCTACACAGAAGCTCGTCAAGACACTGTTGGAGTTTTTATACTTATCTTTGATTAACACACTCTTTCCCATCTGTACAATCAAATCCACTTTAAGTTGTGGCTCCAAAGCGACTTACGAAAGTAATTCTTGGTCAATCCAGAACATATCGAACAATCTCTATTGTCACTTTCTTGATCCAATCGGTCGAGATGTTTCAATTCCCTGTACTTTGTTACGATGAATCCTCACCCAACCGAACAAAGTCTTTGTTAAGGTGTATTCTTTAAACGCTAAGAACCAATCATTTTCTCCCGTCATATGTCTTGTTACCTCCTAGTCAACATACCAAATTGCCTGTGGTGAATTTTTTTCTTTAGTTTATTGTGCAGCAATAGAAGTCCTCTCAGGTTGATTCTCTTTTCTTCAGCATGTTGCCATGCTGCGGTGTTTTTTTTTTCCATACTTTTCCCTTTGTCCTTGTGTTGTTTGATACCTTGACTAGATTGTTGAAATTTGGCTCCGTTCCCCTAGATTAACCCTTCTAAAATTTGTTATACTTTTTATACCAACGATCTGTTTAAGTCATGCTTTTCTTTTCTGTCCCACAAAATTTGACACTTCTTTTGCTGAGTGTCCGTTGATTATTCGGTTGAGAATGCTGCTTGTGTTGCTTACCAAGTTTGTATGAATCTGTTTCCTTCCGTTATGGAATGAAGAGAGGCTTGTTCCCATCTTCTACAGTTTTTTTCCTGGACTCTTTCCTGTTGTAGACATGTTGCACTACTCTTTCATCAAAACTGTAGTTTGGACCCATGAAGTTGAGAGTTGTGACAAATATTTTGTATGAGGCTGGTAAAGCTCTCAATACACAAGGACAAGGATTCATTAGTGACCTCTAACTTCCAAGCTTAAGAGATGATCTCATATAGACAACACACTTAGAAAACCTTCAATAGACTCATTAGAATTCATTTTGGACAATGAGTTCGTGTTTGTAATTGCAAAATAGCATTTTTTGTTCTGAGCTTCATATACAGTTGCTAGTTTATCCCATGCTTCTTTTTCATTGTCGCTTGACAATATGAGTTTGTACTCAAATCCAGTTACAACCAGCAAATTATAATATTTCCTTTTGATTAGCATTCAAACACACGGTTGTTGAGCAATATCTTTGCTGGTCTCAATTATCGCGCCATCAACTACAAACCATTATGTCCTCAAATTCAGTTGAGTTTTTTAATATTTTCCTTTTCCATGCCAGCATAATTATCTCCTAGGAGTTGGGACTCGGGCAAAAATAATTTGGGGGCGCATGGTTGCCCTTGGCACTAAAGAAAAGAGAGATAGAGAATCCAAAACAAGAAAAAATCCCCCCTCAAATTAGTACAAAACCCCCCCCCAATTTGATTTTTTATGAGTGGGTCTCCGTTTTGGCCTTTACAATGATGGTCGCACTACATCGGCCGTTTTTAATACAAACATCTTGTAAATAGAAAAAGAAAATGGCACCCCCCTTCTTGTTACCGAAAAATTAATATTTTCATAATTTTTTTAAATTTTTGGGGCACGTGGGCCTTGTGGACGACCACGTAGACTCGAAAAAACACACACTTTCAAAAAAAACGGCACCGTCATCCGAGGTACCATTGAATTATGACTGTTTTAAATTATTTTTCCGGGCCCCGTTTCCAAATGGAATTTTTGTTATACGTCTGATTTTTTTCGCATCGCCAAAAAAGGATTTTTTTTGAAAAAATGATTTTTAAATGCCAGAAAACGTGGGTCTAACTTACGCATTGTGTGCTTCGTCTTTCCGCATCGGTATCCTTGTTTCCTTCGCAGCCGCTTTCACCTTAAAGCGCTCTTACGCTCCTGTTCTGCATCACACAGAATTACTTGCAGGATTGAGACGTACAACAGAGGCAGTATCCCCTCATTTTTTTTCTCTTTTTCAGGTGTGATTTGTCAGGTAATCCGCAGGTATGCAAGGTGAGTTCACAGATATACTGCAAAGACCGCAACTGCATCAGGTTTACAGATCGTTGTGGATGTTTTCTCTCTCTTGTTAATATCAATGAATAATCAAATACACAAATAATATCTGTTATACTTTTAACAAAAATTTTATACACTCAAATATTAAAATAAATTGACAATATTCCTCAATTGAAATAATTGCAACCTGGTAAACAATAACTGAGTGGGAGTGCATCCAGGTGCTCTAGCCTGTGATTGCCCTTCCCAATTTTATTTTTTTATATTCTTGTTGCTTCTACTGTTGCCGGGTGTGTGGAGATAAGGGCAGGGGCTGTGAAGAGGCTAGGGCATCTATGGCTTCCTCATAGCTTAGGCTTCTAGTCCTTCTTCCTCAAAAATTCTAACACTTCCTCAACAATTATCTACAACCTTAACTCCCCTGCTCTGGTACCAAATGAATCTGTAAAACCAGATGAATTGCAAAAACAAGGCGGAGCTTTGCTGTGATTTTATTAATATAAAAATGAAGCATTACAACCAAAAGAGAGAGCTGTAATCTTTATAGATATTGGAACAGCTTCTATCCCTTCCACAATACATGGAAAAAATCTCCTAAATAAAGAAAATATGCAGAAATAGCATATTGCCCCTAAAAAGCTTCTACAGGAAATCATCCGAGAACAATATTCTAACTAAAGAACATCCTCCACAATCTAAGGGATGATAACAACACACTAACAACTAAAATAACTAAAGTAATTAAATAATTAGTTTATTATAATTACACATTAATCCACATATGATGAATTAAGTGTTAGATTATTTCTAACAAGGCTCTCCATTATATATCGGAAATTCAAACTTGACATCTAATTTTAATGAAGGATGAAAATTAGATTTTTGAGATTCACCTTTAGGAATATTAGAACTAGAGACCTCTTATGTTTTACCTTCTCTAGTTAATTTTTCCCTTTGTCTATCTTGGTATAATTCTTACACAATCTATTTCATTTGAAAGAATGATTGTCGAAACTCTGTTTCTTCTCGTTCCTCCATCGAAGGGCTTTTAGATCTTCTTGTGCTGATTTTGGGATCCTCTCCTAGTAATTTTCCTTCACCCCTCTTAGACTGGGACCTTTTTGTCATTTGCCACAACTTGTAATCCAAACATGGTTAATATGATCATAGACCAACTCCGATAGTAATTCATCTGAAATCATAAGCAAAATTTGTAACATTCATCCATATTTTTACTTTAAACAATGATTCTTTGGATTAAAAATGACATTATGCTTTCTTGTATTTTTTATTAAAATTACTAGGCTGCAAGCATTGTAAAAATCAGAGAAAATAACTAGGATTTTTTTTTCAAGAGTTTAACATCTAAAAGGAACGATAACTAGATCATACCAAGCCAAGAACTCAGATTCTAATCAAACACCACGATCAATGAGATGAAATCAATTCGCCAGAATAACTTTACCAAAACCTTTGCAAACAAATGAGCAATAATATCATATATTATTATGGAACTCAATGAATTACAATGAGAATGAGCCTTGCTTATATAGACAAGGAATAACAATCTAAGAACAAGTCAAGGTCATAGATCAAGCCATAAATCAAGGAAAGAACTATACCTAACAACTATATACTATCCCCCTAATATCTAAATAAATAAAAAGAAATATACACACACATAATTGGGTGAGGATAAAAACATTAAAGGTAAATAAAGTACCTAGGTGAACATGAGCTAAGTTAAATACCTACTCTAACACCCCCCCTCAAGTGAAGCTAGGGGCCAAAATAGAAGTGGCATGTCCACAGTATGAGTCCCGACTACTAGGCCTAATGAGGTACTCATGTACAATAACTGGAAAAAGGGATGCCGCAAGGTACCCAAAACTAGTAACAACAAAGTAGAGTAAACAAAAACCCACTACAAGGCATCCCAAGAAGCTCAACTCAAAAAAATCATACAATGTTGAAGAAGTTTTGTGTGCATTGTGGTTTGAATCCACTTCTCAATCACAAAAATAAAAAACAACTGACACTGGGCTTCACTAGAATAGCTCCATACAAGGATAATGTCAATGGAGTGATGTCAAAAGTACAAAAAATACCAAACATAATTTGATCAACTGATGCAAATAGGTGTGCCACGATCCAAGAATAATGACAAAGCAACAAGGCAAGGACACAAAATCCAGAGTGTCACGATCCAAGAAAATCCAAGGTAACAAGGCAAGGACACAAAATGCAAAGATAAACATAATTCTACAAATAGGTGTACCACGATCCAAGAACAATAACCAAATCAACAAGGCAAGGACACAACCTGAAGAAGTAGGATCAACACCACACCCTCCCATACCGCTGAATGGGTGGAGTGACGCTACAAATATGTATGAGTTATCCAAAAAACTACTCAAACACTGACAAACTAACACTAGACTTCACTAGAATAGCTCCCCCATAAGAGAGAGTGTCAACATGCCAAAAGTGTAAAAAATATAGATACAAAATCTCTCAACAAACAAGAGAGATACACTACATCTGCTAAAGAAAAATGCTCAAAACAAGGAGCACTACAATACAGAAGGTATAATAAGTGGAGTAAGAGGCCGAATGGTGGAGGATCCACACTAGTAGATTCCTCTCAATGAATGCATATGTCACCGCCAAGAGTGATCAAATATGCACCCCAAAGTAACACAGATGGATGAAAAAGATGTTTGTATATGACTTGGTGTAAAATGTGTAGTGGGTGCATGCAAAGGAACATCAAAATGTGTGTCAGGTTGATCATGTATGACAATTGAAATCTTAGGTTTCTCAAGCCTGAGTGAAGGTGTAGAACTCATGTGTTGCTCATGATCCTCAGAAAGAGTCGAGTGAATAAAAATAGGAGCTCTGTCAATGTGTGATCCCAATGAAGTACCTTCTCGAAAACCAATGCCATGGTGAGAATTCCACTTAACATGAGGAATAGGGGAAACAATACCCTGTGAATATCTGCCAATACCTCCGCTAGTGAAACCCATAGAATGGAGCATGCGAGAACCAAATACAGTGGTATGCTTCTCAAAAGATACATGCATGTGAGAAAAAGTAGGATAAACAACATGTGTAACTATAATAGGCACAAACCCAAAAGAACATGCAGTAACAAGCCTAATAGGCCTAGGAGCATCAGGAGTGGGAGAAAGCTCAAAAAATCACAGATCAAGGTCACTGGGTACAAGAGCAATAGCTGCAAGTGGAATATGATCATGGATATGACTCTCCACAATATGATGGCGATGCTGTAGGCTAGCAGGTTTTTGCTGCAGGGAGTGTATTATTGTATCCTTATCATGAACGAGTGCTTGTAGAAGAGAATTTTTCTTCTTGAGCGATATATTTTCTGCCACAAATTTTACAATATCCTCCTAAAGTTCACACACTTTAGACAAAAGCATATCATTCTTAGAATCCATGACAGATAAAATAATGCAACTCCCAAAAGTTTAAGACGTCGGACTCAACTGAAATTGTGTCCACAAGTGATTACAACACCCCTCCATATTTGACACTTTATAATGACTGCGTGTTATAATATGGCACTTTTGAAATTATAGTGTGATTCTCAAAATAAATAATTCCAAGAGAAAAATCATGAACAAACAAGTACTTTTACAAGAAATGGCACTCAAATTTGAGTTACCGATCAAAAGATACAAGCTTTACAAGTTTATGCTCTGCTATTTATTTTAGTTGCCATTAAAACAAAATAAAATGTTATTGCCTTCACCACAGAAAATAAAATGAAAGGGGGCTGGAGTTAAGCACCTACTAGTAGGAATCACAAGCTTTAAGCCCTCATACAACCATACCATATGACCAAGGGCTAAGGATTTCAATTTTAATATTCGACCTTTCCTGAACCGAATGTTGACCAAACATTCAACGACAATAACTTTGGCATATGGGATCCATTTTCCACAAACAAGATATCATCAAAAAGCTCTCATTTTCCTATACGCAATGTAGTTATTGTAAAATAATCATGAGAATATTATAGAATGTTGTTTCTCAGCGAGGGTCCTCTGGATCAAGTATGTAATCAAGACTAGATAATGACTCAGAGTGCATGATTTTGTGTCTACATTTCCCCCCACTTTATGTTGGTGAGTAGAATTCTCGATAACATAAAATAAATAGATATGTGTACCTGATATTCATATAGATCGATGTAGAAAATGTGTCTAGGGACTAGAAAAGGCATGGAGTGATAAAAAAGATAGAACGTGGAGAGTAAAGACATCAAAATGTAAAAAAATGATGAGAGTGAACCAAGGGTGGAAGCATGTGTGTAAAATTTGATGTGTGTGTGATGTAACTCCATGTTAGTGTCACGTTGTTGTTATTGTTGACTGCTTGTTTCCCATACAGATGGACATGTAAAAGAGAAGATGATCAAGTAGTCAAATACGTATGTATGTGTGTAAAAATGTGGGTAAAGACACATGTATGTATGTGAAAAGCATGAAATGAAAGTATGAAAATGAAAAAGGAACATATGCACTTGATTCATGATGAGAAAAACGGTGTAGAAAGGATCATATCGATGAAGTGCAAGTTTTTTGGGTGATGTCACACCACTAGCCAAAGAAGTGTAGGGAGGAAAGTCTAATTTATTCTCCAACCTGTAACTGATTCCTGAAACTAAAGAGATCTCTGTACTGCTTGGTTTTTTGGGTGGTTTGACGCCAATGTAATGGAAGAAGTGTAGGGAGAAACTTCCCTGGCATTTTCCTCCAACCTTTAATTGCTTCTCACTATATAATACACCACTGCAGATAGTGTGTACCCACGTATGTGCTAAGGACAATCTACCCTATAAAAGTCGTTGTGTATGGAGTTCTGTAGACTGTACTGAACCCAATCATTGTATAACCCACTACGTCATGGACAAAAACTAAAACTTGAACTGTACCAATAATTTACTTTATACTATGTGTAAACCCAAATGATACCCCCCCTCTTTGGGGGTGCATGTGACGTCATTGTAGGAGGATGCATCCCCAAAAGAGGACCAACCCCTGTAACTGAAACTATGTTATGCAAGGGGGAGGGGATGTGTTTGGTAGAAATCAAGCTACGTGTAAACAAAGTGGCCAGGAAATAAGTGTTAGTACAAATAAACAAGCATGTAGAAGACAAGTGTAAACTACACAGACAATGTGTCAGTAGATAATGAAAACACCCAAGAAGACAATATAGACCGCGAAGAATGGGTTGCAAACAAGGGACATCACTCATGATGTTGTAAGACAATCAAGGTTGAAAAAGCCAAATGCATACAAATGTGAACACAAGACAAAGAGAAAATCCTGTAAACAAGAACAAACAATAACATACAATATAACAAACAAATATGGAAGTAAATATCCCTGCATAGAAAATGCTGCACATGAAGCACTCATTAGCAAGTTAGAAAGATAAAATGTATGTCAAAGTGTGTGTAAACTAATAAAGTAGTGTGCTATGAAAAAATGAAACAATAACACATGTAGTGTATGAATGTGGATGCACACAGGAGCCGTAGTGGGACTGGTACTAGGTACTGCAGCAAACATCCATGTTGGGTGTAATGGCCCTTTATAATCTGTGATCATAACTAGAAAGCAAGTGAATGCGCATGTGTATATGATAATGATAATGACATACAAGATATCTATCTAGCATGTGTAATAAAGTGGACATTGTAGACACCTATAATTACGCCCAAGAAATTTAAATACTTAAATTGTGCTAATTATCTCTTTTACCACAAATTGGTGACATATCGTCAAAAAGCGCTCATCTTCTCTCCTATCGTCGTTATTTAATTACACTACGCTAATTAATTAAGTCGCCTATCCAACGAATACCCTAATTAACGACCTTCCGTTAATTAATCCTTCCTTTTATCTAGACTAATTAATTACTATTAATTAATTAGCTTCCCCTTTCATTAAACCAATAAATCAACATTTAATTGATTTAATCCCCTTTTATAGTCTAAATCATGCTAATATTCCTCCAAAAAGCTTATAAAAGCTTGCACATCTATTAATTAATCATCTTGATTTAATCCCCTTTTATAGTCTAAATCATGCTAATATTCCTCTAAAAGCTTCTATAAGCTTGCAATTAATCCTTCCTTCTATCTAGACTAATTAATTATTATTAATTAATTACCTTCCCCTTTCATTAAACTAATAAATCAATATTTAATTGATTTAATCCCCTTCTATAGTCTAAATCATGCTAATATTCCTCTAAAAAGCTTTTGTAAGCTTGCACATCTATTAATTAATCATCTTGATCAATTAATAAACCCCCTTTATCCACATGAGTCACTAAAGGACAAGATAAAATCTCCTAAAGTTAACTCAACCCTATCTAAACCCCCCTTATCCACAACTAACTCAACATCTCTATTATCCCACCTGCAAAGGGATGTAGAGATTGCTTTATCCATTGGGCTATATAAAGAGCCCTCCTCTTACCTTTACACTTACACCTAAATTCCTTGAGAAGACAAAAGCAAAGCACACATAGCAAATAAACTATAAGCTTTTTTGTTATTCTTGAGAAATTCACCATTAGAAGAGCTAAGCCTCCTTTCTTGCATTTTCTAGCCAAGTGCTTCGATCATATGGGGATAGTCAAAGAGGTCTTGTATCCAAGCTTTGATGAGCTCCCATTCCTAGGTTCTTGAAGATCAAAACAACCAATTTGATTGCCATGGAGTCTACATAGGTCCATTTGATTTTTGTTGGTAATCTAGAGGAGTAGAGATTTCGAATACTTTAACATGTTAATTTGATCTTAGTTCAAACTTAATACATTATGCATTAGTGTTGATTTTGTTTAGCTCTCATCTTGATGGTGCCTAGATTTTGACTTAGCTTTATTATAGAACTATTTAGGTGGTAGTTCTTATTCATCTAACTTAGCTTAAACAAAAATACACGTACACATATGGCACGCCCAGTGGGAGCAATCCATAGTTGGTTAGCATTTTTTTAGCTTGAATTCCATTATTTTGGCTAACCCTTGATATGCACATGCACTAAATAATGTTCAAATCCTTGGGATTTTTGCTAATATTATATGTGTAGGTTCTCATTTATAGCTATCATTTTAATGGGTTGTTGCTAATTTCAAGCTAACTTGTTAAACCCGGAAGCATTGTGAGCTTTGCTGTGTTTTTTTTCCGTACTTTGCTTACAAGAGTGGCGCATGCACACTAACAGGGGCGCAAGCACACTTATTCTGGCGCAGACACCTCTCGGGTGGCACGGGCACACTTTCAGACCTTGAATCTCTATTTGTTGACCCTAGCGAATATACACTAACCCAGGCACACATGCGTCTGTCTGGTGGCACAAGGTGCTCTAACCCGGGCGTCAGACACTCTTTTGTACTATTTTTTCATTGCAATGTGGAAAACCTGTTAGACCAGTGCATACACACTAATCTTGGTGTACAGGCACCTCTCTAGTGCGCATAAGCACTCTTCTGGTAGCACATGCACTCTGTCAAAATATGGTACCGTTGTTTACCTGCTATGGCACACACGCCATGACCTTAGCACATGCACCTCTCTGGTGGTGCATGTGCTATGTCGGATCCTAATATTGTTGTTTACCTCCTTGGTGCACACGCCCTGATCCTAGCACACACGCCTTTCTGGTGGCGTAGGTGCACTGTAAATCAGAAAACACAGAGGGGTGCATCTGCCCTAACCCACATGTACATGCCTAAACCGCGGTGCAAGTGTCTTTTATTTTTCTTAAAATTAAGGTTTTAGGGTACTAACTTCTTTACAGGTTTTTATCTAACTAATACCTATTTTTGCAGGGTATGTTTACATTTTTTTGCTAGATTAGATAAAATTTTTCATGTTTTATTATAAGAATAAGGTCACGTATGCTCTTCCTTCGTGTCCCTTGGGGCGATCTTGGGAATTAAGAATGATTCTTGGGTCTTCTTTGATGCTTTGTAATTGTTAGGAGATATCTGAATTGGAATGAGTTAACTTAGTGTGTTTGAATTAAGTGTTTTTCCATTTAACATCTTCTTGGATTTTGGAAACATCACGTATGCTCTTCTCTTGCGTCCTTGGATGAATCTTGAGAATTAGAAATGATGTTTGATTATTTTTATGGAAAATTACTAAAGCCGTTGTGCAGGACCAAAACACACGCTTGTCAAAGAAAGGCGGAATCGAAACAAAGTCAAAAATACCAATATAGTTGTTGTGCATGTTGCCAAAAGGCGTTCAAGCAAACCAAATCAAAATTAAACAAGATAAAAAGAACAATATATTCAAAACACTATATTGCAGGTTTTGGAAAAGGGTACGTCCCTATTTGCTCAATTAGAGCATAACCCCTTTGGCATAACACCTTAAGATACAACAATGGGGGTGGTATCAGGAACCCCGAAGTAGTCCACGCAAGAGGGAACCTTTTGGATGAAATGAGGAAGTGCTCCACACTACCTACTTGAATAGTATTACCTTGTGAGTTAGCATTATCGGTTGTTCCATATGGCGACCCCAGGGAGAGCACACATGGACGCAGTAGTTTCCCTTTGTGCTCGAAGGGGGTAAAGTAAAGCTGAGATACTCCCAAGATAGTCAGGGACTATTTGGGTAAATCACGCACTCACTTAAGAAAACTTTGTAACACCTAGGAAGAGAGAACCACCTAGGAAGATATTCTTTGGCCAGGAGCCCACTTTGACCATTTCAAAACAGTGTTGAGTTGTGAGCCATCATTCATCACGAAATGTGGGAAGCATTACTTTTGTTTAGTTTTTCACTTGCCTTAAGGCGAGGAGAAACTCTGCTCGAAGTAAAGCCAAAATTTTTCATCCCCATTTTGATCTACTTCCTTCACATTCTTTTGACACTTTGTTGATCAAAAGAAGGGTGACTACCTTTGCGTTACCAATTGATTGTTTCTACCACTTTTTTGTCCGTTTACACCCATCCATGTTTGCGGCTGGGTAAGTTAAACGTCTAAAGTGTGTAGAGGCATGTATTCATATCATTGGTGGCCTTTGTGATCTTGATACCCATGTCAGTGATCATCATCGTAGTTAGGCATGGTTCATCATCTTGAACTTCCTTAGAAAGGTTACCTTGTTTATATCGTATCACTACAATTTTGGTATTTACGTATTGTTTCTTGTAAACTTGACCTAAATATCTATATTGTAAGGTTACGCTATACACATTTTAACAATTCTTAGTTATACTTTAAGATTTTAGATTTTATTCTATTACTACCTTGATTTTGAAGAGTGCTATGTGTTACCACTTGTGCGTGTTATATCAATATCATCTTGATATCAATACCTTACTTTCTCGCAAAGTTTGGTTAACATATCTTGGTGACATTGTTGTGTCACTCACAAATTGTAACTGGCACTTTTTGGGATATAGGTATTAATTGAATTTGGGCTTGCTTCTAGTATACCTTGTTAGGAGGTCACATTAACTTCTTGTATTTACTTACGTCTTGTTCATTCCCTTGAACTTGGCATAAGTGAGGACATCTTGTTAATTATCTTGCGACACCAACTAATTTTTGAAGCAACAGTCTAGGAAGTACTTCATTCATTTGATAGGAATTAGGTACCAAACATTGTGTCACTGTTGATTTATCACTCTATCACATTGGTATTCTAACTTTTGTTACTCATTCATATTCTTGACATTCATCTTGCATTTCACTTAGGTGTGGTCACAAATTTTTTTGAACACATTTACAACTTACCTTAGTGAAACTATTGCACATCATGGATCCTATAACATGATTAGGGCTCAAGAAGCAAACATACGAGGCACAACAAGCACAAGCTTGGGAAGCCTCAAACAAACAAGGGTCAAACCCTTTTATTGGTCATGATCTAGGGCCTCTATTTTCCACAGAAAAAGAGATAGAAGACATGGTAGATCATAGTGGTGACGAATTGGAATCCCCACATGCGGAGTTTGAATTTGACCCCACCTTATTAGATGAGTTACTTTTTAGAAACAAGGATAGGGTGCTAGCACGGGTTGTAGAATTGGGGGCCAAAATGCCCACTGAAAATGAAACAATCCCACCTACGAATAATGCCAATGAGGAGGAGCGACCTCTTATCAACATGGAGGATATTTTAACACATGGACATGTATTCTACCTCCAATGTAGGAAATGATAATGTAGTGGGACATAAAATACCCTTTATTAAAGTGCCACGTAAAATCAGGTCAGGACACGAGAATGTTGAAGAACCTCCACAATATGAAGAAGAAGAGGAACCTTTGGAAGAAGAGGTCACCATTCAACAAAAAATTAGTAACCTTAGCTGACAATTAGCCTTGCTAACCTCTCATGTACAAAAGGAAGCAAGCAAGAATGTCCAAAAGCCAAGGCCTAAGGTCAAAATCAGTGAACTCCATAGGGAAAATCAAGGAGAAGACAATACGAAGTATCATCGTGTATATATCCCTTCTTCTCCTACTAAAGAACAATTGCTCGCATAAGAAGTACAATCTATGAAAGCAACACTCGCAAGTCTTCAAGAGAGCAATGTGGGGAGCATTAGAAAGTATCAATATGAAGAACTATGTCCCCATCCTTTTGACAAAGCTATGACACTTCAACCTTTCCCTAAAAAATTTGACATGCCGAAATTTGACAAATATAGAGGAAAGGGAGACCCACGAGATCATGTCAAGGATTTCTATATGGCATGTCAAGAGGTGTCCTATAGTGATAATTATCTCATACGACTCTTTCCAAAGATTCTAGGAGGTCAAGCCTTGGAGTGGTTTACTTGTTTACCTCGGGGGTCTATTTTTACCTGGCCAGAATTGGCAGAGAGGTTTGTGCGTCACTTATCATACAATATAGAGAGTGATATCACCATGGCAGATTTATGTGGCACCAAAAAACGTCCCTAATGAGACTTTCGAACAGCTTCCTACAATGGTGGAGAGGGATAGCTATCCGCTTCCCTTACGCTTTCCCTGAAAAATAGCTGGTAAGTATCTTTGTGCCCAACCTAAATCCAGACATTGCTTTCCACCTTCAAATGCATTGTGTTCGCACTTTTGAGGAGGTCGTTGAAAAAGGGTTCAAATAGAGAAATCCCTTATTACCAAAGGAAATCTTAAGTCACAATGTAAGGATAATCAAAGTGTTAAACCTACGGAGAAGCCGAAAATATTTAACAAAAACAAAAATGTGGTGGGAGACGGGATCAAAGATTCCAAACGTGTACAAACAGTTCAAACTGGTCAACCTTTTAAACTGACCAAAGGACCTATTCAACCACCACCAAAGACAAAGAATGTTCACTCCTCCTCAATGAGCCTTTGTTGGTTATATTAAAACAATTGGATGTGGCTCACATGGTGACTTATCCTACGACATAACCCTTTGATGACAGTGCTCCAAAACCATCATGGTACAAGGAGCATGACTATTGCGAATTACATCATGTCAAGGGACATAAAATAGAAAAATGTCTGTGACTTCGTCACTATATCCAAGACCTCATAAATAATGGGGAGATAGAGGTGGACAACCCAGAGAAAACTTAGACACCCAACGAAAATATGGGGATATATAAAGAACCATTCCCCAAACATGGTAAATCAGAAGAGTCAAAGCCTGGATTGAGGAGAGTCATCCCAGAGTTATAAAGTAACAAATTATTTATATACCAAGAGAGACAACAATCATTATGATTCACTTATTGGATGTATTCACTCTTCTAGTGACCATGTGAACACCATCTGAATCAAGGGAAAGGATTGTTACGCCACGGTAACAAGGCGTGCCCGCCTCATGATTCCTGAACCCTCTCCATCAACCCCACAAAATGGTAAGTAATAACCTCTTAGAACAACTTGAGAAAACATCTGCCAAGATTTCTATCTTGGATCTTCTTAAGATATCAAATGTACATAAAGACATTTTGTACCAAAATCTTTGGGGGTTAGGAGTGCCATTAGAGGTAGATCCTACACATCTTCAGGCCGTAGTAACAAAAATTGTACCAACTGAACACATTTCCTTCGATCAATAGGGAAATCCCTGCTGAAAATCCAATGCATAATCTCCCTTTGTATATTGAGGTATTTGTTACCCGTAAGAAGATCAAATGGGTGCTTGTGGACAATGGATCAGGGTTGAATATATGCATGCTGAAGTTGGTTAATATAGCTGGGACATACTGAAGAAGACCTCGAGTCAAACATCATTACTATAACTACTTACGACAATGTGGAAAGGGAGTCAGTTGGCACAATCACGTTGCCCATGGAAGTTGGTCCCACTTGTCCATCACACAAAGTTCCATGTCAATGGACTTAGAAATTCTATACAATATGCTTCTAGGCCGACCGTGGATTCATGCCATGCAGGATCATGCCATCAACGTTCCATCAATGCATTAAACTGAAGCATGAGGGACACACTATCACAATACAAGGAGATTCAGAGCCCTTCACTCAATGCAGAGATCTCAATAGTTTTACACGTAAGGGTACCTATGCGTGTCCCTCCACCGATATAGCTGTTCCTCTCCAATCTGAAACCATGGAGTCCCAGGTAGATTCAGATTCTCTCAGTTCTTGTGCCCATGGTGCCTATACATCAACTTTTCCTTTTGATTCATGGGAGATGAAGGTCCTAGAATACGGCTATGGAGAATATAATGTGCAACAAGCCCTCATGGTTTTAGACCTCTCATTGTCACCTAAGACTAGAGGTCGACCCAACTATCATTTCAGATGACCTAGAAATGAGCAAAATATTGGGTCATTTTTACCTGGAGGCTTGCTGGCTGAAGAAAAATTGTTGGATCCACCTACAACTTGGGTCCCAGAGGATACTTAGCCAACCTGCTATCAAACCCTGAATACGAGAAATCTAGTAGAATGATGTACTCTATGGGCTATAAGGGCCTAGGATGCGGAAGAAATGAGCAAGGACAATGAGAACCAATGCCTCTCCCACATTTTAAAATAGAAAGATATGGCATTGAATTCGCCCCTATGGGTTGCACATCCTAATGATCAAGATGCTACCTTCTCTAAACGTGAGGATAGCTCTGACTATCTAGACAACGATATGGATTCCCATTGTAGCCAATATGAGGATCTTTCCTCCACGAACCTATTCATGAATACCACTGTCCTAACCATAACCCCTATAGAACCTACACTTGACCTCGTTTACCCTTCCCTTGTTGAATGGGACCAACAATGTCATATGTCACTAGATCTATTTGAGAATGATGAAGCTATTGCACAGAGTTCATGGGCATTCGGGATACAATTCCCATTGGAGACCACAAAAGGGATTCTATATTGACTTGGATACCTGTGCCTACTTCGGATGAGGAAGCTGAGCTTCGTGGTCAGAAAAAACTTAAGAAAAAGTGAGGGAAAAAGTTCCAACGCAAAGCCTTGGAAAAAATCAAAGTCCAAGTCGCACAGTGAAAACCTCTTTGAGGCACTAGCAGAAAAACAAGATGCAAAAAATCAAAGGACAATAAAAGTGACCATGCCAAGGATGAAAATCTCATGGAGAAATCCTTGGATGAAGATCTCAACCTTCCTCAGGATCCTACACATATGGAGGACTTGTCAAAGTTACTAGTAGAGGAAACTATCGATGTAAACATTGGCACAGAAGGGGACCCAAAAATAGTCAAATTGGGAGCTTCACTCTCAACATGGGAACAAAAAATGTTCACCATGCTGCTATGGGAGTTTATAGATGTATTCACATGGTCCTATAAGGATATACCAGGCTTAGATCTAACTTTGGTCGTGCACAACTTAGTTGTACATGCAAGACGCTAAGCCTATTAAGAAGAAGCTTAGAAAGATGCACCCAAGGGTACCCCTCCTGGTTAAAGAGGAATTAGAAAGATTGCTTATGACAGGATTCATTCGGCCCATTGATTACTCTGAATGGATATCTAACATCGTCTCATGTCTAGAAAAATCCTGTCGGGATCAGAATCTACACGAATTTTAGAGACATTAATAAGGCATTTCCCTAAGGATGATTTTCCACTGCCAAATATTGATATGATTGCGGATTCAACAACAAAATATGAGATGCTATCTCTTATGGATGGATTTTCAGGTTACAACCAAATCAAGATAGCTGATGAAGATCAACACAAGATGACTTTTACAACTCCTTGGGGTACCTTCTGTTATCAGGTAATGCCGTTTGGTCTTAAAAATGCAGGAGCTACTTATCAGAGGGAAATGATGGTAATTTTCCATGATATGATCCATGATATCATGGAAGACTATGTGGATGACATCCTCAGAAAATCTAAGACAAGGGAAGATCACCCTGCTATTTTGCAGGCGTATCTTTGAGCACCTACAAGAGTACAAGGTCCGGCTAAACCCAAAGAAATGTGTGTTCGGCATGCTATCAGGAAAATTGTTGGGTTTCATTGTATCAAGAAGGGGAATTGAGGTAGACCCTGCTAAAGTGTCTGCTATTACTGAGATGCCTCCTCCTAAGAATATTAAGCAACATGTGTAGCTTGTAGGAAAAATATAGGCTATTCACTGCTTCATCTCCCAGCTTGCCAATAAGTGTCATTCATTCACACCACCTACTTAAAAAGGATGTCTGCCTTCATCTAGGGACCAGAGCAACAACATGCCTTTGCCTTGCTTAAACAATACTTGGCCAATCTGCCTGTCCTCATGCCTCTAACTCCTAGTGAGCTGCTCCTGCTTTATATCTCTACTACTCAATTTGCTATTGGTGTGCATTGCTCGCCCAATACAACCTTGGTCAAAAAGAAAAAAGTGGTTTACTACCTCAGTCGCACTCTCATCACTGTATGAGCTAAAGTATCTCCAAATTAAAAAATCTTTGTTTGGCTGTAGTTTTTACCTTTTAAAAACTTCACCATTATCTATTGAATACCAAAACCAAGCTTATATCCAAAGTTTATCAACTCAAATACTTGCTTGTCTAAACCTGCCCTCTTCAGAAGAATGGATAATTGGATCATTCTAATAAGTTAAATTTGACATCGATTTCGTGGCATCAAAAGTTGATTAAAGGAAATGTAATCTCTGATCAATTAGAAGAAGCGCATTTGCAAGGCACTAAACCTGTTGAATATGGATCTACTAGATGCCTCATTGCTATACATTAAAGAATTTGTCACGTGACAGATACAATTCGATGGGTATTTTAATTTTCTTGGTTTAGGCATTAGGTGTGGTCCTCATTACTCCTTCTAGTGACCCCATACCTTAGGATTTTCATCTTGGATTTCCTTACACGAATTAATATCACAGAGTATGAGGTACTTATTGTAAGGGATGAAGCTCGCCATCAAATGGGAAATTCATCATGTTAAGATTGTGGGTGACTCCCAGTTAATCATCAATCAAGTTAATGATGAATACAAGGTTTAAGGATGAGATAACTCATACCCTTACAAGATAAGCTAGTAGAAAATGTGAAAGAGTATTTTATGTGCATCACGTTTGAACAAATCACTGAGAAGTGTAAAATAAATTTACAGATGCTATGGAAACAATGGGTTCTATGCTCCACATTCCGTACTAGAAAGTAATGACATGCCATTCTTTGTGGAAATTTCATACTCCAACTTGTATATGACATGCCAGAATCATGTCTGGCTTGTGATATTGTTGGTCCCAATTCCCCCATGCTAAGAGTCCATCTTTACCTATCTCAAAGACATACATGTTCCCTCATGACATCTCTTGTTCAGAGAAACAAATCCTGAATTCATAAGATAGCCTGTTATACCCTTTTATGAGGTACACTTTATCGTTGTGGCTACGATGGGAATCTATTATGTTGTCTCAATATGACAGAGTTGGTCTAAGGGATCAAAGAAGTGTATGAAGTGGTGTGCAGAGTGCATACTAACAGAATGGTTTTAGCCAATAAATTGTCAAGAGTAGGCTACTATTGGCCTAACCATGGAAACTGATTGTTGCAACTATGTAAGGAAGTGTATAATTTGTCAGAAGTATGAAAATTTCATCCATGCTCCATCACAGCCGTTGCAACCCATCACCACCCCATGGCCATTTTCTAAATGGGGACTTGATTTAATAGGGAAGCTTACCCCTACTTCATCTGATGGACACACCCACATCATTACATCTACTGAATACTTTACCAAGTGGGTGGAAGCTATCCCTTTAACCTATGTAACAAGAGCTCAGATTTCCAAATTCATCATGAATCATATTATTTTATGGTATGGCATCCCTACAGCCATTGTTACTGATAATGGAAAATAATTCAAGAATAAAATGATAAAGGATCTCTGTCATTGGTTCCAAATTAGGTTAAAATGGTCTACACCATATTATCCCCAAGGAAATGGACAGGATGAGGCCACCAATAAGACTTTGGTGCGAATAATGGAGAAGATAGTAAGTAAGACAGGTCGTAATTGGCATTTGCAAATCCACCCAGCTCTTTGGGCTTACAGGACCTCTATTCGCACCCCTACAGGTGCAATGCCATATTCCCTAGTGTTTGGAATAGAATCTGTCATCCCGTTAGAAATTGAGCTTCCTTCCCTAATAATATCTCTTAGGGATTATTTGTATAAAGATGAAGATTAATGAGTGGCTAGATTGGTAGAGTTAGAGATCCTAGACAAGAAGCACATCCATGCACTTAATCACCTCAAAGTGTATTAGAAAAGAGTCTCTAGAAATTACAACAAAAGAATCATACCTCGTCAGTTTGAGGTTGGTGATTTGGTCATGAAGGAGAATCAATTCAAGACAAGGGCATAACAAGAAAAGAAAGGAAAGTTTGAACTGCATTGGTTAGGACCTTATGTTAACGTGGCCAAGTATGACATAGGAGCATATGAACTTGCTCACCCCAATGGTGATGAGATCTACGAGCACATGAATGTCATGCACCTTAAGTGGTTCTATGCCTAAACATGGCACAAAAATCAGTAAAAGCAAATTCAAAAACATGGTAAAATAATCAAAATACAAAAAAATAAAAAAGAGAAAAATAAAAAGAGAAAACATGTCATCCATAAGTGAAAACCACACAATTGTGGCACTTTGGATAAGTCCTTGGGTGAAAACTAGTTTTTGGCACCTTGGGAGGATTCGTTGTTCACAAGCATCATGCATCTGGAGGGTACCTTTACTCAGCCTAGGGCTATTTCCACTTCTACCTTTGAGATTCCTTGTGAGCCTAATTTTGTCAAGCCTTGATCTGGATTTGTCTCCTTTTATTCATCAGTGAAGGCATGGTCTTTGTCTATTCCCCATCTCACACTGGGGGCACTTTTGCGACTTCACCTTCTTGTTTATAAGCGCGTGACATTTGCCCTTGTATATTCCCCATCTAACTGTTTCACCTTTTTCTTAGATTTTTTCTTTGAAGTGTTGACGAAACAGATAGGGTAACGGGCATAAGAGGAATACCTGGTCAAATGTCGGTTGATGGGTTGTTGCGCACGTATGACTTCCGAATCCACAACTGATTGTGAGAGCTTCCTTTTGCCTAGGAGGAACTACCTGTAATGAAAACAAGACCACCAGAAGGACTTAAACAATATGGGCAGTGAACTTCCTAGTGTAAGCTAGATCTGGGAAGTATGATACTTCCTAGATGGTTGTCAGTCCACTGTTTAAACAATTAAATGCTGTAAACAAAGTAAATCCTATTGTTATTTTAAAATGATTTAGGTATCTCACTTAAAAACACAATAAGAAATAGATCTAATCTAACAGACTAAGCTAAAATAGAATCTAAAGGTCAAATGATTGGTTCTGGGTCTCTACAAGTTTGATAAAGGGCTTGGGTAGATCACAGGTGAATGAGGGTGAGATAAAATTAGGTGGGTAGGTCTCTGTTTAGGGCTGTGTAGGCAAACATAGAGACCGGTGTCGGTCAGGGGTGATTGACGGCAGTTTGGTGTAACCGGCGTCGGTTATTGTTAGATCTAGAAATGTCATAGACCAAGCTGGGGTCTCCTTTGTGATTACACAAAGGACTTTGGTTGGTCAGAAGGAGGTATTGGGTGAGTGGAGTAGGATTTTGTGAGGTTTCAATGGGCATACGGAGGTGAAAATGTGGAGAAGGTCAATAGGGAGCAAGATAAACAATGTATGATAAAATGATGATGAAATGAAATAACCAGGAAAGTATGATGTGTACTTACTTGGATTTCATTCTTGAATGTCTGTGTGTGAGGGATAGAGGTGCTGATGATGGGTTTGAAGGTTGCAAGTGATCACCAACTGAAGAAAAGCTTCTACATGGGCTGCATGTACACTCCTCTTTGCTTGGATAGATCAGATCATGGCCAGGATGGCTTTGCAGGAGAAGATGCTCAATCTCCCTCCCTGGATGTGAGTTTTCACTGGAATTGGCTCTCTTAAGATGCATTATCTCTTTGAGATGTGTTCTTGCTCATCAAATTTTCTCCCAATGTTTTCCAACCTTGAGAATAAGGTAGTTTAGGGGTTAAAAGGGGTAACTGATGGTGGTCCGGCTTAACTGGCGACGGTTAGGGGTAACCGACGTTGGTCAAGGCGGGATTTCATAGGTTTACTAAACTACGGAGATCCTCCTGATTTCCTTGGATCTCGTGTCATTATCCTACGGATTAGACTAGGATCTTCTCGTGAGCATGCAGGAATGTGGTTAGAGGGAATGTAGGCATTGATTTTTAGGGTTTGGGTAAGTCTTAGTTAGTTATGGGAACTTACTAAGAATAGGTCTTAGGTTGAGTTGGCTTGGTGAGGTGTCTAAGTGAACTGTATGCGGGGATATTATTTAAATAAGATATTTAAATAATAAATATAGTGAGAATAATGCATTAATTAAATTAAATTAATTAAATTAATATTAGTGGGGTGAAGGGGGTCATAGCTAGGTGAATGTGATGAAGGGTGCTTATTCGTTGAGGGACCGAAGGGGAGTGTGACCTAATTTTAGTGTCTACACTAACGCTGGGGGCATCTACGCTTTCTTGGTTACCTATGCATAGCTCTGGAAAACTGTTGGAAAAACACAAAAACAATAGAGCTTTGTTTCGTAAAAACATTCAAAAATGTTAGAAAAACACAAAAACATTCAAAAATATCAAAAACCCTAAACAATAGAATTTTTTTTCACAAAACAAATCTAGCAAAAACATTTACTTTCATTTACTTGCATTGTCTTGTTTCTTTCTTTGCTTGGTTGCTTGTATAGTTGCTTCATGTTTGTACGTTTGTATTATTTGTTGTTTAGACATGCTTTGTTAGGATTCATCTTTTCTTAATTAGATTAGATTTATTCTTACTCATGCATATTGAAGTGTGTTTTTGCATGCTAGTGAATCATGGTACATTATTGTATTGGTTCATTATGTTCTTTGTTAGCATTTGATTGTGTTTGTTTGTTGCATGTGCATCGTTTTGTTATCACATGATCATGTTTCCATCAATATCATCACATCTAACATCATCTATACATCATATATCAAGAAAAAGCTAAGTATACATCATACATGAATGCTAAGCTAATCATCACATATCGTATCACCATATGGGGGCAAGAGGGATCGTAAATATCAAAATCTATCCCCCCACACCCATATCATCATACCATCCCATCCACTAAAGTCTGGCACATCACATAAGCAAATACATTTGATATATTCTACAAATGTATCATCTAGAAATCAAAACACATGCAATACATCAGCAAATCAAGATACATATGCATGTGAAATAAAATCAGCTAACATCATAGACGCATTTATCTATCCATGTAATCCATCAATAAATAACAAACAATGTCCAACATCTCATAAACACATATGTCATGTAAAAAAAGTCCATATAATACACATGTGTGGTATATCTGTATCAAAAATAGATATACATCACTGCTATACATAAAAAATGCCTTCATCTGAGGCATACAAAATGATAATATACATCAATCAACGGATACAACTACCTTCATCAGAGGCATGTGTCAAAACTACTCATAGCCTTCATCAAGAGGCGTATGTGTCAATACAATCATCAAGGCTGACTTGAGCCCTTAGATGGGGTAGATGATCTGTCTTGTGGTGGCGGCATAGTGTGAGCATCACTTGGTCTTCCTGACCGTCCCCATGGCTGCTCCGTTGAGGCCTGAGGCCTTTCTGACCTGGTCCCTCTACTCGACTGCTGGCTATAGGAAGGTGCCCGCCGCTAAGCCGAAACTGCCTCAAAATATAACAATCTATAATAAGATGCTCTGCCCTATGCTATCGCTAAATCTCTGTGAGTCCGGGATGTCACTACTATGTCATCTATGCGTTGGAAGGATGCTATCTCTGTTTATGCTCGAGCAAGCTCGACCTGACTCGCTACTTGCCATGATCTCAGCTTGTCTCACTCCAATATCACAGGGTGCAACTGGGCCTGTGTCTACTGATATAGGCTCGTCACCTGAGCCATCTGTGAGGCTATCTATCGTATATGTTAGAAGTGAATAGTAATATCATCTCCTTGACTAGCCTGAGCTCGAGCCTGATCTCGATCTGCTATCACTGCTAAAGTCTAGGCTCAGGCCTAGTCTCTCTCTGCCGTGGCCTGATCTCTCTCTGCTAAGGCCTGTTGCAGCTACTACTGTAAGGTGGATATCTGTGCCACTGACTACACCACTGAGGCCTATCCCTATACCACTCTGGATGACTATCCTTGCTCTCATAATTTAAGATGGGGAAACTGTGCAGGTGCCTGTACTAGTCCCTGTGGCCTCTGTCCCTGTACCTGTGCTGCACCATGCTCATCATGTGGTAGCCCATCAAATGGATTAGCTAGATCACGGGTTGCTGCATCCTCTCTCTCGTCACCACCATGGCAAAGCTCTCTCGGTGGTTGAGCACCTTCTACCTAGGCCTCCTATGGTATACTCAAGCACTGGGGTAAAACAATAGCATACCAGACCATGTAATCAGCGGTGGTGCCCGGATCTCTAACTTATCGAGTTGGATCCCATACCTGTGGAACCACCTGTAAAAAGTTGGCCCTAGCTCAGGTCACCTGTATGTGTGGCCCCATAGTCAGCCTCTCAGAATATCAGTGGGCATACCACAAGTCTGGCTATGGAACCCCCTGCACCATGCCTAGCTATCGCTGACATCTGTCTACCCAGTATAACTCAATGATATAACTATGACTACTGAGAAGGAAATGCTCCACTGTATCTGCCTGTAGGGTCTCCATATGATATCCCTATATGGAAACTCATTGAACTCTCGTCGATATCTGTATGAACTACGTAGGTGACCTCGTATGTCGTCAGCTACTGAAACCCATTCCATATAGGACAACTCCTTTGGGACTCAAACATGTAGTGTGCCTACAGGGCGCTCGATAGCTATATGGTCCCATGACCAAATCTGTAGAAACGAGGCGGGCCCCACCATCTTTTGATGGTGGTAAGTAATAAGATGTAGGTCCCAGTAAAGATGTGCCAGTATGTACTGGCCCCAACAATAGTGCTCACCACTGAAGATCCCATGCACTAGGGTCATCAGCCCTCTAGGGAAGGATGTCCCTATCTTACCAGTGAGAAAAAACCCACTGATAAGTGACATAACATATAATAGACCCCGGTGCAGTGTCAGATCCGCTATGCACTTGTGAAATGAAACTGTCATACCATCATGCGGTATATAATCCCCATCGAATAGGTCACTCACAGCCACCATGATCCTCCCCAGGTCACTCGTATACTCGATCAATGAGCCTAAGATAGGCACGCGGAGAATCTTCCACACGTCCTCCAAGGTCACGGTCATCTCTCCAGTGGGGAGCTTGAAGCACTAGCTCTCATTGTGCCACCACTCAGCTAATTCAATAAGAAGACCATGATCTAAAGTAATTGAAGGCATCTGAGATACAGGGCCTAGACCCACCACCTCTAGGAGTATCACCACCGCCCGCCGGTCTTGTCGGCGCATGCTCCCCTCTAGCTCTACAATGCATGAATGGAACTCACATGTCTGAAGCACATGAAAGCATCTGTACAAAATCATTCCATTCATCAATTACTAATATTTCCTCTACATTCTACCTATCATTTTTAGGGTTAACCCAAAAATCCTAAATTTTCTTCTAAGAGCCATCATTTTTGGTATTTTTTTAATTTTGTCCTCTGTCTGCTAAGTGTGCCTGTGCACCATGTGACATGTGTGCCACCCTTTCGGTGCTTACGCCATCATCCGAGCACTTGCACGTGCGCGCATGCATGGGCCCTTTATGTGTGCGCTACTATGTAGTGTGTGCGTGTGTGTACACATGTGTGGCGTGTACACATGCGCGTAAGCATGTTTTGTGTGTGCCTTCGTGTGCGTGTGTATGTACTAGGGCCTTGCACCACCATTTGGGCACCTGAGCCACTTGTAGCGTATTTGCGCCACTATGACCTCTAACCCTAATTCCTAATTCTAGGGGAATTCATTGTAAAATTGACAGAGAGGGTTAGGATACTCACAAAGACGCCATCATCTACATACCACTCGTACCCTCAGACTGTGTCTTCCCATCTCAATTGGTCTCATGCTCTCACCATCATCCTCATTGCTGTCAGAGCCTCACAGTAAAAACTCAGCAGCGATCGGTAACAAATGAACTGGTCGCGGTGATTTATCCCTCGGGTGGGGTATATCAACCTATTTTTCACTGGCCATGGTTCCTAGAGGCTTGTTTGGACCGCCGTTTTCTCCTCTGTTCATGGTTGAATAATTATTTTAATTAAATAATTATTTTTCTTTTATTTTTCACCGTGCTGGTGCATTTTTTGTTGTCTGGTATCCCTTTCTTCTCACTAGGACAATTTTTATTGCTCCTAGGTGATTTTTCTTCTTATCCACACTCTCGAGAATAATTATTTCCACTACACAGGGACATTATTTGTTGCCTGTTTCTTCTTTCTTCCCCATGGGGCATTTTATTTTGCATATAGGTACTTCATTTTATTTCTTCTATTTTCTTCTAATGTCCACCGCATTTTAGAAAATACAAAACAAAAAACAATATATATATATATATAATATATAGATATATATATATATATATATATATATATATATATATATATATATATCACTTCAAAAATCCAAAAACAAGGAAAAATTCTCCACAAAATCCTAAAAAAAAAGACCTTGCAAAATAGGTAACATACTTTTTATGGTTAAAACTTGTGTCTTGCGCATGGTATTCTTTCCGTATCCTATTGGTTTGTTTCACATCTTCCCCGATCAACACGACTTGCGGATTGTCGGATTCACAACCATTCACAAAGCTAGCGGCTTACTTCATCTGTACTCTAGGGCACGTCTTGTTGCCTGGTGTTATTTTGTTGTGCACAAAGCTTTCTACTTGGACCCAATGTCCATCATCATTTCCCCTTGCATGTATCCTTGCTTGGGGCATCATTTTTAACCCTTGTCGTCAATCATGAACATGTGGACCTCTTCAGCTTGATAGCAAAACATTTGTACAATTGTCTTGACCATTGTTGGCTTGGATATGTGGGTTTGTACTTGTTTTCCTTGTTAAAAGAGTTTGTTTCCTTCTCATATTGCATTGCATTTTGTATGTTGCATGGAGTTGGTATTTTCAGCAATGGATAATTGTTCGTAGTATGGCTTTTCATGTCATTCTACTTTTGTTCGTATGCGTATATTTTTCATAAGGACCAATCACGTAGATTTTTTTTGGCAATATGATGACACTGAAGTTGTTCCAATACAAAGACTAGAGGCTAAGTTCTTCTCTCCACTTCTCCATCTTTCTTCTACGTCACTTTCCCCTTACCCCTAATCTTTTGTTTCACCGGGGCATTCTACCCCTGCCCATTCTTCTCTCCATTTCTCATCTTTTTCGATCGTCGATCGTCTTCCTTCATCACCCCATCGACACTCAAGGGGGCATCTCTCACTTCTACTAATTTTTCTTCTATCCCTTCAAAAGTACATCCATCTATTATCTTTGAAGTGGCATCACTTAGGCCACCCCAAAGAGGGGCAAATGCAGACACCTATAATTACGCCTGAGCAATTTAAATATTTAAATTATGTTGATTATCTCCTTTCCTGCAAATTGGTGACATATCATCAAAAAGTGCTCATCTTCTCTCCTATCGTCATTAATTAATTACACTACGCTAATTAATTAAGTCACATATCCAACGAATACCCTAATTAACGACCTTTCGTTAATTAATCCTTCCTTCTATCTAGACTAATTAATTACTATTAATTAATTACCTTCCCCTTTCATCAAACCAATAAATCAACATTTAATTGATTTAATCCCCTTCTATAGTCTAAATCATGCTAATATTCCTCCAAAAAGCTTATCAAAGCTTGCATATCTATTAATTAATCATCTTGATCAATTAATAAAACCCCTTTATCTGCACATGAGTCGCTAAAGGGCAAGCTAAACTCTCCTAAAGTTAACTCAACCCTATCTAAACCCCCCTTATCCATAGCTAACTCAACATCCCTATTATCCCACATGTAAAGGGATGTAGTGGTTCCTTTATCCATTGGGCTATATAAAGAGCCCTCCTCCTACCGTTTACACTTACACTTAATTCATTGAGAAGATAAAAGCAAAACACATAACAAATAGACTATAAGCTTCTTTGTTATTCTTGAGAAATTCACCATTTGAAGAGCTAAGCCTCCTTTCTTGCATTTTCTAGCCAAGTGCTTGGGTCATATGGGAATAGTCAAAGGGGTCTTGTAGCCAAGCTTTGATGAGCTCCCATTCCTAGGTTCTTGAAGATCAAAACAATCAATTTGATTTCCATGGAGTCTACATATGTCCATTTGCTTTTGTTGGTAATCTAGAGAAGTAGAGATTTTGAATGCTTTAGCATGTTAATTTGATCTTAGTTCAAAGTTAATGCATTGTGCTTAGTATTGATCTCATTTAGCTCTCATCTTGATGGTGTTTTAGATTTTGATTTAGCTTTGTTATAGAACTATTTATGTGTTATTTCTCATTCATCTAACTTATCTAAACAAAACCATGCACACAAACATGTACAAGTAAATGTAATCAAGAGTAAACACAACTGAAATATGCAGTATGTTGTGGATGGATGGAATGGAATACAAAGTGAATGATAGGAGCCACGTGCCCCCTGAGTGACTGGAGTTGTATACAGTGAGGCTCATTTTTTTATGCCCCCTCAACATTCAAGAATGAACCATAAACGAGAGTGTGTCATCGGGAAATGGTCGAACTATGTGTTGTGTGTAGTGCGGTGTGGTAAATGTGTAGCGATGACATATGCCATAGAGATGAAGTGTGCATGACAATGTATCTTAAGCGTATATCACAACAAAATGATCAAAGGAGTGATGATTTAGCCTAAATCGATATATCACTAAATGAATATCAGAACACATGATAATGATGTTAGAGTAAGTGATGATGTAACCTACGAAATTTATCACTACAAGATGAGTAGAATGAGTGGTGATGTGGCCTAAAACGTATATCACTAAATGATGCAATAAAAAGTGATGATGTAACATATGGCATACATCACTAAACTAGGAATGTCACATGATAGAAGGGATTGAATGATGAGAGTGTGAATGTGCCTAGGTCCATTTGTGAGTATATACCCCCAACAATCCATACTAGACTATTAGACTAGAATGCGTCATTGGGTAGTGAGTGCAACACATAGAAGGAAATATGTAAAATGTGTGATGTGTGTAGTAGGGTGTATGATATGTATTGCAAGATTCATAGATGACCTAAGATGTGTAGATGTATAGTAGATGTAATATGTAAGGTGTAGGATGTAAAATGTAAGATGACGTGTATGATGTGTGAAAATGTGCAATATGTAGTGGTTATGGTGTAATATGTGAGGCATGAGTAGAATGTGTATGATGTATGTAGGAGAAGATGTAGGATCAAAATTTTAGAATGTATGAAGAGGCACAATGTCTATAGTGTAGTATGTGAGGTTTGTTTGTATAGAATACCCTCAACAGTCAAGTGTGAACTGAAGCACAAGAGTGTGTCATTGGGTAATGAAGTTGTTTAGAGTGTAGATGACAATGCGTATGCTAGAAGGTTGATGTGTGGTAATGCAAGTATGAAATGTGTGTTGATGTTAAGGTGGGGGGTGCGTGAATGTTATGTCCCCTAAGTATGTAAGTGATGGAGATTTAGTCAAAAGACGTTAAGTGGATCAATGTAAGGAGTTGTTTCTTTGACAAAAGTGATTGGACGCTAAGGCGAGGACTCGATAGGGTCCTTAAATTGTGAGATTCAAAAAATGTCAGCTAGAGTGTACTTTCCTTGTGTAATGAGTGGTTGTTTATTGAACGCAAATGACTTAAATGGAGGCTAGGCTAAATTGATCTTTAGAGGAGGTTACTTAGATTAATGTGGTAATGTTGCAGATAACTTGAGTAGAGGAGTAGAACTATCTTTCAGAGGAGGTGGATTGGACTGAATAGGTGAAACTTGAGTGGTTATAAGAAGGCATCGTAGAAGTGATAGTATGATGATCATTAGATATAGACGAATCATATTTAGGAACCCATTGAGATGTAGCATTTGTAGATGGGCATGTGACAAAAATGTTGTGTTGTGAATGAAATAAAGCCTCGATGCTCAAGATGTTTAATTCTTTGTTGTAAATCGTAGCAATCCTTGTCATTATGTCCATTGATTTGATGGTAATTGCAATAGGGACGACCCTTGATATTTTGCTAGCTGATAAGGAGGATAGTAATGAGTAGGTGGTAAAGTGATCAATTGACGACCTATGAGTTCAGTAAGAATGTCATGTTGCTTAATATTGTGATTAAAGGTGAGAGGCACTAATAATGGTATGACTTAAGGCTCACTGATATGTGTACATGTAGTAGATATAGACTGAAGATAAGATGTATAAGGAGAACAAACATGAGTCTAAGAAACGTCATTAAGATATTGGATTTCAGATTTGATAGATGTAATCGTAGATTCCATAGCCCAATTTTTTTCTTAAAATAAAGGGTGTAAAGCTTAAATTGAGTCCAACATAGATTAATGAGAGGGAGGATCACGAGGACTAGGGTCATCAAATAAACAATAAAAAATAACACTTACTTGATGCAAAGGCATATCTTGGGGAAGATACACGGTGTCTAGGGCCTTCTTAAGAACAACTTGGCAATTTGGATGCATTTGAAGTAAATCAGACAAGGAAATTTTAGCGAATTTAGGAGCCATAATAGAAAATATGAGAAAATATCTATAATGAAGGTGGATTTAAAGATGGGGTTCACCAAAATGATTAACTAAAATAGAAATCCTAATGTAATCTAATGTTATAGGAGCAGTAAAATAACTGAATAAATGAAGTAATAAAATACTGAAATAGTAACCAAGCAATCTAAGCAAGGAAATGTGAAAACCCTAATATGCAAAGAGGGTTAAGAAGGCCTTAGCTTGATTTGATTATGTCACGAGACTGTGTCACAATGGAGATCAGATGAATAGGAGGATGAAACCTTCACACAAGATCCTAAAAAAGTGCAAATATGGACGTCCTAGCTAGATTGGGGTGCCTAGAGAGGGGTAGGGGTGCTTTTGGGCGCCATGGGTCTGAGATATGAGCACCTTGGTATGCGGAAATGACTAGAAAATATCCTCTGAGGTGTCGTTGAGTGTTCTCTTATGTTCGCTTTCTATTGCGTGAATGTCATTGTATGATTGTCAATGTCATTATAGACCTACAATGAAGAATCACCTACTAAACCCCCAGAAAAAGCATCAAAAATCTAAAAAAAAAAATATACATATGAAGGGGTCTTACTGTACTCAGTTTCCAAATAGATGGACTTATCACTGAGCATTACACTACATCTCAGACTCAATGTAGTTCTAGGTGTGTGTGTTCGGAATTGTGCCCTAGGTGCTCTTGTGTTAGTCGCACTTTGTGAAGTAGTGAGTAAGTAACTAGATGTCGAATGTAGTAAATATGTGCATGGAAATAATAGACTCCCATCGTATGAAGTGTGATACCGATGAACCAACCTTGCATGTGCCTTGTGATGGAACTAGATGGATGTAAATGTAGCTATAAATGTCTTAGATGGATGCAACCTTAGGTGGTGATAGTAAGGGCTTAGTGTTTGGAACCTTATTATGATCACATAACTTTATATTTATATGATTCCCTCACTTGAATTTTGTAATTAACCCTAAAAAGGCTGACTACCAAAAATACAAGATGCTCAAATGGCTAAAAAGGACCAAAAAAGTGAGAGTAAAATATAAAGAGGACAGGGGTGCCTAGAGGGGATGAGGGCGCTTGGCGCTGGCGTCTTGGCTAGGCATTCTAGTCCAGAAAAGGTGAAACTAAAATATGAAATGACAGATTGGGACACTAAATGTGCAAGACCAAATGTAACAAATATAAAGAACAAAATATGGCTAAATACATGGGTTAATTAGTACTCTTCTTGCTTAGGAACCATATGAATAGTAATATGCATTCGAGACTAGATAATGACTCAAAGTGCATGATTTTGTGTCTAAAGAGGGCCAAAATGCTCAAAAATTCAATATATGTAGAATAATACCATTAAGGTAGGGAAACACCATACAATGCTCCTTAAGGAAGGAGTAACTCCATAATCTCCCAAGATGAGAATCCACTTCAAGGAAGATACCTCTAATATGTCTCTACCAAGTAGAAGACTCAAATCCTACATCCATGAAATAAATCATAATGATTCTCATATCCTTTATATAGACATACATTACTCTTAATGGATGGGTAACACCTAATCCCAATGTAGGCCAACTCATTACCTAATATAACTAATTCATATGTGACCCCATATATTATAAACATATAATTAACTAAGGGGGATGTATGCCACATGTCGACATCTCCATCAACCCATATACATTATAATATCATATCCCAAGGTACATAACAGGGTGCCCACAACCCACCTAACTATTTTTTTGTGGGAACTCCATCTTGCACTATGAGGGTTTGAACAGAGTTTACAGAGTCATTCCAAAGGTGAACAAAGAAGACCGACATATAACGACAGTCATTTCCAGGAAAGTAAAAAACTTAGGAAGTTGCAAGCCCATAATCCAAGCATGGCCATGACCGTATAACAGGTTCATAACCGTACAAATGGTCTTAACCTATTTATATGGTTTTGACCAAATCTAGTCTTGGGTTGCCAGTTCCTACAATGAAACATTTTCAACACAATATCATCCTATTCCTGTGTTCAAATCTCCAAGACTCTTCCATATCCACACAAAATCAGCTAAGTACAATATCTCCTTTATGTTTTGATAGTTGTTAGGTCAATAGTCACTTTGTAAAGTAATATTATGATTTCAAAAATTAATGTTAGAAGTTAATTAAATCAAAATAACATCATGTAACAATAATTTATCTTTTTAATGTATGTTATTTAGGAACATTCTAAAAGCTTTAAAATGTTGATAATAATCACTTAAAAGTGAAATCAATACGTGTAAGATGAATATTTTAGAGAAGTGTGGGAGGTGTGTCCAATACCTATAATTTTTGACAAGATACCTTGGTTGGACTAATTTGTGTAGTAAGGATTGTCGTTTAGAGGAGGGTAGTTATGAATAATGACAATATTAGTGTGGGAAAATTAAGTGAGGAATTTTTTTTTCCAAGGATTAGTAGGGAACTTTGGCTTGGATAAAACCTGAACACAACTAAGAGATACTTACTTTTAGCCAAAAATGAGTGCATATGTAAGCAAGTTTGTGTAAACATGTCATGTTTATCAATTTCCAAAGGAAGATCTCAGAACACATGGTTGTATCAACCTTTTCCCATTTTAGAGATGCTTTGGAGAGACATAATTATGGATTTGTTTTTAGGTTTGTTGAGGAAACATAAGGGTATTGATTCTATTTTTGTATTGGTGGATAGATTTTCAAATATAACACATTTTAATTTTTTTACGAAGACCAATGATACAACACATATCACAAATATTTTCTTCAAGGATATTGTGAGACTACATGGACTATTGTGCAGTATAGTGTATGACAGGGATACAAAATTTGTTGGTCATTTATGGTGAATATTTTGGAAGAAATTGAACACTAATTTAAATTTCTACCATTTTTAATGCATGTTATTTAGGAACATTCTAAAAGCTTATAAATATAAGCCTTAGATATTCACTCAAATGTTTGGTCGGAGATAAGGGAGGAATGTGGATTTGGCTTAAGTGCAAGTGAAATCAATACGTGTAAGATGCATATTTTAGTAGAAGTATGGGAGTATAGTGTCCCAATACCATTCTAAATTTTGACAAGGGAATAACCTTGGTTGGACTAATGTGAAATGTGTAGTAAGGACTTACTCTGCAAATTAGAGGAAGGAGTAGTTGATGCATAATGACAATATTAGTGTGGGAACACATTTGGTGAGGAATTTTTTTTTCTAACAAGTGCACAGGATTAGTAGCAAAAGATAACTTTGGCTAGGATATAAACAATGTGTAGATGAAGAATGAAGAGAAGTTAAAAATTATATTGGAGATATGGTCTAAACACAACTAAGAAAGATACTTACTTTTAGCTAAAGGGACAAACAATGAGCTTAAGTTGTAGAAGATAACACCATGTAAGCAAGTCATCGGGAAATTTTCTCGTAAATGCTTATGAGGTTGAGTTGCTTGAAGGCATCGATATCTATAGCATATTTCCAAAGTGGAAGATCTATGTCTATATGGAATACTAGAACGCAGGAGTTGTATCAACCTTTTTCCATAAATATGTCAGAGATGCTTTGGAGAGACATATACTGTGGCATTTTTTTAGGGTTGTTGAGGAAAGCGATAAGGGATAATAGATTCCAAGTTCAAGAAGATATAATGAAATGAGTATACAAAGTATTTGGTGAAGTGGAAAGGTAATAATACTTAAGATGTGACTTGTACTGAGTGTTGATAGATTTCATGCAAATATAGCACATTTTAATTTTTTTAAGAAGACCAATGATGCTACACAGTATTACAAATATTTTCTTTAGGTGATATTGTGCATGAGCATACATGTTCGTAGGATATCCTATTGTGCCACCAAAGTATAGTTGAATAGTTTGACAGGGATACAAAATTGTGCTTGAGTCATTTATGGGTGATGCATTAAAGCATCATATTTATAGCAAGTAAATCGAGTGCACTTGTTGCAAATTTTAGTTTAGTATACCATTCCATAGATTGCAATGTTTATTAAGTGTTTTATTACTCTATGTAATGTTATGGTCTATAAGCACAATCGCCTAGATGCACAACATTTCCCACTCAATATTGTTTGGTAGGAGATAAACTTGGGAGGAATGTGGATTTGGCTTTGAAGTGTATAAGTTTTAAAGAGGGTTCATTAGTTGTGCTTATGGTCAATTTTTGGGGTAAATTAGGTGTTTGTATTTTAATTTCACAAGTTTAGGAGTCTTAGGAGGTGACATGACACCATGGCTAAATTATATATGAGCCCAAGTAACCCAAGAGAAAATAGATTCAAGTTTTGAAAAGTCAATCAGGAGTTGCTTAAAGGCAGGGCAAGGGTGTGTGCCTAAGGCTGCATTATAAGGAAAGGAGAGTTAAGGCAAGTAGAGAATGTTGTAACAATATGATCTATTATGCAAGGAAGTAAACACTAACAAGTGCACATTATAGTTACATAAGAGGAGATAATTATGTGACTTATAGTAAACAAGGTTGCATAGATTGAAGATGAAGAGAAGTTAAAAATTATATTGGAGATATGGTCTTAACATACCTATGAAAGAAAATATTTCCCTAAAGGGACATACAATAAGCTTAAGTTTGAAGAAGATAACACCATGTAGAATCATCCGGAAATTTTCTCGAAATGCTTATGAGGTTGAGTTGCTTGAAGGCATCGATATCTCTAGCATATTTAATGTGGAAGATTTATGTCTATATGGAATAGTATAAGGAGGAGATGCAGAACCTTAATATAAATATGTCATAGAAGATTGGAAAATATAGGTGGCAAAAAAAGAGTGTAGACAAAGCGAGAGGGATAATAGATTCCAAGATCAAGAAGATATAGTGAAATGAGTATACAAAGTATTTGGTGAAGTGGAAAGGTAATAATACTGAAGATGTGACTTGGATGAGTGTTGCGGATGTCATGCAACATGACATTATGATTCCTTGAGTAAGAGCTCAAGTTTTCAAACTTACCTTAGGTGTATTGTGCATGAGCATTCAAGTTCATAGGATATCCTATATCCACCAAAGATAGTTGAATAGTTTGAGTCAATTATGTTTGATTTTTATGGGTCATGCATTAAAGCATCATATTTATAGCAAGTATGGAGTACATTGTTGGATTTTGTTTAGTGTACAATTCCATTGTGTAATGTTTATTAAGTGTGTTATTACTCTATGTAATGTTTGGTCTATTACACAATCTATCTAGTGCACAACATTATCCCACAGGCAATATTGTTCGAGCCACAAACTTGGAATAATTGAATGTTTGAAGGTATAAGTTTTAAAGAGGGTTCATTAGTTGTGCTTTGGTCAATTTTTGGGGTACTCAGGTGTTTGTATTTTAATTTCACAAGTTTAGGAGTCTTAGGAGATGACATGAATGGCTATATTAATAGAGCCCAAGTACCTTAGGAAAATAGTTCAAGTTTTGAAAAGTCAATCAGGAGTTGCGTAAGGGTAGGGCAAGGGTGTGTTCTAAGGCTCATTATAAACAAAGAGCTTAGTAAGTAGAGAATGTTCGTAATGATATGATCTATTATGCAAGTAAGTAAACACAATATGTGGAGAATATGTTATATACAGAGGAGATAATTATATGACTTATAGTGTATGAGGTTGTATCATTGGAGATCAGTTTTAATGGTGTTGTTTAATCTGAATAAGATCTCCCAAAGCTTTGTTTTTTGAATCTATGTTCATCCAATCTTATTTACACCCTAATTAATTTCTATGATGTGAAAGTACACAACACTAAGAAGGGTGTAAGGGTTTGCAACTTTGTAGACACAAAATCACACACATATTACTATTTTACTGTGTTTTCAAGTATGTTTCTTACATGCATGGATCTTAAGTAAGAAAAGTATTCACTAGTGACATAATAATTTTTCCATCCACTTGTTTTGATTGTTTCTATTGTATTTCTCTCTCACATATGTCATTTTTGTGCCTAGTTCTGGTCAAGTCACAAGGATCCCTGTCTGTTGGTCTTTTCACATCTATCTTCATTTATCCCAAGGCACCAGTTCCCACTCTAGACACTAGCGCCCATGCACTTCTGTCCATTATGGGCATTTTTGTCCTCTTTGTTCTTGTTACATTTTTGACATTCGTGGTCGACCTTTTTAGTTTTCTAATCCTTATCCCAATCTCATAGTCGGCCTTTCATGGATCATTAGTGTCGAAGTTCAAACAAGAGATCTACACACACACACACATACATACATAGCATGCACACACACATACGCATACATACATACATGCATGCATACACATGCATACATACATACATATATAGATACATACATACATATATATGTATGTATGTATGTATGTATATATGTGTGTGTGTGTGTGTGTGTGTGTGTGTGTGTATCATATCATATCTATGTATCTATCTATCTATCTATCTCTCTCTCTCTCTCTCTCTATATATATATATATATATATATATATATATATATATATATATATATATATATATATATATAGATACATACATACATACATACCATACACTTTATTATTCTGGCTAGAAATTCTAAGGGGCAATCACATCTGCATACTATCACTACCTTCAAAGGGGACTACATTTTTGGGTTGTATACATTACATACGAAGGGGAAGTGTTGAATTCCATATCACATACATGCATACACACACACACACACACACACACACACACACACACACACACACACACACACACACACACACCATACACTCTATTATTCTGGCTGGAAATTCTAAGGGGCAATCACATCTACATATTATCACTACCTTCAAAGGGACTGCATTTTTGGGCTCTATACACTGCATACAAAGGGGATGTGTTGAATTCTATATCACACATTCGCATCTTATCTAGCCATATCCCACTATCTTTGCGTCATCAGCGTGGGGGGCAACCTAAGGACACTATTTCACACACAAGCACAAAGAATTATATGGATTCTGGAAATGTAGTGCAACGCTCAGTCATAAGTTCACTCATTGGGTGACCGTCAGGGTCAGTCTGACTTCACATATTACATATTTCATTCTGATTTGATGTGTTTATGAGCTTGTGTAAGAAGCTAAGGTTTATTTTGCAGGTTACAAGTACTTTTGACGATCAAAGAGTAAATATTAGGTGACTAATAGGAAGTGACAATGAACCCCCTAGTGACACAGAAGAAAGCAAATTATAAGCTTCTTCATAGTCACCAACACCCAGGAATAGTCACCAGCGCCCATGCGCCCTTGTTCAGTACCAAGCGCCCATATATGACATTATTTCGATATTCCATATTTTATAGAGAGAAGTCGTGATACTATTTGCATCCTTTCCAACACTTTATACCACTCAGATCATTTCTAGATTGCACAAGAATCAACTAAGTACTTTATCTATCCTATTTTCTAGTAGTTTCACATTGTTTGAGTGTTTAACATCTGTATATTATTGTATTTTACCATATCAGTTACTCTGCAATTAGATTTGATTAATTTTTTTATTAAATCAATAGGTAATGGATGAGCTTAGGGAGGATAAAATATGTAATGGTAATAGGCATCTGATGATATTTTGGATATGATTGTTATCTTATGGGGATTCACCATCACGGACAACTAGCCGTGGAATGATCTGTGCGGGTAGATGGTCAGAAGGGAAAATTTTAGTGGATAATGTTCATAATTTGGATATTTATAGAGATCTTGAAATTCCCATTTAGCTCTTTGGACAATATGCATGCCCAAGATTCACCAAAAAAATAAAAAATGTTACTATTTCCCACTATCATAACCAAATGAATTCTAATTTCAATATGTTATTTTAATGGATTGCCTTTAAATCATTACACCATGATTTTAAATCATATTTTTAAATCATCCGAGAAAGGAAAAACACTCTGCTAGGGCTTCTTGAGTGCATGTCATACCATTCGACCTTCTTAGGTGCTACGGGAAAGTTTTATTATCGAGTTTTCTAGGATTTCTCACCCTCTGGGCGCCTCTATATAATAGCCTCTTCCACTTCTAGCATGACTATTGAAACTATGGCTAGAGTTGGAGCTATTGGAGTTGTAAACAATGGTACCACCACCGAAACACCCTCCAGAAGTTTGTCCCAAAATTATTTCACGAGGTAATGATTCTCCTGCCTGACATTGTTTTACCCATTCTAGAGTTTAATGTTGCTTGCCAGTGGTTAGAGCAATTCTGAATTATTGTGTATTTTGTGGGTGACATCCCCTCTGAAAACATATTACAATCTTGGGTTACCTTGGCTTGGGCCACCCATGCCATTCAGCTTGAGAGTGTTCAGAATATGACCAAATGGTTCTTACTTTTCTGCTTCTCGAACCCAACGAATGCCCTAGCCATCCTTAACCAGTCGACCACTTGGTATGTCCATAACTCTCTTTTTGTCCCGTCTCCATGGACAAAATATTTTTTAGTGTCTGATTACACAGAACTCAAGGTTCCGGTATGGGTGGATTTCCCTGGCCTCCCACTACCCTGTGTTCACTTCTTGCATCAAATAACATCTTATGTTGGGCATGTTGTGACTATGGAACCTCAATGGTTTTAGAATGCTCACCCACATAAACATGTCTATGTTGAAGTCGACCTCTCCTAGGAACTTAAGGAGTTTATGGAGATTCAAATGGGAGATAAACAATATGCCCAACGTATCTTATACATTAATTTTCCTAATACTTGTTTCTGGTACTAGGCCTTTGATCACAAGATCAAGGAATGTCCTTTGTATGTATTACATGCAACTGCCCAACCCCCAAGGTGGCTGCCCAAAGTGCCTAAACCTACTTAATAGGATGGGTGGAAAACCATTGGAGGAAGAAAAAATAAGAATAAGTCATCCCAAAGCAAAGCCCCCAGCTCGAACAACTCGAGTGAGCCAGACTGTTAAGGAACAAGTCTGCGGCTAATGCCCCAAGGAACCATTCATTAATGACTTATATGTCCCCTTACCTAAACTTTTAAGCACACCCCAAGCAAGCACATATCTCATGAACTTGTCTAACCCCATTTGTAACACCTCGCTTCTTCCATATTCCCAGCTCATGCTAACATCTAGTTCATAGGGTCATCTTCAAACGGACCTAAAATTCACCCTGCGGCTCCTAGGACCATATCCTGGCACATGTAGCGTGGAAACTACAGAGGGAGAATATAACATTGAATATGATGAACGTAGGAAATTTGAGCTTCAATATTTCTTAAAGAATAATATTTCTCAATTCTTATCAGAATCAGTATGATGCCTTATCAGGATTGGATGATGATGGTATGGCCCTTGACCACAATTTATCATGAATTATATATCATGGAATGTGCAGGGTCTTACTGACTCTAATTGCAAGTATATTGTTTGCGATGCTCATATTTTTTTTTTTCAATTTAGATGTTTTGTGTTTGCAGGAAGTGAAAGTTGTAGGTTTTTAGTTAACAATGGTGTGTAAATCCATTTGGCTTGATAGCCTAGATTTCTGCAGCAATCATGGGGGGGGGGGCGCGTGGGGGTTTAATTTCCCTTTTTTGCCTAAATGACAGCCCTTTTTTATGGATCATAGTGTTGACACCACCAATCATGCCATATGGATCTTATATAATGTTGACAACCGCCCTTTTGGCTTCATTAACATCTATGCCTCTAATGATGCGGCTGAAAGGGCCAACCTCTAGTGGTGGATAGCCAATACCATTCCCAATGCATATTCAGTTATATGTGATGAATTTTGGATTCATTAACATCTATGCCTCTAATGATGTGGTTGAAAGGGCCAACCTCCGGTGGTGGATAGCCAATACCGTTCCGATGCATATTAGGTTATATGCGGTGAGTTTAATATGCTTAATCTACCCATTGATAAGTGTGGGCACCTGCTTATGAGATGGAAAACTGGTGAAAGGGAGGTGTGGTTCTATATGCACAATAAATTTAGGTTTTATGACCCAAATGCCTCTCGCACTCCCTCCTCTGAAGTTTGGTTCACTTGGTCCAATCTCCAAGGAGGATCCAGTTGGGTCCTCAAATAGCTCGATCATTCCATGTTGTCTACTTAAGATTACTTTGAGTTTGAAAACATTTATTCCCTCCCTATAGAGGTTATGCTAGATTTCATCCTTTCCAGACCATTCCCCCATATGATTTCGTATCACTTGGCATGGTAGGTGACCTATCTATCATAATGGCCAGTTTTTTTTCAACACTACCTTGATGGAACATGGGCCCACACTTAATCACATCGGGAGGGTGAGGAATTTAATTCCGATGACCATGTCATTGCCAACATTACCCATTCACCCCTACAAGCCAACTAGATTCTTTGGTGGGAGGATGCTCTGACTCGGAAAACCAGATTCCTCAGAATCTATGGCTGCCATTGGCCAAGATTAAATGCCGCTCATACTCCGCCATGTCCTCTTCTCTTATCCGAGTGGTGGTGGTGCTGGAAGGGAACCCCTTATCTGAAAATATGCAACTCCAAGTGTCAAAGTGATCCAAATTATGGATAATTATAACGCTCGGGGAGCTTAAATCCATGTCTGACTACACTAGATTAAAGTAGGAGATCATGTTTTTAAGGAATTCTTTCTTTCCCTCAGAGCCAAGCGGCCTTATAAAAAAATTCAGGTCATTTAAGATGACGAAATTCATGTTTTAGATCTTCAGCATATGCTTCAAACATTTTTCAATCATTACAAGTTTGTCTTCCAAGCTTAGGCCCCTTCCGAGGAGCGTTAAAGAACCCTGGACCAATGTTTGACAGTTGTGCCTTACAAACTCACTCTGGCACAAAAGGTGGCATGCGATCGAATGCTCTCCATTGAAGACCTGCATGAAGCTGCCATTTAAATGGCTAATGATAAAGCTCCCGGGTGTAACGCCTTCCCTTGCGAATTCTAACAATTGCTTTGGGATACAGTTGGCCCTGATGTTCATTAGGTTTACCTCAAAGGTTTTCAAAACCAGTCACTGGGAATGTGCATCAATAAAAGGAACATCAAATTCATCCCTAAATCTAACGACCATGAGTAGATTACTAACTAGAATCCTATTAATTTACTTAATATTTCATATAAAATCATCGCCATGGCCCTTGCTATTCGGTTGCGTCATATCCTTCCTTCCATAATCTAACTAGAACAAACTAGGTTTATCTAAGGGCATTTCATTCTTGACAACATCATTGCCATCTAGGAGGCATGAAATGGGCTCACAGATCTAACTAATCAGCCATGTTCATTAAAATTGATTTTGAAAAATATTATGACTGGATTGAATGGCCATTTATTCTCACCATGTTGCAGACCTTGGGTTTTGGCCCTACTTTTATTCAATCGGTCTGCATGTTGTTCGCTAATACCTCTACCTAAATCACCATTAATGGCCACAGTTCTAGGCCTTTTGACCTTTTTCATTCTATCTGCCAAGGTTTTCCGCTAGCTCCAGCGCTGTATGTTCTCGTGGTGGAAGGTTTTAGCTATCTCCTTGCCTAGGCCAAATCTCAAGGGTTTGTCAGGGGGATTTCGCTACCTTCTATGGAAGGTTCACAATTTCTTAATGGTCACTTTACAGACAACTCCTTCATCACACTCATCGAGGATGAAAAAAACATCTGCAATGCTATGAATTTCTTGGATATATTTTGCTAATCTTCTGGTTATTCCATTTAATGGTGGAAAATGCAGTGCTACATGGAATCCTTCCTCCTTGCGCCTCCTTGGTTGGCCTATTTCACCTAGAAACTTCTTAGCCATGGTGAGATGTTTAAATTTCTTGGTATTCCCTTTTCCTTCCAAGCTTCACCTGTGGAGCTTTGGCAGTATGTGATTCAATGGGTTGCTAAGAAATTAGAATATTGAATTACCAAACCTCTCTCATTAGCGGGGAAATTCCAAGCATGTTTTAAAATCCTCATAGCCATGCATGTGTGCTATTCATCTTATTGGGTGCCATCAAAATCCTCCATAAATAAATTGGAAAATATTCTCAAATATTTTATATATACCAACGGCTCATCTAGCAAAGGGTTTCACCAAGTTACATGGGAAACTTGCTGCCTTCTCCGTGAATATGGAGGGATGGGTCTCATAGAAATCCTCCGGAAAGGGTAGACACTTTATGTGTATGTGTTCATTGAAAAGTTGCAAAAGCCATGGAATTGGGGTAAGAATCTCTAAAGAAACCCCAAAGGCTTTGAACAAGCTGATCAATGGACCATCTGATAAGAAATGAACAAGGGTTTCTTCTTTGCATACATTAATTTGAAGTAAACAAGCAAACTAAGCAAATGAAATTAACGTCTATTCTTTGAAAGCTTGAAATAATGAACCTAAGAGGATCTAAGCATTTAGTTTGTGTTTTAAGAGAAAGAGATCTCCCCATTAATGGCTTCAAGGCCAACGGTTCTTCCCTTTTACTCCATATTTGTGCTATAAAATAAGAAAGTAAATACTAGTAGCTCAATGGAAGAAAATGAAATAAAATCTAAAGCCTAAACAAAATACTATAATCTGTGCTAGGAAGAAGTGAGAATTCTTAGAAAACGAGGGAGGGGGTCTAGCCCTATTTATAGTTTTCCATTTGGGAAAATGGGAGATGTGGGTGCATGTGGGACAAATGCAAAAGTCCAAAAAGAACTTTTAGCAAGTCAAAGTGAGGTTTGAATGTGTTTAGTTGAGATTGACCATGGTTAAGACTAGCTAACCACGTTTAGAGGGTAATTAATCTTACTTAGAGAGAAATTAGGTTTCTGAAGGGCTTCTGAAAGACTTAATCAATCCAATGAAGTAGATTGATACTCCAGGGAGCTAATAAAGGTGGTAAAGAAGAGAATAATAGCCGAGAAGAGGTTAATATAGCCTATTTAATTATTTTACAAGAGGAAATATGACCAACAGACTGTCGTAAGAGGGGAGTTAGATATATCTAACTGACGAAGTGTCATAAATTTACAATGGGAAGAATAGTTAATACAATATTAAGAGTAATAGTGCATTGATCAAACTACAGGTGTCTACAATGTGAAATGGATTATACGATGTATCGAAGGTCAAGAAGCTTGGAAAGTGCTGCTGTGACATGGTATTACTGAGGGCTCCCCTTATGGCCGTCTCGCCTAGAAAGGCCTAGGGTTTGTCAAATATCTCATTTCTCCTGAGCCATTTAACTTTGCTGGCACCTTTGTGCTTAAATATATTTAGAAAGCATGAGAACGTATCAAATCGTGGCTCCAATAGAAAGGTAATGAATTTTCTTTCAACAAAAAATCCCTATGGTGGTCAAATATCATTTAAGTCCAAGATCAGTGTCTTGCAGAAGTCCCTGGAATTCTGGCACTTAAGTTCTTCAAAGAAAAAATTCATTCTATTCAAGATACCTTCTATAAGAACACTCACTCTTGGTACTCTTGACATGAGCTTCATGTTAGATACCAACTCACCACCCCGGACCATGCCAATATAGATGAAATTATTGGGGTGATCCCCGATTCTATGTTGCATAAGCTCGTTGTGCTTCCATCCCATCCTTGGTGGACTGAATGGAAGTGGTATGTGGACACACATTTTTGAAATTATGCATCCAGTAAGGGCTACCGTTGGCTCTCACCACATTTTCCCATGGTTAAAAAGTTAACTCTAGATGGGGGCTTCATTCTTCTCCTTCCTGTTGGAGAAGGAGGTTCGACATAGTCTAGTACGCCTGTGTGGAGCCTAAGACTTCCCATTTTTTGTGGTGCATTTTAGATCCAGGCATTCCTATTAGCACTTGGATAGCTCAAATATGTGTCCAGACTCCTAAATTCTCCTTATGTGGGCACCTGGAAAATCTTCCGCATTTGTTATGGTATTGTACCAAAGCCCAAAGGGCATGAAATTAAATTCATTCATTATTTCTCCTTCTCAGGCTAGAGTGTTTCACTAGGCACCATATTCTTTTAGGTGATAGCCCCATATTTCCTCATATGTTCACCCATATTTGACATGCTTTCAGAGAATTTTTTTTGTTTTGGTTATGGAAAGAACGAAATTCTTTTTTGTTTGTTAATACCGAGGTTGATCTTCATTTTTCCATTTATGATAAATCGATGGTTATCTCTAATGTGTTACTGTAGATTCAAGTCCAGGCTAATAAAGTGGCCCTAGAGGTGGAACATTTTCAAACTCTTCTATGGCATTAGAGTGATGCCCCATGTAACATTTCTCAAGAGCCACCTTTTCCTTCTCAGCGCTCTCCACATCACGGTGGCTGTACCCATGGAGGTCATCAAAGTCACTCTTAGTGGCACTCTTTTAGTTGTGCTTGTTAGTCTCTGCACAGTCAACCATGGAACCACTCTCTAGCTTGCCAACAGGGGTGGGGATCCCCCCCACCAGCTCTCTAACTTGGTTAGGGCTCACCGCTGCATCCTGAGCCAAGTACCAAGATGGGTGGAGCATGACACCTCTGCCTCTGCCACCATCTGACAAGTCTCCATGATTGGCTATGACCATTTCTCCCACTCGGGATGTCGTTGAGTAGAAGAAAGAAGTCCCCTCAAGATCAAAATGGGAATTTACATACTTTAGTGAGGATCTTTCGGGCTCTTGGTGGCCAGATGATTGTGATCCCCCCTCCATTAACATGTTTTCTACTGCAATTAGTCTCGTCTATGTTTTTTGATGATGTAACACTTTGATGCTTTCCTAGGCGTTTCCTAGTGTATTTGTTTGTTCGTGATTTCATACCGCCTACTTTTTTGTTGGAAAAATCTTATATAATGGTCTATTTAATATAATATAAGATATTTTTTCATTAAAAAAAACATGTTTAAATCGCCATGAATTCTATGGGACCTTGGATCACAATCACCAACATTTTAGAGGGAAAAATTGAAATACGGTTAAATTTCCACTTATATATGTATGTTTGTATGTATATGTGTGTGTGTGTATGTTGATATGATCAAGTATATTAAATGCACCAATTAAAGTAACTATCTTTTCACTTACAATATTATCTAAGATTAAAATTAGAATATGGATCATATTTTATGTAATATGCTTTAATTAAGGAATTCCTAGGACCATTTAAGCCATAAAAATGTGTTGTTTGCATCTTGGGTTGAATTGGTTTAGCTAATAATAATTTAGATCTTTTATAATGGAGGCCTTTATAATTTTTCCTTTGAAAACCATCCCACATTTCCTTAGGAGTGAAAAGAATATGTGTATATATAGAAAAAATATCTCTTAGTTTATTGAAGGAAAGGCTTCACAGGACACCTTTTGGAAAAGTGTTTAAAAGTTTAAAAGTAAAGAAATATTGAGGCACGAGACTCTGGATCCAAAATAGCATAAGTTGTTCACACATTGCAAGATATCGACAAACATGATATAATTATGATAGGATTTGTGAGGAAGGCTTGAGAGATCATGGGTTTTCCCGAAATTGTATAAAATGATGACACATGACCAATGGATCAACGATTAAGGTTTATTCTTGGATAAGATTGGGGAAATTGGATCCAAATTTCATGATTCAAAATATTTTTTTGGTTAAGGAATGCATACAATGCACTTCATACCATCAATAGATTAGACAAAGGAAATATAATCTGAAGAGGAAAAATGAAATTCACCAAAATATTTTTTAAAATAAGATTCATCTTTACGTATATAGATATTTTTAATGATTTTTTTTCCATTTTCACCATAGTCATGACATCCATTTTTATAATATTTTCATGGGTTTCTTAATATTTTCACTAATGGTGAGGAGTAAAAGACTTCTCATCTAAGATCATATCGAATGTCATCCTAGAGGTTTTAAGATTCAAGTGGGGTAGGAATATGAGGAAAGTTTCCAACTCTTCTTGGGAACATTTGGCTATCCAAAGTCATCCGCAACTGAGGAGATACACTTGTTATGCAGTGTTTGCTATGATCAAGAGCAAAGCACTAAAATGAGCATGTGATGGTAAGTTGTCTCAACGTGATCCTAGGCTAGAACTAGAGCCTTGGGGATGTCTTGCAATCTTGTTTGATTTTAAGTATCACTTGCTTTCCTAAAGATCAACAAGCTTCCTTATTTGAAGTGTGGTAATTCTTGTGCTTGAGATGACATGTTTGTGTGTTATGTTCATTTGTAAGATTGAGTGAAGTTTCTTCAATATTTGTTTGTGCTCACAATTGTCTTGTAAATGTGATCAAAATCAGTTTTTGAACTATTGTTTGTGTTTTTGTGACTAAAATTTTGTAAAGTTTGTTTAAGGAAAATTTACATACAATATTAACAAATCTAGTGCTTGCTGGAAATGTGGTGTTAGAAGTCAAAAATCAGATTGTTTGATGTGTATTTTATTTACTGAGTTACCAATTTACTTCACTTGTCTTTGTTGTTATTTGGAAAAATATATTTTTTGGTGTTTTTGGGGTTTTTGAAATGCAATGCACATGGGAAAGAAAAAAATAAAACCAACAAATTAAAATTCTTCTATTGAAATCACAACTTCTACAATGAAAGGAAATGGAAGTGCTAATGCTTTGAAAAAAACTAATACACTAGATCTAATAATCTTAAGTTGTTTGATTGAAAGTTCCTAACCGTAAAACGGATTTTAATGGTGACAATTATGCAATCTAAGATATGAATCTTAAATTGGACCTGATCTACTATGTACTTGAAATTTTTCTAATCTAACATGTGGATGCAAACCTACAATTTAAATAGTTGAATCTATGCTTTTATTTTTGGATTCTATGTGTTTCTAAAGCTAAATTTTCCTAGATCTAACAAATAAAACACTCATCTACTATAACACCTAGAGTTTAATCCCAAAGATGGGAAGATCCTAGAGAAAATTTATTGGAGATTCTAATCAAATTAACTATGAAAATCACATAAAACAAATCTACTCTAAACTCTCTTTTATTGTCTCTTTTCTTGGTTTTATATTAATAATGAAGAAATAAAATTAAGATACAACCTCTCTTCTACAATTGAGATGAATTTGTCTCGTATATATACCCTCAGTAGCCTAATCCATTTGAGCTCTTAGAACCAGATCATGTTTGATGTATTAAGTGAGAAAGAAAGTAGCTTTGTGCACCTAGGAGGAATAACATGAAACTGATTGGAGTTTGGCTCAAGGGGAGGCATAATTTTGGTTTGGTGGCCCTTATATTATTTTCTTTGGTAACTACAAAAGCTTAAAATCCTTAGGCTAATTTGTACTGGAAGAAAAAACCCTTAGATGCTTGATCTCTTTCTTTTTAGATGAAGAATATCACCAAAACAATGTTATCTTTCAAAAATTCTCAAAATTTTGGAGGGGTAGAAAATGAGCATATAAATTTTCCAAATAGCCAACATGTAAGTATTTTCCAATCACAACTTAAGATCAAAACTATTCGTATGAGGTATTTATTTTTCCTTTTATTTACTTATTAGGAATTTTCTATCTCACTCATGGCGATTAATCTCACTTAGGTGAGTCATAGGTATTTTAGGGAGTTATATGACATATGATAGATTCTGTCATAGAATATGTCATACTTGTCATATGTGTCATTATCATATGGGATTTACATGTTATTACTAGCATTGTAATTTCTCACTCTATCATAGGAGTATGACATGTCTAGGCGTGGGAGTTGCACAACACTCCCCATATGTACTTTCCTAATGATCTATGAGCATGAATAAACCTATTATTTTTGCATGAATAATTACATGTGGTTAATTTTCTTGCTAATTACTTGGAGCATTTTATTATTTTTATTGGAGTGAAAAAACCTTGATGTGCACGGGTTCCATTAATCCTCTTGGTTCACTCTCACATGGTATCAAAGTTGCGTTGTTTCAGTAAACATACTACTTGTATTGGCTCGTCGTTAATTATTTTCTATTTTGTGATTTATTAGCTTCTTGTGTAAGTTTCATTTATCCATTAATGTTTTGTGCATTTTGATACTAATCCAGGTAAATCTTGTTTTTGGATTTTGTTGGTTTTCTGTTGTTTTCTTTGGTGTTTGTGTAGATAGGTGTTTTTTAGCTAAATTTTTCTATCTACAACTAACTTTGGCAGAAAACCAGATTCATAGGTATTATGTGTTGTTGGTATTTGGTTTCTAGTTTTTCCATTTGGCTATGTTATGATTTTTTTGGTTCCAACCCTGCCATCTTCTTCATCCATCATGTCTTATAGGCTCGTCTACTCTTTTCCTTTCCCTTGGACTTGTCTCTTCCCCTTTCTCCTATTGAGATTCTACTGAGCTCTGCTTGGGCTCTCCATCAAGCTCTTTGAGCTTGTTCTTTCCAACTTAGCTGAGCCACCTTGATATCAGCCCCCTTCTCACTACAAAAAACTTTGTATTGATATCTTGCTAGCTCATGTTAGACATGATCCCCCTTACCTCCTTGGGCTCATCTCTCGTTGTTTTCTTCACTATCGAGATCATCACTTGAGCTCTATCTAACTAGTGGGCTCGGCCCTATTTTGACTTGTGTTGGTTTTTCTGACTTGTTAGCTCAACCCTCCATTTACTCTTCCTATGTCATGTGCTTACCCGTACTTATGAGCTTTGTCTTACCTCGAGCCCTTCCAAGCTCACCCTGGTTCCAATGCTGCTAGGATTGCATTATTGTTTCCATCTTCCCCCCCTCATCCTCCATGTTCTCTACTCCATCGAGTTTGATCTGTTGAGGACCCTATTTTGTGGGATGTGCCCCTTCAGAACCCTGGTTTCAACCTTGCTGAGCTTGAAACTCACTCATCCACCTCTCTTTTCTGATGGCCTTGTCCTCTTGTTTTTCCTTGTAATGCCTCTGCTAAGTGCAAACCATACTCGCATGCATTTCTCAAACCTTCCTCACTATTTCAAAACTCTATGATGCATGAGCATCATTCTTGTGGATGGCTCAGGTGTATCTAGTTCAATTTTTTTGTTTTCTAGGTCTTTAAAGGTGTTTAAGATTCATTAACAATCCTTAGTGAGCATTTCATAGTGTTTAGCTATGCTCTAGTAGTTCAAAATTTAAATAGGGAGGTTTCCCCTCCATTTTGCACAAGTTTAAAATTTTGAATTTTGGATTTCTAGGCTAGTATAGGGGTCATAAAGTGTTTTTCAAGTATGTTGTAGTTTGTTTAGGTCATAATGGGATCTTCAAGCCTCATTAGGATAATGATTTGAGGTTGTAACTCTTAATCGTGTTTTACCCCCTTCTATGCATGTAAACTGTTGGTGCTCAAATTAGTCTCGCCCCGTTTGTCATTGAAATTCCTCAGTTTGTGGCCTCTGTCATGTTTTCTGTCTCCCCGTATTGGTGCTTGAAGACTCTGTCCTCCGTTTGGTTTCCATAATCAGTCCCTTCCTTGGTCGAGGATCACTTAAAAGTTCTAAAATTTGTTTTTCATTTCTCTATCCATCTGAAGGAGTCTGTAAATTGGGTGTAAAACTCAGGTTGCTCCTTTATTTCTGTTTTCCGCGTCATCTATTGTTGTCCCTGTCATTTTTGTCCCAAATACCTGAGGAAACAAGATTGGATGTAGCTCAGAGGATCATGTTGAAACTTATAACATCTCCAAATTATCTGTCCTTGAAGAAAAATTCATCTCTGAGCTCAAATGGTGGTTTTCTTGCATTTTTACAGTTTGACAGTTGAGTTTTCCCCGTCGAATTTACATCTCTGCATTAGTGGAAACGTGGCCCTTTTTGGTTGGATGTGGCTCGGTGGGGCACTCTAAAAACTCTATGGCTCGCTTCAACCCAAAACTTGTCCACATGGAGGGACCGCACATGTTTGGGGACCGGCTCCTCCATTTTATTTTGAAGAAGCACTAGGAGGACACTTGGAGGCTTCTGCTCACTCTACCTTTTTTCTTGGAATTTTCAATGGCTGAAGGAGACTGTCTCAGTCCTTACACACATGGTGCCTTCCTCTAAACCTTAAAATTTTTAACAGACTCTTCCGGACAGAGACACGTGTTGAGCCCGTGCTTGTATGGGGTCTCTACTTTTGGGGACCATCTTAAAATGCGCCATCGAGACACGTGGCAGGTGGGGAAATGGAGAAACGAAGCTTTGGGGTTATTTAAGGTTTTTTTCATTTTGTAAAATGGGATAAAATTGTGTTAGAGCACGACCCTGACAGGAAAGTAATGCCAACGTTGAATAGGAAAAAATGGAGGTGCGGGTTCGCGGGGAAAATGTGGAATTTTTTCCGTTTTGGAAAATAAGTATAAAGTGAAAAAATGAAGCGCAGGTCCACTGGAACCCACATTAGAAGCTAAAGGCGGAAGGGTGGAGTTACAGGGAAAATTTGGAAAATTTTCATTTTTCCAAAAATGACGTAAAATAGCATAATCGAGCTGCGGTTCCTCTAGGACCCATATTGGGACACGTGTCAAGCCCATTTTCTAAGGGTAGAGGGGCGGAGAAAAATGTCAATTTTTTACTTTTTTCCAAAAGTTATAAAATGTCAAAAAGTGCTCCTAGACCCGTTTCCAATCACATTTTGCCATGTGGAAGGCTCAAATTAAAAGTTGAAAGGCAAGATCAATGGTAGCTATGTATTTCATTTGATTTTTCTGCCATTGAAGCTCCAAGATGTTTGGAGATGCATTTTTTGCATCTTTCTTCATAAAATTTTTTGGCAAATTTTTGTCATTTTGGTCTGCAAGGTTCAATTCAATCAATTTGAGAGCTCAATTTGTAAATTTGAGGTACTTTTGAAGTGGATTTTTGCTCAGGCTCGTGTAAAAATGAAAAATGTGAGATCCAGAAGTTGCAGGGTAGAAATTGCAGAGGAAAAAAGGATGAAATGATGAAAATACAGGTGCAAAAGGTGAAAAAGGCATTGCCTCGAGAGCAAAAAGGGATGACTTGTCAAGTCCAGCTATGTAGAGGCTTCGAAAAATTATTAAAAAGGGGATTTCTTGCATGACAAAATCAAAATGATTAAAAGGACTCTTGAAAAGTTATGGCATGACATCTTATTCATTAGTCGAGAGCCCAAGAAACGTGATCAACTCACAATTGGTCCACCTAGCAAATTTTAGATCTAAATGTGTTAAACGTCATTGTCTGAGACAAATTGGTAACAAGCAAAGGTCCCTCAAATATTCTTCTCTTTTGGGGGGAAAATTGAGTGAGAAAAGTGTATAAATGCAATGAGAATACTCTTGCAAATGGTCGAAGTTTGAATTCATGAGATTTTTTTTGAGAAAGTCGTCTTCCCGAGAGACCAAAGTTGATATTACCTGTTATTTTCTTTTGTGTTAGATTTTCTGTTGTGTCAAGTTGGTTACAGATGTATATCCATTGACAAGCACTGAGATTTTTCTGGAAGCTTTCCCCTGGTGATGAATCTAAGTGATTTTGGAATTAATTTGTGTCTAATCTCTAGCAATTTTGTGTCTGCTTTATTTTCAGAATGTCTGCAAATAGTTTCTTTCGTTCCTATTGCAATATTACACTGAAATTTTTGTGAAGTCACACAAGATCTCGTCCCTATGATAGTCTAATGGTATTTGCAATTTCATTTCAAGAAGAGCCTTCATCTTGGATGAGATAAACAAATTTAAAATCAATTCACTATCATTTGTTGATAAAGATTGTATGTAAGTCTTCGAGTGTACCTTAGGCATGATTAATAAGAGAATTTAGTGTTTAATTGAGTCTTTCAATTTGAGCCTTCGTGTTGGAGTCTTAAAGATTATGTGAAAACGTGCTGATCTGGGCATCCATTAAAGCACACCTTCTAGTTGAAGGAATGTCTTGATTGTTCTAAAGCTTTCTGTTGTTGAAGTTGTTCATTATTATGAAGTCCCTCTGAAGATATGGTATAATCAACTTTATCCTGCTTCATCTACCACCAAAATCATTTAAAAACCATTGATCCACCCTGAACTACCCCTGTTTTCCCTGTGTATCAATAAAGGAAACACAATCTACTTGCAAAAATATGCAGAACAATCAAGATTTCTTAATGTCTTCAGTAACCTTAGCCTTGTGTTGAAAGTATCTCCATCATTTTAGAAGTGATAACTCTTAAGGTTAAATCATGGAGCATTGACCGTATTTTCCCAAGGTTCTCTTCATAGAATTTGTGCAAAGGAAGGATATCTCCATCTCCTTCACCAAACAAAGGTTACATTAAGGGTCCTCTCACCCTGGTCAAAGAGGCACAACCTAAAGTAGTGACGGAAGGTCAAATCCTCTTAAAGGTGTCTATCCATCTCTCCATAAATCTGAGTAACAAAGGGCCAGTTAGATATCATCCTCAGATACAAAATGACACACGCTCTGATCTATCTACCTCTAAGCTCCCTGTCGAATCTGTGTCACTGCTCGGCTTGAAAAGGAGAATGAATTTGGATACCAACATAACCTCCAATTTTTTAATCATGAGTGTGAAACAAGAAAGGGAAGTTATAAGAGGGAATTCAAGTGTTGAGGTATAAATCCTTATTTTTGTAACTGTTGCAGGCATTGATCAATCAATTGAAATGAGATTTGGAGATCCAAAGTACAAGAGAGAGAAGACATAATTACACTGTTTATTTCCATTGTTTTAAGACTGTTAACCATAGGTTTTGAAGTTACATGAATGTTTCTGAGATAAAACAGAGGTATATCAGGTGAGTTAACATTTCTATGAAGTTTTTTGTACTATATTTGATGAAGGAATATTAAGAATGTGGTTGGGAGTGAGTGTGGAATCATCAAAATTCTGTAACATGGTATCTTGAATGCACAATCCAATTTTGAAGGTAAATGAAGCCAATATTTGAGAAGGAAAGTGTAAATTTAAAGTGCATGATTGGAATGATAGTGTATCCCAGGTCTTAAAGGATCCCCCAACCCTAATTAAAGAGATGGATCATTGATAACCTTATATGAATACTTTACTGTAGGTTAACCTCTATTTTCCTTGAGGCAGGACATGTTACTCTAAGAAGCAAACATGAGTTTTTGAAAAGTAAGGAACTTATTAGTAAGTTGAATAGTTTATAGGAGTGTGCACATACCTTTTTAAAAAGAATTTAAAGGTATGTACAAAAGCATATGAAAGGTGATACAAAGTAAATGGTGTGAATGAATTTGTACTCTCAGGCTAGTAGGAACAAACCCTTAGGGTTTAAGAGAATCAGATCATTTGTGAGGCTTAGACTCATTTTCAAAGGCCAAAAACATCAAGTAATTACCTTCAAATACCTCTTAGTAGGATTCAAGAAAATTTTATCATAGACAAGATCGCACAGTGAAGAAAATCTTGACAGTTTTCACAAAAATACTGTAGCAAGTATGAGAGGACTACGATGAAGCCTATGTCTTAGTGATTTTGGAAGGAAATTTATGAAGAAGTCTCCCCTTGAAGTCTTGTACATGGAAAATTTGATCCAAAATGGTATTTTAAAAGCTAATTTTTTTTTGAATAATTCCTCCAATCAAGAGATAAGCTTGAATTCGACCTAAACCAAGGCTAGTAGAAATATGACAAGGCCTAGAAGGAAGGTTAGGAAGGAAGAAGCCTTTGCAATAAGAGGTGAAGCTAAACAATTTTTCCCACACTAGGAAATTGAGAAAGGGTACTAAAAAATAAATTTAGTTTTCTTAGTGAGCTTTGTAGTTTGTTCTACTCACCACCTCACTGAGAGCATTGCTTGTAGAGGTAAGAAATGCCAGCTTTAGGAAAAGGATGGAAAAACACCTAAACCCAATGATTTCAATCCCATTTTCTAATCGGTTACACATGATTAGAATCTAAAGAGGGTGTTAGAAGGATTGAATTAATCAATTCTCTCATTTAAGGTCAAAAAATTCAAGATTTGAAAGAGTCTTGAGTTGTTATAACAAGCCATTGACAAGCTAGACTGGTTGATTGCTGGTTATTGAAGCAAACTAACTTGATTGTGGGTGTGAATGTGTTGAATGCTCCGCATCATCCTACCTTAGGCACCTCCCTCATGCCACTTGACACTTATTTTTATTTCCTTTTAAAACTTTCCCTCCCATTCTATTTAAGCACAACTTTTATTATTTAAGTTTGGTTAATAGTTTAAAAATTTAGTTTATAAAACTTTAGACCTAGCCTTTGTAAAAAAATTTAACTAGCGTTTTAAATTATTTATAAGGTAAGTTTTATTTATTAGGTCATATTGTTGTTAGTAGTAAACTTAAATTTTTAATACCTTATTATTTTTTAATCAATTTTGGTTGATTAAAGTAATAAGGAAAACTATTAAAATTTAGCATTATCGGACGTTTTTTCTAACATGCGCTTGTGAAGGTTATTTTCATTTTTTTGGAGGATTTATTTTTTATGTTTCGGGAGGTCCTTAACTCTTTTGGGAGTCATTTCTTATTGTTTCGATCTCTTATTATTACTTGCAGGTTACTGAGCACGTTTGCCATAACCTTATGGCAAGGGAGTTCCAAAGCAACGTGAGACGTTTTTTTTTACACAAAAACATAGTTTTTTCCTTTCTTGTTTTCACCTTATTTTATGCTTATTATGGTGTTATTTAGCTACAAAAACTTGAAACTCATTGTGGTCTCCACACTTGTGAAATTTGACGTCAATTGCAAGGTGAGTGGTCAATTTTTCCATGCCACAAAAACACATCTGATTTTAATACACACACTAAACTATAAAGTTCCAAAACAAGGGGATGAAAATATTGTTCTTGGGTGTGTGTGGTTGTGTTTCCTTACCTTCTACATTCTTTCTTTCTCTCTCCTCACGATGGATGCTAGTGTTGTTACTTTTCTCATGCCGTTTAAGTTATTTGAATGGATATATAAGATCATTATAAAAATTACGTGGTAAATGGGTTATACTATATCACTATGGGAGTAGAAAACTAACCAATAGCCAAACCTAATAAATATAGGTGGTTCAACCAATGTGACGAAGCATTAGGTCTTCTCTGTATGTCCGTATCTCCCATGACTTTCTCTTCCACATTGAGTCTTCCAAAACATCTGAATGGATCTTGGAAAACTCTTGACGATATGTTTGGAAAACAAGATGACATGAGAGCCCATATAGTTGGGAGAAATAAATGTTAGGTATTAACTCCTAGTAAATTTGATAGCCTACATGCCTTCTTCTAAAAAACTTTCACATTAGATTGTTGTTGAAATAATATGGAGTTGACAAAAAGGATGCCCAACCAATCTTATTTATTCTTTCTATGCTTAGCCCCCGAATACGTTTGTATTCATTTCTACCTTTCACATCATGAAAGAAGATTTAGGGACTACTTGGAAGATGCCCTCATTTTAATATTTTTTGTCCCAACTCATTTGAGAATAGGAAAAGTTGATTCAAATAGGAGAAATCAAGTCTAAGTCACAAGCTCCTATTTGCAAGTACTGGTAAAGGAAATGAGAAGAAACATGAAAATAAGAAAGTGAAAAAGGACTAACCTATGAAAGAAGCTAAGACGACCCAAACCAAACCCAACATGAACAATTATACTTTTGACGAATATCCAAAAAAGGAAAAGTGTAGTGTTCCTATTGCAAGAAGTCAAGACATGTAGAGTATCAATGCATGAGAAAAAAATTGACCACCTAACTCATTTACTTTGAGAAAAATAATATAGGTGTTCCTGAGTCTATCAAGGAAAATTCTCCAAAAACCCGAGTCTTCCAAAAGAAAGGAATCCAAATTTGAGAAGAAGAAAGGAAATGCCCTTGTAGCTAGTTTCTCCATCATCAAAATATCTCATAGATTATGATGCCTCGCACCACATGAGTTCTTCACATGTTGAGTTTTCTAACATTAAACCATGTGGTATGTCCCAAATCACTTTGGGTGATGACACTTTGATGTTGGTTTCTAGTAGTGGATTGGTAGAAGTATATGATAGTAACCTTTAAAAATGTTCTAAGTGTTCCCGATCTCTCAAAAAAGCTCCTATCAGTTTACCAAATAACTCATATTAGTGAAGGAATTTGAGTGGAATTTAATCCTAACTTGGTGATGATTAGTGAGCTTCATAGTGAGTCTACAGTGGCTGAGGGAAAGGCCGATCACCATTCTTGGTTGTACACCTTTTCCCACTTTACTTTTGATTCTTCACCCACTACCTTACTTACCCACATTGATGAGGTTATTAAGCTATAACATGAGCGTTTTTGTCATAAAAATATCATTACCTTAAACAATTGAGACAACATAAGATGGTCAATGGGTTACCTCAGGGCAATTTTTCTAAAGGTCCTTGTGAGGGTTGTGCCCTTGGGAAGAACCCCAATGAAAGTTTTGGCAAGGAAAAATCCTAGAGAGCTTCTCATCTCTTGGATCTTGTTCATAGTGACATTTATGGCCCTTTTCCATCTCCTTTGTTCACTAGAGATATTTATATACTTAACTTCATTGATGAATTTTCATGTTATACGTGGGTTTACTTTCTCAAACAGAAATTTGAAGATTTTGATAACTTTTGAGACTTAGAGGCTATCACTGAGAAGCAAGCCGAAAGGTCTATCAATGTTATTCAAAGTGAAAAATGGAGGAAAGTATGTAAGTAATAGGTTTGATGATTTTTACACCCATAAAGGGATCGATTTACAGTGTACAGTTGTCTACAACCCTTCATAAAATGGAGACACAGAAAGAAATAACATAATACTTAAGAATATGACCACTTGCATGGTTCATTCTATATCCCTTCCTCTTTAGTATTGTGCTGAATCCATGAATTATTATTGTTACATTCAGAACCACACTCTACACAAATAAGTAAAAGGGATGACACCCTTTGAGGCTTGGTATGGATGCAAACCTGATGTTGAGCACTTTCATGTCTTCGGATCAACTACTATGGCTTGGATTCCCAAAAAGAGATGCAAGGCCTTAGAACTAAATCCAGACCTTATATATTTTTAGGGCATCCCGATGGCATGAAGAGCTATAGATTATTGAATCCAAATACTTATCATATTTATATTGAGATAAGTGTGAAGTTTGATGATTCATCTTTTACTTCCACTTCTCCAACTGTTGAGGTCCTTTTTCCCATCTCTAACTCTGATTTAGAATCTTATGATGATTATATTTTTTAGCATCCCACTTTTGATCCTCCTTCTCCTCCCGCTCCTCCCACTTCAAAATCTTATGATTCTGATAGTAGTGACGATGAGAACTATGTTCCTCCTTGCTCAAGTGAAGAATCGACAGATTCTGAGCTTGAATCTCCTCTTGGTCTTTACTGGGCTAGGTAGACCTTACAAAGTGTTGAAGATGGGATAGGGGATCCCTTAAATGAGAAAAAAACTTGTTCAAATTTCACTGGACCACCTCCGCTTCTAAACCCTTCTGGGAGGCTATGGGGATTCCTAAGTGGTTATGCTTCCATGGATGATGAGTATTCTCTCTCATGAAGTACGATACTTGTGATCTCACTCCTGTTCCTAAGGGAAGAAAAATGGTTTAGTAGAAGTGGGTATTACCAAACAAAGTATGGTGCCCATGGGAACATCAAAAAGTATAAAGCATGACTTGTAGCTAAGGGTTTCTCCCAAGTTGCTGAGGTTGACTATTCATAGATACCTTTTCTCCCATTTTGAAGATGACTTCTATTCAACTGACCCTCATACCATCACTACCACTAAAAGATGGGAAGTCCATCAAATGGACGTTAAAAGTGTCTTTCTTCATGGGGAACTAGAGGAATAAATATATATGGAATAACCTCTAGGTTATGTCCATGATTCCTCCCTCATTTGTAGACTAAATAAGATTCTATATGGCCTTAAATAATCCCCTTGGGCTTGGTATGATAAGATGGACTCATTTCTTATTGCATAAGGGTTCACTAGGTGTCACTCTAACCAAATGTTTACATTTTGCGGTAAGATGAGTCCATGATTATCCTCATTCTGTATGTTGATGACTTTTTGATTACAAGTAGCTCTTCCTCAATCATTGATTATATGAAGACTACTTTAGCGAACAAGTTCTCCATAATCAACTTGGGTTTACTTCACTACTTCCTTGCGATACAAATTGCCCAATCTGACCCAAGAATAATGATTTCTCAACCTAAGTATGCCCTTGATTTGCTATACAAGTTTCACATGTCTATTTGTAATCCATCTCTCACTCCCTTTCTTTATGGGGTGAAGTTAGTTACTAATTTCACCACTTCCTTAGTTAATGGTACCCTTTATCGCCAGTTGGTGGGGAGATTGATATACCTAACTCACACTCAATCTAATCTTTCATTTGTTGTTGGCATCATGTCTAGATTTATGCAGGAGCCTCATGAGCTACATTGGAAAGTAGAAAAATAGATCCTTCACTATGTTCATGACACGCATACAAATGACATTCACTATTTGGGAGGGAAAAATATTAATTTAGTTAGATTCATAGATTTTGATTTGGTTTGTGATCTTAATCATTGCAAGTCTACTTTCTAGTTACAAAATTTTATCTTGGTTCAAGTCCTATCATTTGGTTGAGCAAGAAGAAGAACACAATTGGTATATCTTCTATAGAGGCAAGAATACAAGGGAGCAGTCACCACTTCCACAGAAGCTATTTGGTTACAGGGGATTTTGACAGAGTTTGGCATTCACTTTTGGAAGCCTACCATCATCTATTGTGACAACCTCAACACTATCTCAATTTTCTAAAATATGGTTCAACATCAATGGATGAAGCACATTAAGATACACATGTAATTCATTCGAGAGTTGATCCATGGAGACATCATTGATTTGCAGTATTGTTAGAATTCTCGATCAGGTTTCAAATATCTTTACCAAACCCTTCACTGAAGCAAAGTTCCTTCACTTACGCTCTCTTCTTAGTGTGAGGCCTATTGTACCCACTTATCTTCTTTAGGCTTTCTAGTCCTATCTCCTCCTCCTCTTATTCTAGAAAGATTACAATTTGTAGGTGGGGTACCTCATCAGAGCCTTTAGTTGTCAAGACCCACATGACACATCTTTCTTAGTTGGTCTAGGAGAGTTATCTTTCTCTTTCTAAGCTTGAAATTCCTCTACCTAATATTTGATGAAGGGGGGTGTTACTGTGAGGTATTTATTCTTCCTTTTATTTAGTTATTGGCTATTTTCCAACTCACACATGGTGAGTTATATCACTTAGGTGAGTTGTACGTATTTTAGGGAGTTATATGACATATGAAAAATTCCATCATAGAATATGTCATACTTGTCATATGCATCATTGACATATGGGAGTTATATGTTATTCCTAACATTGTAATTCCTCACTTCATCATTGTGAGTATGACATGTCTAGGATGTGAGTTACACAACACTCCCCATATGTAATTTATTTTTTTATCTATGAGTATGAGTAGACCTATTCTTTGTGCATGAAAAATTGATTACTTGGAGCATTTTCTCATTTCTGTTGGAGTGCAAAAACCTTGATGTGAACGGGTTCCGTTGATCCTTGTGGTTCACTCTCACAAAAAATAAATCTAAGACTTATATTCAACCACTTAGGGAGTAAAATCAAGTGCTATAAGGTATGTAGAATTAATTGGTCAGTAAAAAAAAATAAAAAATCATGTTTAGAGCCAAAGAAAAGATTAAAAAAATCACAAAATGGAACTAAGAGTTTGACGTATGTTTGACTTGTAATGAAACCATTAGTTTTTTTAGGTGGCGATTACAAAACCTTTGTAATGGTTTATGTAATCCAATGGTACATTTGACAAAATTACCACAATGGGGGGTAAAAATGTCATAGCGGTTTTGTAACCACCACGATGGTTACATCTTGAAAGGGATAAAAGGTGAAAATAAGGAAGAAAGAGGAGAGAAAAAATCCCTGGAAGGGTGTGAAACAACCAAAAAGGGGCTTAAAAAGGGTTGAAGGACTAAAAGGATTTTAGGGAATGGTTTTGAGCGCTTTGAAGACATATCATCATGTTTTTTTTTGGAGATTATCATCATCATCACTAGGCATTTTAAACTCTGACACCATGCAAAATAGGGTGCATACAGAAACCAACCCACCCCTTTGACATATACCTATATGCTCTCCACATGCTTGACCTAAAGGGTATGATGTATTGGACCAAATATTCACCAATCCTACTAAAATATCCTTCGTAGATCTACTGCATAGTATCCATGTGTATAAATATTTTATTTATGGGGCATTACAAGTAAAAATGACACCCAATGATGCAGAGCTGAACCTATGTGGAATCAATTCTAAACACTTTACAAGGAATGAAGGCCATCTCTTTTGATGAAGATACATTCTCTCTCCCAAGTATATCATTGATCGATGTCTCCCCCTTGTATATACATGTTAATATACAAAAAAAATTAGTTAAGAGAGTCCTTGTGGATAGTGGAAAACACTTTAATATTTGTAATATATATTTTTTAAACATCCCAACCATCTCAATTGATGACCTCACTCACTATATTTGAGAATGCATGGATTTGATAATATTCCTTGTTAAGTGTTGGGTGGATCACACTGCATATAGTAGAGTGTTCCTTGATATTGACCATGCATAATGATCTCAATTATAACATTTTACTTGGATGAACATGGATACATGCAATGTACAAATGTACCCTCCACGTTACATTCTTGCCTTAAATTTAGTTACACAAATTACATGTACACTTGTCCTTTGGATAAGGATTCAATCAAATAATTGTGACATGGTGCAAGCTTATGATAGTTACATCCCATACATGTAACCTACTCCATTGAATGGGAATGAGAAACAAACTCCATATGCTATCAAATTTGCACTTGATAGGGAATTCCTTTTTTGATATAGATGGGGTTAGCCTGTCATGTCTAATAATTGGGTTATACATGTCATGGCCTTGGTGATGCAGAGAAAAATTTAAACATATAATGGCTAAAACTAGTAAAAAATTGAGTGACTCCTACTCACAAAACCCTTATCACTTTAATTTTATGTTTTGCATTTTTCTATAGGCTTCCTCGTAACATTTTGTTTTCACTCATGATATAGCTCAGTCATCTACCAAATTGGATTCACACTCACTTACCTTAATTGTTCTTCATTTCCACTCACTAGCTCTTGCAACATTAAGTGATTGTAGCTTCATAAATATAAGAAGGCTTTGAACATCATGTTCCCCTATTACACCACTCACAATATTGTTAGATTCAATGAATAAAAGCATTCAAAGCTTCAAAAGTCCATATTGCTCTCCCTTTCACAATCTGCCCCTACGGTCCTTAAGACAAGGTTGCTTGCATCAACCATGAATATAGAGTTATAGTGAAACCCAAAATGTCTTAAAAAATTCAATATTTCAATTTTTCCAATACCAACATGCTCCCAAAATTTCAAGTTCTAACTCAACATACAACGCTCTATACTTAACTTTTTGCAATTTCCCACTTTACCAACCTTGAACTGTATTTCAGGACCTGCTCCCAGATTGTCATAAATATAAAAAAAAATTAACCGTGGAAACTAAAATTTTATTTTTGTATAGCAAAATAGACTAGCATACCATGATTAATTCCAAATTTTAGGTCTTAACTCCTAAAAACCCATGAGATATACTCTTTTGAACATGGCAGACATATTGTCAAACAAATAGCATGTAACCTCAGACCAGCGGGTAAAACAAGTAATATCTAAAAAAATACTAATCATAAAAGGAAACCATTTTATAATCAGCTGAAAAATTACCTTTTCATCTTGTTTTGAGATCATATGAAAAAGTTATTAAATCTGTACAGAGACTAGTTTGCACATATCAGTTTTCACAGTCATAAAGCAAGTTTCACACAGTTCAAATTTAAGGTTATGTTCTTATTACCATACTCAAGGAGATAAGCTAGCTACCCAAGTATCTCTTCACATATCCCTGCATCTTATCAGTATAACACAGTTCTAAGATATCATGCCCATTCCTTGGATACTTCACAATCACAGTCAACAACGCTATTCAATCACTAATACAAAATCCTTCACTAACAAGCACACCAACAATGCTATTCAACATGATTGTAATCTCATATCAGAGTGTTCCAATCATAATACCATCCATGCATGCTTTGAAGAAGAGAGTCTCATTCAAACTTCAACTCAGAAAACATACTTCCAAGACAGGGATACACACAAATAGAACTTCACGTATTATTATGCCACAAATTTCATATGACTAGTATCCTTCATTTTCTTACCCTTATTCCTCCTAGCACAAGAAATGAGTTCCAAAAACTGATTTTCCTTTCTATATTTGAGATTCTCCAACAGAATGTAACTGACTTCTCCCAAATGTAACTGTTCTTACACACATTATGACTGACTAGTCACCAAAAACTGACATTCCACAAGTTACCAAACCTGAATATCAAAACAATGAAGAATTCCAAAACATGTAATCACCCATTCTACAGTTCTTACTATTCAAAATCTCCTCTAGAACATAAGATACCAAATTTAATGGTGCAGTCACACAAGAATACAATTATTCAAATGCACATAAATCAGTCAAAAACTAAGTTTTGCACTTTCATTGCCTCTTGAAGCTCTTTCTCTGGTTCATATCCGGATAGGAATGAATGTATTCAGTTACAATTGAGTATTTATATCACTCTCTTTTCAGTTTCCATCGAATTTCACACTTTTTTCCAAAGTCTTTAGAATACAAATATGCTTTTATAGGCATAGGACTTAAAACTCTAGGTTATCACTCCATATCCAAGGTTTTCTAATGCTTTATAGGCTTTTTACATCCTTAACTTATATATGGAAGTTCAGGACCCCTAACACCTCAAAACAAACCAAAAATGCCTTGTACAAATTTGAATTATTTTTGGAGGGAAAATGTCATATTCAAAATTTACAAAGGCTCAACCCAAAGTCAACTCACTAGATGACCACACATGATCCCTAGAACATACAATGACACATTTCAAGACAAAAATTTAATGACCTTATGCCTTATTTGTAAAGTGGAGATAATGCTCCTGCATCACTTGGGAAAAATGAGAATGGTATCCGTGACCCTGTTGATTTACCTAATATCATCATTCGCCAATTACTTGGATACAACACCAATTCATCACTGGTGCATAAAGTTGAACCTACCACTAAGTTAATACATTTTTTGAGAACAGATGGGTTACCAGTGAGGCGCATAACACTTATACTTTATATATTTTTAATACTTACCTCATTGGACACACAGTTATCTTGACCTTTGGATGTTGGATGCATATTTTTATGATGAGTCCTTCATGGAATATCTAGTAGCATATGAGGATCTCCCTCCATTTTACCACAATAGTAGGTTTCCTTATACAATAAGTGCTCACACATATTTTTGGGAAGGTGATTATTTTATTCCTGACTTCTAGATTAACAATCTTGATACTATTTATAGTATATTATATATTGAGAATAATCAACTCTATTAAATTAGGAAACTACGACTTATAATTATGGTATAAAAGTAGACCCTCAACCCATACTTATAACATCATCATTGAAATATGATGAGGGGGAATTACTCACCCAAGTGATCTATGATTTTCCATACTTAATTGCACAGGCTTACACTAACATGGCTTAGATTGATACATCTATTATTATACAAAACATAATACTTTACCCATATGCTAAACCAGTCCAATAAAAGATTCAAGAGATTCACCCAAAGTTTGCACTTCTTGTTAAGAATGAAATTCAAAAGCTTTTGGATGTTGGCTTTATCCACACAGTAAATTACCCACAATGGGTTTCAAATATTTTCCTTATAGCAAAACCTAATGGTAAGATTTTATGTTGCAAAAATTTCAAGGACTTAAACAAAGCATGTCCTATGGATAGTTCCATTACCGAATTGAAGAGAAAATCTCATATTTTTACAAAATAACAATCATTCTTCTCAATCAATTCATACGGGAATTACTTACAAAATAAATAGTTGATAGAAGTCCTATAAATAAGGAACTACAACAAACTAAAATAACTCCTACTATCTCTCAAGTCTATTTACGTGTGTAGTTATAACAACCACTATTCACGTAAATCATATAACTCATTATACAACAACCCTCACCAATTTAATAATGCATATAAATGGAGCACTAACAATATAATTTCCTAAGATTCTCCCCCTTAGTGTGAACATGGGGAAAACCTGCCTTTGTACTTACACCTGCTTTTATGATTAGGTGATTTTTTATTGCATGATGATCACAAACCAAAAATGGTGGTTTTCAATTAGAGTGCCACAAACCAAAAATGAAGGTTTTCAAGTGGTTTACCTACAACCACATCATGATGTGTCAAGTACTATTATCAGACCTCATCACATCTCACTGCAGGGAATAACATAAGAAATTCTGCTGAATTTTGCTGCTCATACACACATAAAAAATGCTGACATAATGGAAATGGAACATTGGGATCATGCTCCCCCCTTCAATGTGAAATTTCCACTTATTCAAACAGGAACATTTCAAACAGGCACTCTAAAAAACACAACGGAAATCATACTGCATAAACTGCAAACACACATGTCACCAAACCTTTTTGCGGCCCTGTCGTTGGCGACTGACGAGAGGTTGTTGATTGAGCTCCAACCCCCATTTTCCTTCTTCCTTTGGTGTCATGCTTCTATTTCATCCGAATTTGATCATGAAGCATAATTGTAACTCTGCTCTCAACTCGGATGCCGCGTTACATCGAAAATATGTTTGGCTAAAAGTGAGGTAATTTTTTTTATGTTCACAACTTTTGACTTGTACACTTGACACACAATGACCCTTAACAATACAATATTTGATAATACAAGGATTCAACAAAATAAAATAAAAAATAACTCTCGACTCTAATATCAATATCGATGATATCAATTCTAATGCTATGACCTATATAAGAATTTTTAACTCTTCTTTTGTCATATAAAACATATAGACAAGATCTACCAAATGAATCTATTAAACATTTTAATACACGATACAATACTACACAATAGACAATATTTAATGAATACATATAAACAAACTTACAAAAACTTTTTTTTGGCAAATTCAAGTGACTCAACTCTAGACTTAATACGACAATGTCTAAGCCAAAAAATTGTGAGTATGAGTCTGCACGTGGAGGTTTATTGATATCAAATAAATGGTAATAAAACAAGGCACTACCCAATTCAATAATGTACTGTCATGAATCACAAACAGATTGATGTATTCAATATAATGCACACCGAATTACCTTTGTTCTCACGGCTACGAGCTAAATCTTGCAAGATCCTGGTTATTGAGAGCCGACTGTGATGTACCGATAGGTCTGTGAACTCTTTGTGACCACTAATAATTGCACAATGGAACACAAAACATGTGGAAGAAGGAGAATAGAAATGAAGATATGAATTCCTTTGATTAGACACAATGCAACACACACAACAATAAGAATTCAATGCAAACACCATCGTGGACACCAACGAGGAGATTTTTGGCAGATCCGCTTAGAATAATAGTAAACCTGCAGGATACTAACTTTCACTTCATCATATTACTCGGTCTAGTACCTTTGTCAATGGTAAATAAAAAAATCTATAGCCAAGATACATGGGGATAGAGTCGTTCACCCGTCGATCTCCAACACGTTGATGCACTTTGAACAAAACCACTTGTAAATTTGGAAAAATCAGGGCAATGTGAGATTTGGTTTGGATGCTTGGCACTAAATGTAGTTTAATTGATGCATATAGATGTACTATATCAGTCTGCAGATCCCAAGGACGTTGAAATGAGAAACACCCGACTCCCGAGTCTTTTGTTCAAGGTGATCATGTCCCGCTTCAAGGCGTTCCAAATTTTGTCAGGACAATGAGGATCTAACTGCTTCTTTCTGTATGTCTGAACACAAGCTCCACGTATTGTGTCCTTTTTTAGAGACTAGAATGGACCACGCACTAAGCATTTAGAGGGCTCACTCTATTTTTGAAAACCAGGCAAGTACCAAAGATACTCGGTGAATAACTTATTCTAAACTTTATTATAAAATAATCTTAAATATTCTCACATAATAGTTTCACCATGCATAAGGATAAATGCAGTTGTGCCTCATTATCCTTAGAATTCCATTGCAAAGGATCATATATTGCTCTGATACCAAATGAAGAGCAACTCTCAGATTTTTACAAAACAACAATCATTCTTCTCAATCAATTTATACGGGAATCACTTACAAAATAAATAGTTGATAGTAGTCCTATAAACAAGGAACTACAATAAACTAAAACAACTCATACGATCTCTCAAGTCTATTTACGTGTGTGATTATAACAACCACTATTCACGTAAATCATATAACTCATTATACAACAACCCTCGCCAATTTACTAATGCATATAAATGGAGCACTAACAATATAATTTCCTAATATGAATATCAACATGATAATGGATTAAAAAACATGATATGAAATGCTATTATTTATGGATGGTTTTACCAAATACAACCAAATCAATAAAAACCTCATAGATCAAGAAAATATAGCATTCACCATTTCATGGGGAATGTTTTGTTATAAATTTATGTTGCTCAAATTGAAGAATACATGTGCTACTTACCAACGAGCTATGATGCATATCTTTCATGATTTTATACATAATTACATTGAGGACCAGGGAGAAGTTTAAGGAGCCCCCTCTGAAAAAAACTTATAGAAATCATGGCGAATATACCTGTAATCAATTTCGTGGTTTTGGTGAATATCCATGTAACTTGTTTTTTTTCTTTTGGCAAAAATGGTATAAATATAAAAAAAATAGTTGGAAATCGATTGGCAAATCTCATGTAACTAGTTTGGTGAATACCCTCTGTCGAATTTGACTGTAATAAGGCCCAAAAAATTTCATTTCTTTTGCATGCCATACCTTTACGCTCAAGTGCCTAGAATGTGTGACACTTGGCCACTCGAAGGAACAGGAAAATGACATGTGGTATCTTCTGATTGCTCACTGCCACTCTGTCTTACCTCACCGACATTGCAGACCTGAAACTTTATTGAATCGGTTCATTCCACAGGCTTGGAGTCTAGGAATTCCTTTTCCTTGGGGAGGCCTGGAATCCTGCCACGTGTCTGTCTAATGGGCAGGGAAGGACTGATAACTTTAATAATAAGGCAAAAATAACTTATATTTAATAATAACATAAATTATAACATATTATAAGTTATTAAATTATTAAATGAATTGACTTCCCTTTATATTAAATAACTGAATCCTTTTTGAAATATATAACATCTAAAAATAATTTCATAATTTAATAACTTAATAACTAAACATATATTTCAAAATTATAAGTTATTAAATTATTTTTAGATGTTATTAATTTTTACATTTATTAATTATCTGTCCATTTATTATATATTTGTTCAGTTCTTACTTAAGTTGTTTTAACTGATAGAAAACATGAGGATGGAGGAAACATTGAGGAATCTCTAATTTAAATATTATTGTTCTCAAACTAGATTGTACCTTCCTAAGGTAAAAAATAGAACATTTGCATACAATTCAGGACATACCTCTCATATATTTGTTGAAACCTATAATTCAAGAAGTATAAGGTTATTGAAAAGATTTTTTATAAATATAATAGAACACTATACATTTTTTGGAATAGGGTAAAGTGGGGGTTTTGAAAGGACCCTCATCCTTTTACAAAAAATCCCATCCAACTAGATATAACATAAATTATATATCATAACATAGGCATACCAAAAAAGCTATAACTAGATATAACATAAATATTACATATCATAATAGATTTTTCAGTTCTTGTACCACTTTCCTAGCTGCATCAGTATCGATCTTCTCCACCAGAGTGTCAGCCAGGGTTAGTATCTCGACACATTCTTTATCAATGATAGCTCTGGTGTTGTCTATATAGTCTTTCCAGGTTTTAAGCACTTCAAAAGCTTGTTGCATCTTTGCAAGGATGGAAGACACCATTTCAACTTGACTGTCCATCTGAGGGGTCACCACCCAGGGGTTGATTGTCATCAATTTCCTTATCCACATCATTTGTAGCAGCATGTGGAGAATCCATAGGTTCCGGGTCAGGGGATTCTAGATAAAGAATAGAAGAGTTCTAGTAATGCTTCACGAATTAGCTACTCAGATAGGGAATCCAATTGGAGCTCTGCAGGAGAAGTTCTAGGAGAATGAAGGGGAACAGGGGAAGCAGTCGAATGGCCAAGAGAGGGGGGTGGAAGCACCATCAGAAGGAGAACTAGAAGCAGAGAGGGAGAGGATTTCCCAACAATAACCACATCTGAGTCCATATCAGAAGAAACCTCGACATCCTCCATGTATTCATTATCTTGATACTGGTTCGATGTGCTTAATTTTTAGCCCCATGATTTTGAAAAAGACAGTAAGTGTCAGAAAAATGACCATGGGCCTTGAATTTATAATTGTTGAGTGAGTTCTTCGACTGGACCTTTACATGTGTCCTCTTAATGGGGGTATGATGGTTAATATTAAATGCAAATCTTGTCCAAAAATTCACTTTTAAACTGGCGTCACTATCACACGTGCCTCCGCCTTTTAAACGTCCTTTTATCATGATGAATATGATATCATTAAGGATAGAATGTTATACATTGAATCAATAATAACTTCTTAATAAACATATCGAGTAATATATTAAGGGAGAGGAGCCAATCATCGAGCATGGACCAATAATGGTATTGGTGAGGGTAGATGTAAAGTTAGGGACTAATACTTGTCAATTTATCACTTAAAATTTGATACAAAAGTAGTAAATAAAATATGTCACATCAAATCACATCAAGCAATCACCCAATCAAATGCTACTGTGAGGAATTATTCAACAATATTCCCATAACTTTAGTCTTTAAAGTGATGCATTTATTATTTAGATTTTTTAGATTTCATCACATATATGAGGAGACACGTTTGGAAAAAAAAGAAACTAACTACATATATAAAATATAAGAAATGACATTTTAGAAATTTGGAAGTGACATATTTCAGCTAATGTAATATATATGTGTATATATATATTGTATATAATATGTTAGGGCCCATCATATATTCCATGACCAACAATGAACAAATAAACCCGGACCCAAATTTTAATTCATCCCACCTAAATCTGGAGGTTCACGTCCGTGGGGGCAAGGAAAAAATAAATCCACATGGAATTCTTCTATGTGGCATGGGAAAAAGCGGGGGTTTAAAATGTTATCAATGGCCCACAAAAAATTCAACGGCCAAATCATTAAATTCCCACACTGTGGACCCAAAACTTTATTGAATCGGTTCATTCCATGGGCTTGGAGTTCTAGGGAATGCCTTTTCCTTGAGGAGGACCGGAATCCTGCCATGTGGTCATCTGATAAATAATCTAGCATCATTCGATATATTAAGATCAATGACGCAGGCTCTATTCCAGGACGAAGGCTTGACACACTCACATTTCAAATGGAAGTGCCCAGAATAGGCCTAGCTAAGTGACAACTGTCATCCACTAAATGGAATTTGAAAAGAGACTAAATTTGACATCTACAAAGTATAGTGAAAGACCTAATCATTTATAGTGATGTGGTACTGCTAGTGCTTGCAAGTTGCAAGGTGATATTAAACGTCCATTGACAATTGAAATTATTTAATTCTATTTCTGGAAGGCATACTACAACAGAAGGCAGAATAGATTCATAGAAGTTGTGGACCATGTAAGACTCAAAATTTTCATATTTCCAAGTAAGTGTCATCCTACATTTGAATCTTGATTCTTTAAATATTATCTTTTTATAAGTAGCATTGTATAATCCTTCACTTTGAAATATTTCAATATAAGGGTTGACAAATTAGGGTTGAGGGTTTCCAGAATCCAAAATTCCAAGCATGTCTACTTCCACAGGACCCCAAAGTAAAATTAAAACCCAAATCCCATACGCCAAACTACTTAAAACCCCTAGGTTTTACTGATGAATATCATGATATTTATGATCCTGTAATTGGCACAAGAACTTCACATCTTAGATACTTATATGAGAATAAGGAAATTGAAAGTAAATGTTTGGACCCATCAGGTAGACTAAGACATAAAGGTTGGATAACATGGGGGGCTGGATTGGGACGCATGATGCTCCACGAGGTTTTACCCTGCCCTGAATTTGTCATTCTATGTGCCCAGAATTATGATGGGACAAAAAAAGAAATTGTTGCAAATGGAAACGAAGAAGAAATTTTTTCCATTACAGAGGTAAATCTTGGCCATGTGTTGGGGTTTGAAAGCAAATATTTAGGAACCGTCAGCATAAACCTAGAAAAAAATTTCTAGTGATTATCATGCCACCACTCAAAATGACAGAGATGAGTTTTTGTGAAAATTAATAGTTGATGGAATGGTACCAAAAGGGAAGCCTCTCACATGCAATTGAGATGTTTAAACCGTGGGTCAGGGATACCATTTCTATGCTAGTATTTTTCCTTGGCTTTGATAGCAATGAGAAAGTGGATGAAACCCTCCTGGAAATGGTATACAATATCCATTTCGTTTCTCCACCTTGTGCATACAAATTTGTTGGGCACATTGCACAGAATCTATGCATAAACAATTCTTAACAATCAAAGAAGGCTCTGGCACTAAGACCTTTAGGTTCACTACCTACTTGTGTTATTTAATTCTATGGTGGTTTGCTGAATGGTTTGGAAAAAAAAACTTGCAATTCAGCCCTATAATGTTGAGGGCCAGCCAAAAGTGATGCATCCATTAACTGAGTGGACCCCCAAGATAAGGATGTTTGATAATAGAAGGGACTACAGTCAATTTGTGGATTATTTTTGGGCTCCAATTTATCAAGCAATTTCAAAAAGTACATTGCCTAGATTGCCTATGAACTATAGAGATTGCATTCAACTGGGATCAGAAATACAGTTAGTAGACTGGTACTTAATGGAGGAATATATTGTGCTAAGGTTTTATGGATCAGGAGTACAACCTTGCAAATTTCCAATACATGTGACAGAGAGAGTTTTTTCCTTGGAATATATACGGCAGATGGAAAGCACAGATAAACTCTATTTTTTTAGTCAACAAAAGAGGAGCATATTTCCTTCCTTACCATTTTCATGTGGAGGGTTCACATTTGAAAGAAAAGAATTCAATGTGGCACATGAAATCTTACAAATTTTTAACTTTGATGTTGACTCTCACTAGGTGTATGACCCATGTGAGGTGATTAAAGCAAGGGTAGTGGCAAACAAGAACTTTGCCACTAAAATTCAACATGAAAGAAAACCCTTGATAGAAAAATTGAAAAACAAGAACTCTTGGGATGAAGTAAAAAAAGCAATGGATGAAATTGTTTTTGAGAAAGGAATTAGTTTTCAAGAGTTGTCAACACAAATTTTGGGATTGCTTGAGCCTCCACAAAAATAGGCAGAGGATTTTCAATCTACCAAATTTTATGCAAAATCTGATAAAAAGTCCTCTAAAATCATGCCAAAGGATATAGATCATGAATTGCGAGATAAAAATTAGACAAGGTCAAAAATTACTGCCTTTTGGTCTATGAGGCAGGACCTAGGCCATCCAAAATCTTTTTCAGAGTATGGTTCTATTCCAGAAGATGCATATTTCAGTAATTGTGGAATGAAGCACATCCTGCAGAGAGAAAGTAGTGATGATGACACTGACTCTGAGGAATTACACACTCCCCCTAGCACATATAAACCAAGTCTCGATGAAATATTGAAACAAAAATATTCTACAGAGCAGTTATTGCTGAAAAGATGGGTTTTAGTGGTGGTGGTTTGGGTTCAACAGGACAAGGCATTTGGCTTCCACCAAAGGCACAACCTAGAAGAGTTTTCTGATAGGTCAGGCCTTGGATATTTTCCTTCAGAGAAAGGACCACTACATACTACAACATCTACAAGTGGTAATCCAATGAAATTTTCTCTGGAGTCAAATCCTCAACAAATAATTCAGTCCACACATTGAAAATCCTAGAGGAGAAGTTGGCCATGAATCTGTTAGTATTGCTAATGTTGGTGGTTCTAGTGATGATGGTAGTAGTGGTCAGAAAGTACCACAGGAAACAATTATTGTAAAGAGGCCAATACATATAGTTGAAGTTCCTATTGTCCAACAAGGAACCGAGAAGAGGCAAAAGATAGAGGCAACACAGATACAGTTACTCTTACCTCAAGGCAACTAATTACAGAACTAGAAGGTGGTGCCACTACCACCCCTCTACAAATTTCCATTCCACAGGGAAATTCTCCCCAAACTTCAATTACTCCTTCTCCATTCAAGGTGAAACAATTCATTCCTACAAACACCTCAGGTTTTGATTACAGATCTAAGTTTTCCAATAAATCAGAAAGAGATAAAAAACAAGAAGAAAATTCTACAGGCTACTGTAAGTTCAGATCCTGCCACAATGAGGGTATTGCCAACATATAACCTAGTCACAAATACAATGGAATACATGTATGTTGTGCCCAAAGTTGTAAAACCAGAGAATCAAATGGTTTCCAGTGACTACGATGTAACCTCCCTTCAAATGGATTTTAAGGGAATGAAACCTTCTGACAAAATAAATGTCTCAAAAAGGAACAATGATGTGGTGTACACAACATTTCTAAAGGCAGAGAGGGAGAACAATAAGTTGAATAATAAGATTCAAAAGTTAGAGGCAAACCTAGAAAATGAGAAAGCAAAAGGAAAAGTGACACTTAATAAGACAAGTGAGTTGGAGAGGAAGATAAAATCATCTTCCTCTATGACTGCAGTTGTTGCGAATGAACAGGCATAGGTAGAACTAGAAGAAGCCAAGAAAAAGTTTACAGGAAACAATGACTGCGAATGAACAAACACAAGTAGAACTAGAAGAAGTGAAGAAAATCTTACAGGAAACAAGTAAGAATAATAGATTAGAACAAACATTAGGAGAATTGAAAGAGGTTCTGAAGGAAGAGAAATAAAATGCCAAAAAATGGGAACAAAGCCTAGATGAAGAGAGAAAAATTAGGGATAGAATGCAGAAGGAAGAGAAAAAAATAAAATGAAATATTGCAACAGGAGTTGGTGAAAGTAAAAAAGGATATACAGTCTTCCAACATCAAACTATCTAAATTTTATAAAAAGGACATTGATTAATATGACAAGTGGTATAATGTTTGGGGGGAAATAAACCAAAAAATTGATGATTTGATTAGATTGTTTGAATTCATGGTTGATCTACAGATAATATATGATAAGCTCCACGAATACATAACTGGTAGTAGAAAAGTGATGGCTTTAAGAGAGGATACAACAAGGAAAATTTTGGAAGCTATCTACAAATTCAGTGACACAAAACTGGCATCCAGAGGAATTCAAAACAGTTTGATGCCTCAATAAAGGTATCATCTATCATTCAAAGTGTGTGATGTTAGGCGAAGCACAAGGAATTGTTTAATAAGTGTAAAAGAATGTTACAAGAGCTGCATGGAAAGGTACAGGAGTTCACAAAGCTTGGTTTGAATGCCTTTTGACAAAACACACAAATTCATTAAGAAGGATGCATTAGAAAAGAACATGAAAGAAAAAATGATGCAAGAGAAGAACCAAATTCCTGAGAAGCTAGATGAGACATTTTTTTGGCTTTGTTAAACCATTGATAACCTTGTCAGTAAGTTTGCATACAACAGTAAAGGAAAGCTCCACTCTCAGTTATGAATTGCTAACAAAGTTACATGTCAGTCACTCTGATTTACAACAAATTGTAATTCCAACAGATGAAGAGTGGAGCATGTTACAGAAGATGATATAATTAAGAGTAATTTAATTTTGAAAATTGTTCCATTTGTTGCAATCTTCAATTTTTTCATACAAGGCATGTCTCAAGCAAGTTGAATGAGGAATAGTGTTATTTTTAAATTGAACTTTCACCATTTTTGTTTCATGTTTTTTTTGCTTGTGCACCATGGCTCTTCACATTCTAGTTCGAGCTTCATAAGGAGAAAACAAGTTCATGTAACTATATGAGATTCTTGGGCATTCTTTGTGGACTAGAGAAAAGAGAAAAACTTAATTATGACCAAGTGTTGGGTCTTTGTGAGACCAACTTCCAGTTTTTCAATCAAATTGCAACCTTGGACTTTCTCCATTAGCTCCTGGAAGTCATGCAAGTAGGTACAATGATGAACATACATAGCAGTATCCTAGGTTTTGAGATAATTGCAAACTTGATGATCTTGAATAGTCTTAAGATTGAAGGCTTAAGACCAAGTGTTGGGTCTTTGTGAGACCAACTTCCAGCTGTTTCAATCAAATTGTAACCTTGGACTTTCTCCATTAGCTCCCAGCAGTCATGCAAGTAGGTACAATGATGAACATACACAACATAATCCTAGGTTTTGAGATAATTGCAAACTTGATGATCTTGAATAGTCATTTCAATTGATATGAAGGTTAACCATGACTACAAATCCATAGAAAATAGTACTAAAGAGGTTTCTATAGGTCAAGGATCAAGTCTACCATGCTTATTTATACCTGCACACAAGAGATTCAGTCTCCATGTTGACTAATTTCAAGTACCAAAAACCTCCTCAATCACTCTAACCACAACTTCAACTTTGAAGAACCAAAATCTCATTCATATTATGGTATTCAAGGAAGTTTTGAGATTACCTTGTCTGAGAAATAAAGCTTATCAAGCAACCACAATTATACAAATCTACAAAAACAGTCATCAATACACTTTGGAGATACTACATACAACACTATTGCACTTGAAGGATTTCATCACACTACTTTTCTCTTGTAGGAGAAAAAGAACTTCATGAAACCTGACAAAGACATTGAACAACATTTTGCTAAATAAATTCAAGCTTGCAACACTATTGCTGACCTGTAGACCATCTGAAACCAGCAATCCAACCTGTACTTTTCCTTTAGAGACCAACCACCTGTCAATTTGAGCTTGTAGCACCTTGAAACCAACCTGGATGCACTACCAATCAACCTTCATGCCTCCTACAAAGCCTCACTTCACCACTCACTGATTTTTGCCATCAATGCCACTTGACATCAATGACAACACCAATGACCCAGGGTTCAACATTTGGAGTTTCTTTTCAACAAATATTTCATAAATTCATGTAGGTTTGTTTATTGTTTTCCTTGTTGATTTACCTTTAGGCACATGTAAGTTTGGGGTGAATGTTAATCCTTGTTTGAGGAATGTTAATTTTTTTTAGTAAGTTAGAGATTGTAGTTTTTGGTAGGGGATTAAAGTTGGGTTTTTATTTTTTCTTTAACTTACAAGGGGTTTTGAAGCAAAGGTGTTTATTTCATTCTTTAACTCCAAATTTGGATGGATGCATGCTCATTTCAGTACATACTACAACAAATCAATGCAATGTATTTCAAGTTTCATTCCAAAGACTACAAATCAACACAATGTTTTTTAAAAATACAAATAAGGAAAAATATATTATCAGAACAATGTACTAAATATTTGAATATATTAATTATTATATGAACATCTATATCATGGGATATCCACAAATGGAAGCTTCCAACTTGATGGACCTGGATCATCTCTATCATTTAATTCACCAGATCTCTGAGATTGACTCTCTCTTTGTTGATAGTCAACTTTGCAATAGGGTCATCTGTTATATTTGTGTCATTGTTTTCAGCCCCTCTCCTTTCATTAATTAACTTCCATACTGCCAGAGCCCTATCATAGGGAAAGTTATCCACTTCATACCATGATGTGTAAATTCTCAAACAATTTTCCAAAAAATTGTCAAGCTTGTTTCACAATTTTGACTTTATAAAGGCCAAGGCACTGAAAATTCTCTCATCTTCAACTGAACCCAAAATCATTGTTTGACATAGATCAGCCAATGAGAAAAACTTAGACATGGTTTGCTGCAAAATAGTACTTAACCCAATTTTTTTCCATAGTCGGGTTATTGCTCCACACTCTAAGGGATTATCCAAACCTTTGAATTTTTGAATCATTGTAGAGGTGAATTCATGAGATTGATCAATCAAACTATCCTTGCTTAAAATACCTAGAATATTCATTCCATTGATATCAACAGGCTTACAAAAATGTTGAATCAATGTAGTCAACCTCTTGAAGTAGTCTTCCTACATATATCTTTCATTTTGGACAGGATTCCAAAAGGTGGGATTTACTACAACCATTGCTTCAAGTAAAGCATCCCTTCTAAATCATTCCCTTATTTCTTCTAGTAGGGACACTACAATTTCTCTTAACCTCACCCTTGTTGATGATACAATGTTATCAAACAGTGGCCCTGTGACATTTACCTTCTCAACCTTACCGGATACTACTTTAAACATGTACATCAGTATCTCATATCCACATACAGAAGCACATACTTCCCCAAAAAATTTGAGCTTCAGAAAGCTACTTGTGTTTCCAATTTTTATCAAATCATTCCAACCATCAAACTTTGGACCTGTAAAAGCAGTTTCATTGAGAAACAAATATTCTATTGCCATACAAACGCATTGTTTCCTCAAACTAGAAAAATCAACAATATAGATAGTTCTTTCTTGTGCTTGTTTAATTAAATGATGCATTTCATCCAACATGGGAAGGATACCACACAACATTAAAAATGACTCTATATCAGTCAAATGATGTATCAAATCCTGGGCCTTGTCCACTTCCATGTGATTCTGCCACATCACTCCTAATAAGGATTGATACTCTTCATACACCCTACAAACCGGTTGGTACAATGAGATCCACCTAGTGTTGACATATTTTAATAGTTTACACCCATTTTTTAGTCCTTCTATGTAAATATTTGGAATTCCATGAACCTTTTAGGACTATGACAGAAATAAGCATGCACCTCTCGAACAAGGTCTTCAACTTTTGCTACAGGTTTAAATTTTCCAACTATTTTGTAAGCTAGGTTCATTCTATGAGCCATACAATGAATGAAAATCATATAAGGGTAATGAGATGTTTGGAGTCTTACACACATAGCCATTTACAATGACCTTGCATTACAGATGCCCCATCTTCACCAACACATACCAACTTTGATGCAATTGTGGCATCATCATCCATGTCACTGATCTCCTTCAAACTTTTTATCACCAACTCACAAATGTTTTCAGCATTGGAGTCCTCTCTCATCTTGTGAATACAAAGTAAGTGAGGTTGTCTCACATAATTCTCAATAGTATACACATGCATACATAACCAAGCAATATTATCTACTGACTGTAACCTCATCAATAGAAAAAGATATATCTGATCGTACAGACTTCAGTTTCTCTTTCAAATTTTATTTCTCAACCATAGTTTTGTCTCCCAAAAACTACTCTAGGGGTTTTCATAGCAAAATTCAATTTTTTTGAGCTCAACGCCCTTCGTTAGTGTTTAAGCCAAGTTAGGAGATTCAAGAAATCAAGGCAAAAGTCGTGCCCTAGAGTTGTTTAAACCTCTATTTTGCGTGTTTTTTAGAAATCCTCAATTTCCCGGTCTGTGCATGTAATATCCTCTTTGTAACCTCCATTTTTAATATATAAATTGTTTGTTTGTTCTATGGTCTGGGATATCAAATCATTTCTTTTCCTTCATGGACCTCGGCTCGCGAAGGAAATTTAAAAAATTAGACTCAAAATGACTGAAGTTCTCTTCCTATGTGTATTTTTGTCCCATAGTGTGGGAATGATAGTGCATTTCTTTCCCCATCAAATTTTGCCTCAATCATCCCCAAGTGATATGTGGGTCTCTCTGATAGGATGTGGTTTGGTACCATACTTCAAAATCTCAGCAAACGATTCCAACATGTTGAAATGACGTAACTCTAGGGGCAGGGTCCAAGGGACTTTCATCAATTAAGCGTAGGCTCTCCATGTGTCCTAGGTACAAAATGAAGGTAAAATTGGCTAAGTATGATCAGGCTCAATGGACGGCTCCACATATCACAATGGTTTTTAACTCCAAGGATAGGGTCCAAGGGACAATCTTCAATTAAGCGCATGATCTCCACATGTCCCAGGTACAAAACGAAGGGTAAAATTGGCTAAGTATGGAAGGCTCAAAAGTGGACGGCTCCACATGTCACAACAGTGTAATTCCGAAGGCGGGATCAGAAAGGGCCAATTACTAAATTAGTGCGAATATCACCATGTGGTATCAACAGTCATTGGAGAGGTAAAGCTTGCCATTGAAAAGTCAAAGTGGACGAGCGGGCCATCGGGGGGATTTGAGATTTTGAGGCTCTTTGTAAAAAAGGTGAAAAGTTAAAAAGTAAACTCACAACCCTGATCAGGCTATCAGAGAAAAAAGTCAAAGGTGAAGCCCACTGTTGAAAAGTCAAAGTGGAAGCAGCAGGCCAGCGGAGGACTTTGAGTTTTTAAGCCTTTTCCAAAAAAGGTTAAAATGTTTAGAAAAGAGCTGCGACCTCATCTCCAACCAGAACGTGCCATGTGTCTTAGTCAAATTGGAGCAGTGGGATCGGCAGAGGAAATTGAGTTTTTAAGCCTTTTTCCAAAAAAGGTTAAAATGTTGAGAAAAGGGCCCCGATCCCATTTCTAATAAGAACGTGCCAAGTGTCTAAGGACTTGAAAATCAAAGTGGGGGGTGCGGGCTAATTTGTTCCAATTTGCCAAATCTCTAAAAAATCACAAAATGCGAAAAGGCTTTCCCCTGTAACTGCTTCAAATCCCTTCCTACCACATGGACATCCCAATTTCAAAATTATAAGAGTTCAAATCAAATGGTCTATATTTAATTGGAAAATCGAATGTAATGGTTGCTTTGTAAGATCCACGTTTTTAACCCGCCATGAGCGTTTTCTTCACAACAAAGGAATTTGAAAAGGTGTTGAGGATTTGTGAAGTTGTAATGCTTTCTTGCGAAGAATATAATGGCTTCTCGTACACCATTCCAAGGGTTGACAATTGATTTCAAAAAAGACCAGAGTGCTCTGCTACCTAGAAAAAAGAAAAAACACCACACTTCTTCTATTTTCTCTTCTTCCTCAAATTTTATTACCATTCTTAAGCTATGTACCCTCTCTGCTCGAGATTTTAATAATAAAAGAAGGAATTTTTCCCTTTTTGATTGAGGGATTGATTGGTACCATTGTGACCAATGAATTTCATTTAAGGTCTTGCTAGCTTCTCGTGTAGATTTGTTTTATTTTTCTTCTAACTCTAAATGCATGTGAATGAAATTTTATAATTAATGTGTGTAGGCATTTGATTTTCTACTCACAACATTAGTTTCTCCTACCTCCATTCTCACTCCCTTTCCCCTTCTCAGAAAAATTTTCTTCTCTAGTGAGAAATTAATAGCTTTTCCACAGGGTCAGTGGAGTGCCCCTCATTGGATCTCTGGTCAAAAGGTTGTCCACCATTGAAATCCACTTTTTTCATGCATGCACATACGGAACCTGTACCGTTCAAGTAGAGGGACTTAGATTCCCATAGTGTTGGCTTGGAACCTCGACCAATTTGTCCACAAGACAAATTTTCTCACCAACACATAGCTAGGCATTTTCCCCAATCCTAACCACTACTTTCTGACTAGTGAGAATGAGGAAAGTGTGGGACACCAAGAAAATACAACATATTCTTTTGTTCAGGAAAATATGTTATAGGATGACCTCTTTTCAAAATGTGAAAAACAATAGCTAGATGAAACTGTTTTACCCAAAAGACTGTTTTGAATGATCTTGTTGAATTAAGAGGTAATTGTCCCTCCATTCGCTACAACTCTTCTTTCATTTCTGTTGTGCTCTTGAAATTATTTTTCATACCTAATATGCAAAAAATCATCTACAATTTTCCATCTGACAACATTCTTGCTTAATGCCATCTAAAATTATCTTTTTTATATATCTTTCCTACATGCTTCTCAATAGTATCCAACTCAAGTTGCATTGTCTTGTCGCTACACAATTTCCAGCTTACATATTGTACATTTTCATTTCTTTGGGAGGTTCAAATTTATTATCATTTCAATAGGTTTCAATAAATGGCAAACTTAGAAACCCCAATCTAAACTGAAACTCCTTCCCAAGTCCCATTTTCTTTCCTTTCTATTTCTTCCAGAAATAGGTGTCCACTGAGTATTTGCCTTGGTGGAATTTAAATTTCATTGACTGACACTGCCAAAAGTTTCACCTCCAACATTCACTTGGGCATTGATAGGTGATAGCAATGTCATCTTCATTCAATTGGGTAGGTCGTACAATGTCAAACTCAACATCATTCAATGGAATGTCTTCAAGGGGAGGCATTTCATTGTTATTGTCATTGACAACATCATGCAAAGATAAAAAATGAACACATTCTCATTTTGATTTTCATTTAGAATTTAATAATTATCCCTTGATTGTGATGGTCCTGCTTGGAGAAGGATGGGTCTCCTTAGATGGTTTCTCAAAATAAGATGCTAATTTTTGAATGTCAGTACCACTACCAGGAGGGGTTGGAATAACATTGTTTCCTGAGGTTGAGCTTCCGCTTTTTAGGTGCCATTTTCCCGAATCAGTGAATCCTATAGAATTGAAAGAATAAAAGATACAACATGTTAGATTAAATGATATTGATATGTGCACAGACATCTCAACATGAGAGATATGTATAAAGAAAAATATTACGCATGAAAATGCATTCAAATGAATTGATTTAGGTAGAAAGACAACAAAGAGAAGAAATTCATCATGAAGTATCTCAAAGGCACTCTCATTGACTGATTGCTAATGTTAACATTGATTACAAAGAAGTGATTTCAATATCCATATATCATGTTCTCAAAACACTAGATAATGCATCTCAAGATGTGTCATGTAATGGATGTTCAATTGACAAAAAATGCACAAAATAGTGACATATGAGAGGAGACAACAATCAACATTGCATCTTACAAGAAATATAAAAATATGAAATAATAATTTAAAAGAAGAGTCATCATGGAAACCTAGAAGAAGTTTAGATGTAAAAATAAGAAATTTAAGGAGAACAAAATGTAACTAATCCCAATGGAATTCTTAAAAGATATTTGAATTCTTTTCAAGTGATTTTTTAACGTGGGCTATATATAATATTGTGTCACTTAACATGTACTACTTTTTGCAAGAGTGTTACATTAGTATAAGAAGAAATTAAAAAAAAATTTCCACAATTTTTCATGGTTGCTTGATTGACATGCTACATCAAATTGGATAAGGATTGTGTACCATTTATTCAGTTTCAATTCACTTGATTTGTATTGGTCTAATCTACATGTTTTAGTACAAAAATCACAAGGTTTGACTCTTTTGAAAGAAAAAATTGATATAAAAACAAAGTGAAAGGATGAGGTGATATTTGTAGGTATCTCTCATATAAATTAGTTGGAAGGAATAATAATATTACTACAATCAGAATTAGAGCATACATCAAGCAAACTGAAGATGTATAAGAGGTTTGGGAAGATAACAAACAACTTAAATGGTTTATTGAGCAGCCAAAGACACTATAATGATAAAAGGGGCTCTAGTGATAAGAAGTCTCTGGTGTAGCAAATCAAACATGAAATATGTGATCTCAATGTGTGTGCTCAGTTTGAAATCAAATAATAGTATGTATTTGCTCACATGAAGGACTCTAAGTTCATTGATTCATCCAAGGTATGATATGTGTTTAGTTGATTAATGAAGGAGTCTTGGTGACCGAGCTCTGTCATAATGTATAGAGGTTTATCCTATTGTATAGAGGTTCTAAATGTTGTCATCAAGCCAAATAAGGTGTGCATCTTCTCATTAAGAAATTTTTGATTCATCAAAGGTATGATTTCTATCATAAGAAGATCTAATTACCAAGAGTGGTTCATCATTTCAAAGGAGCTGAGACATAATATATGGTCTTCCATCTATGACTCATTGTGGTATGAGATTGTGAATTCAAGGTTGAGAATGTATGCAGGGTTCTTTGGCTTGACAATGAAATGTCAATGTGTCAAAGCTAGCTAAAGTACTCATTATCCTTGAGAGAGGATTGAATGCTTTGATATGATGTTTCACATATGATACAATCATGATAAGGGTGTTCTTTGTATACTGTCGTGCTCCTACTTGGAGAATGTGTTCAAGAAACTTGAAGGATGGAGGAATTAAAAATATCCTCGAATCTTGATATGAGTTTTTTAATATCTAACTTTATGCCATTTATATCTAGTCTCACATTACATCATGTTTTTCCTTTATATTAAATATTATAGACATGTTGTCTGGAATATAACAAGGACAAGAAAAGGTGTCGAAGAGTGATCCCACTTCTGTAATCTTCATAGAGGACGAAGAGGCGGTGTAAACCCCTACATTATTTTTTGGAAAATTGAATTTCCATGGAGAGATAGATTCCAAATTTACCTCAACATTAATAAAAGTAAATTAGTATTAATATATACTTTTCTAATGGATTTATAACACAATTATTTTCACATGCAAAAGTGAATGTGAATATGAAGAAAGAAAACATTTTGTCCTTCTCATATTTTTTGAAGGAAATCCATGCTTAGAGTACATTCAATACATTATGTTTCCATGGTTTAAATTTTTTGAAGTACATCATAGTGAGGAAAATGGTGGTAAAAGTAAGCATGCTACAAGAAGGACAAGAAAAGATGTCAAAGAGTGATCCCACTTCTGCAATCTTCATGGAGGAAGAAGAGGTGGTGTAAACCCCTACATTATTTTTTGGAAAATTATTTCTGTGGAGAGATAGATTCCAACTTTGCCTCAACATTAATAAAAGTGAATTAGTATTACTATACAATTTCTGATGGATTTATAACACAATTATTTTCACAGGCAAGTGTCAAAAGTGAATGTGAAGATAAAGAAAGCATTTTTTCCTCCTCAGATTGTTGAAGGAAATCCATGCTTGGAGTACATTCAATACATTATGTTTTTCATGGTTTAAAAAGTTTGAAGTACATCACAACGAGGAAAATGGTGGTAACAAGTAAGCATGCTACAACAAGGACAAGAAAATATGTCGAAGAGTGATCCCACTTTTACAATCTTCATGGAGGAAGAAGAGGTGGTGTAAACCCCTACATTCATTTTTGGAAAATTCTTGTTGTGGAGAGATAGATTCCAACTTTGCCTCAACATTAATAAAAGCAAATTAGTATTACTATACAACTGTTGATGGATTTATAGCACAATTATTTTCACAGGCAGTAGAAGTGAATGTGAAGATAAAGAAAGCATTTTGTCCTCCTAAGATTGTTGAAGGAAATCCATGCTTGGAGTACATTCAATACATTATGTTTCCATGGTTTAATTTTTTTGAAGTACATCGCAGTGAGGAAAATGGTGGGTAACAAGTAAGCATGCTATAACAAGGATAAGAAAATATGTCGAAGAGTGATCCCACTTTTGCAATATTCATAGAGGAAGAAGAGGTGGTGTAAACCCCTACATTCTTTTTTGGAAAATTCTTGCTGTGGAGAGATAGATTCCAACTTTTCCTCAACATTAATAAAAGTGAATTAGTATTACTATACATTTTCTGATGGATTTATAACACAATTATTTTCACAGGCAGTGCCAGAAGTGAATGTGAAGATAAAAAAAGAACATTTTCTCCTCCTCAGATTGTTGAAGGAAATCCATGCTTGGAGTACATTCAATACATTATGTTTCCATGGTTTAAAAAGTTTGAAGTACATTGCAGTGAGGAAAATGGTGGTAAAGAAGTAATCATGTTTTATGACAAGATGTCTGTACTTTTCCCACAACTGCTATTTTCTATCTTTTGTTTTTCCAAATGCTAATTATTTGGTTTTTGGTTCATTGTTGTAACTTTTTTCCCTTTTGCATTTCTTGAATTTTTCATTTTGGACATCTCTGTATGGTCTCTATTTCATACATTATTGTTTTTCATCATTCCGTTAACCTCCCATTCCCAACCAAATCCTCCCAGTAGATGTGAACCCCACAAAATGAGCCGCAATTGATAAGTTTTCAGGTTCGGAGTGGGTCCAGGCTCCCAGGAGGTCTATGCCACGTGTCACCATTCTGTCAGTCTCCCAAGGAAATGCCCCTAGCCAACGTGAAACCTGTAAAATGTACCACATTTTATATATCCTTCGAGGTCCGCTGTGGGATGAGGTAGTGTCAGTGGATAATGATAAATGATCATGGTCATGGAATAAATGGAAAGTGAAACCACAGTATAACTATATGTATATGTGTGTGTGTGTGTATAGCACACAAGAGAGACGACACATACATACATACATACATACATACATACATACATACATATATACATACTGCAGAAGAGATAACATTAACAAAAAGATTCATGGAAGATACACTGATAAAGCAATGAATATACAAAGCAGCAGCTCGTGGAGACATATATGAAGTGATTTTAAATATAAATATATATATATATATATTTTATGTAGATGTATATAAGATAGGAAAACTAGTTATGATTCTCTGTAAGTGGAGGACTATTCTAGATGACATAAAAATTCATAGTGGTTATGAGGATGAGGATGTTCAGGTTTTGTAATAACTTACAAAGGCAGAATCACAGATAAAGCAATGATGACATGAAAGAAAATAGGTCTCAAATAGATTGAGGGACTCACCTGTAGTAAGTGCTTCTATGATGTAAACTGCAACGTAGTAGTCGGGCCTTGGCAAGACCTAGATTTATTTGAAATTTTGTAAGAAAATTACAATATACCGATTCGCTAAATCCCTTTATACAAATTCACAAATTATAAAATTATGGGAAAACATCACCTGTATGTATGTATGTGTGTGTGTGTGTATGTGTGTAATGTGTGTATGTGTATGTGTGTGTGTGTGTATGTATATGTGTCATGTATGTCAGTATGTATGTATGTATATATGTGTGTGTTTGATCTAATTCCTAGAAAAAACTCCCATAATGTACGGTGAATGAGCCCAAATAACCAATGGACACACACACATTATATATTTGTCATCTATGGTACATCGAATTAATACATACATTAATGTTTTCAAATCCCGGTGTGGCATATATATATATATATCATCCTGACGCGGCGATCATGCGGCGATTTAATATAAAAATATACATTGGGATTGTGAAATTCCTTAGCGATTCACATGGGATATATTATTGTTTGTGGAATTTTTGGTGTGAAACTGTGTGTGTACTACTGTGTACTAGTGAAATGTGTGTACATATATATATATATATATCCCAATATATATACTATATATCCATATTTAAAAAAATTCGATCCCTAAAATTTTCCCTTTCTGAGGATTATTCGGTTATGGTCATTTACTCGATATATCAAATGTACATACTAGGATCATATGATATCACTATGTGTTTAGATAATGTCAAGAAAATTGTGATATTCAACCAATGTATCTAAGCTTATATAGCATAAATAGATATATGTATCGGGTATACATCTGATGCCAACATTACTTAAATTCATCATCTCAAAAATGTAATATGCATACTACATTTGCCCAAACTTTAAAAAAAACTATAAAATTTCCTTCTAATCATATGTCTAATAGATCTAATACAATATGATCTTTTACCATGGAAAATTTCAAGCAATAATATGATATATGTGGCGAATGTTTCTTATGAAGACTTGAAGCTTTTTAAAACTCCTTCAAGAGATAAGGTGGGACGGGTAGTTTGAATAGGATGAAGATTGCTAAATTTTCACGTGCATGAAATTAATTCTTGAAAGTTGACTCATAAGAAACTAAAAGATCATTTTATTTCCTCTCCATACCCTATATAATATTATTATAAGACATAGTTTACTAGTGACTTAAGAGAAGCACAATGGGGCCTTAATGGTTCAATTTGCTAATAATAATTCTCATTCTGGGATCTTTTCTAAATCAAACCCACTTCTGAAATACATTGATTATAGAAGCAGAACTTTTTTTCAAAATAGAAAAGCTATGAATCAACATTATTCTTCTACAATAAACAATTTATGAGACTCCAATAAACTCATCCAACAAGTGAGTACCTCATTAGAAATTAGATCTAATGTGTATTGACAATCACATGTAAAAAACTAAGAAAACAATCTCATTCATCATGTAGACACTAAAATCTCACACTTTGGGTCATTTATTTAGTCATGATCTACATACTACTATTCATATGATTCCTAAGTAAGAAAAGTACTAATTAACCCATGTATTTGGCCATATTTATTTGCTTTATATTGTCTACCTTTCGATACTTGCACTCTTATCTAGCCAAACCTGTCTTTTTATACTTCAGTATTTCTCAACTTGGACACCAATTCTGGAACCAAGACGCCAAGCATCAGGATGCCTCCATCCCCTCTAGGCGCTCCCTGATCCGCTTTGTAATTTTCTTTCACATTTTTGGGTTCTTTCTATCCATTTGGGTATCTTATCTTTTTTGTATTCAGCATTTTCGAGGGTTAATTATGAAATTCAAGCAAGGGAATCATATAAATATAAATTTATGTGATAATCATAAGGGACCAAGCACTAAGCATTAGTTATCACCACCTACAGGTTGCATTCATATAAGGCCATCTATCAAGAGCCATTCAATATTCCACCTAGCATCCATCACATAAGGGACACAGGGACTAATACTTCTGCATCACACATCATAGGAGGGGAATTTCATTTGTTTCCATGCACACATCTATTTACATTTCTTATATTTAGTCTACTTGCTCTCTATCCATAAAGTGTGACATGACACAAGAGCCACCTAAGGGCACGATTATGCATATACACACACACACACACACACACACACACACACACACACACACACACACCTAGAACTACATTGGGTCTAAAATGTAGTGTATCACTTAGTCATAAAATCCATCTTATTTGATAGCTGAGGACAAGTCTGACCTCCTCATTTTTCATTATTTTCTTTTTGAGGGTTTTATAGGATTTTTCTGGGGTTTTGCAGGTCATTTCTTTATTGCGAGTTTACAGGCTAGATCAAGCGAACTAAGTGCACAACATACAAGCGATAAAAAATGAAGTAAAATGACACCATCTCGCAGACCCTAGTGAAGCTGGTTTTCTGTGTTCCTGACAGAGACACATATGCACCCAGGAAGGTCTGCTGACCCCCCAAGTGCACCCCAATCCCTTTTATACGGGTGCCCCATTCCAGCTAAATCACTTTCAGGCTCCTATAATTTTTTTAGGCTCATGTGTGACATTTTCTTCCATTCTCTTTTCATTCAGTTCATCACTTCGGCACAGTCTAGCAACATATTCACGAATCAACTAAGTCTCTTCTATCTCTATTTTGCACACTAGGGTTTTACATATTTAATTACTTATTTTCCTAGGTCTATTTTGTCAATTATTTCATTGCTTATTTATTTACTGCTAACATTACAATCAAATTTATGCTAGGATATAACATTTTATATCTGTTTAATCATTTTGATGAACCTCGCATTTGAATACTCTTGGATCTCTTCTTTTTCTTCCATCATGGCTGACTAAGGTCTCTCAAGTCTCTTTGCTTCAATTATTTCAAATGAACCCATCCTGTAAATATTCTCTCCATAAAACCCTAGAAACTATGTATCTTCCTATCAACATGTTGCCTACTCAATTCCATGTTATCTTCGATCATCTTTCTTTATGACTCTCTTGAGTTCCAATTCTAATCAATCTATTTGTAAATCCATTCAATCTCTTCATTCTTTATTTCAATATAAATTTCAGGCTATGGAATCCATGATTACATCTCTAAAATATGAAATCCAACATCTTAAGGACACTTCTCAAGCTCATGTTTGTTCTCCTTCTACATATCATCTTCATTTTATGTCTTCTACATGTTCTCATATTAGTGAACCTCAAATCATGCCGCTCCCTACACCTCTCAAGTTTGTAATCAATGCTAAGTAAAAATATATTCTTCTGAAACTCATAACTCATACATTAATCAACTAGTCATCTACTCATTGTTATCCTACTCATCAGCTTGGAAAATATCAAGGTATCCCATATTGCAATTATCATGAAATCAATGGACATACTGACAATGATTGCTATGATTTAAAATGAAGAATCAAACATCTTGAGTGTCAAGGATTCATCTCATTCACTGCACAATGTTCTATTACATGGCCCTCTCCACTTCTTACATCTCAATTGGTTTTTAAATCTAATTCCTCTAATGAGCATCATGCCATCATTTCTAAGGAAAGTCAAGAGTTGCCTAAGAAACCACCCCTCAAAATAATTGCAACACCTCTTCTTGTTACATTTACATCATCACCAAGTCAACATAAACAACCTCCTTTAAAAATCAGTTCAACACCTCTTCCTCTCAAGTCATACACAACATTACCAAGTCAAATTATGCACTAACATCTCAAAATCAGTCCACCTTTTTCTCCTATCAAGTCTTCTACAGTGTCATCAATCCCTCATAAGATAAAACCCATCACTTTTTCAAAGCTATTACTCCTACTCATGGCTAGGAAACACTTCGAACTCCACCACCATTGCATGGTCCTCCTCTTGCCTCTGCTTACCATTGTGTTGGTCCTTACTCTTATCACGACACAACCAATGCTCTCCCATAATGAAATGACACCTCTTGTGTCGTTGTATAGATATCCATCATTAGCACACTTGGGGACATCATACTTATCTACCCCCAGCACTATCATATATATTACATATTACACATGACACATCTAGTCTCTCACATAAATCATACACATCTTGATACATGTAGTCATTTTATTTACCCTCAATACTACTTTCTAACCCCAAGTGTGCTAACCTATCACCCAGCAGGCGCTGGGTGCTCACCCGAGGCAAGCACGGGCGCCGAGCCCCTCTTTTATGTAAGAATTATGAAAAGGTTTTTCCATTAATGGAGGATGAATTACAGAATGAGAAGTACATTTACTTAGTTAAAAGAAAGGTGGAAGGGACAACTTATAGATCCACACATTAATGCATTACATAAACTTAATGACAATGTAATAAGCATAATAAACTAGATTTAAGCTATGATAGTCATATAACACAAGTGTTTACACCCTTATGAATGATATGCATAATGAACACACATATATATATATATATATTCATTTAGAATAGTTCTGGTAGCCACATTACAATCAAAATAGGTCATCACAAACCATACATGTTAAATGACATAGACCCAACTCCTACAGATCTTCCCTTGTATGATACCCTAGCTATACCTTTCCATTTTAACCCCTGTTATAGATCCTAGTGCCATAAAAAGGCTCATGACATCCCTCACAAAACTTAGCACTAAGGGATCTAAACCCTAGCATTACTGAAACACTCTGTCACTCAACATATTACTCTATATGCATTCTCTCTGTCTATCTCTTGCATTCTCTTCTCCCTCTCTCCTCTCTTTTCCTCGCTTCCGAGCATCTCTTTTTATAGGATCAACACCCACCACCATGCCTTCTCTTTTGAACAGATCATGTGTCAAGTGTTGATGTGGTGCTCTAATGATGAATTCTTATCCTTTTGCAAACCCTCCACTCTCTATAATGATGTCTCCTAGGAATATTCCTTGTATAGAATATCCTTTTCTTGACCTCCAAGGTTCCAAGCTAGAATCTTATCCACTCATCACGCCTAGACGGGTCCTCACATTTTTCCTCAAGTGTCTTCAGAATGCAAAATATGGCTAAGTCCTTTGAACCCATGTTCTACCTTCTGCGTGCACTTTGGTTTCAACTAAACCCTTCTTAAACCTCTTTTTCATGCGTGCTTTCCCCTAAGCACCCTTCTTCTTGATCTTACGCATGTGTGCCCTTTTGTACTTAGACAATATTTCAAGGCCCAACATCACCCCACACTAAGTGTGTTCTCTATCATCGGAAACATCCTGCTTCTTCAAAGAATAAAGAATAATGGGTCTGAAACAAATTGAATGAAGAATGAAAGAATGGAAGAATTTTCTACTACTGTAGTAGGAGTGGGAATTCCCTCCTTACTGTTACCCCAATATTTTCCCAAGCATCCACCTCACCATGTGCCTACTGAATTAGGTCATCCACTAGAGCGTTCACCTCCTCAAAAATCAATTCATCACCCTTAGCATTCAGTGTATCTACAATTCCTTCTAACTGCTTGCTAAGGTCATCCAATGCATCCATTTTGCGAGTGACCTGAGGATACAACTCTTTAAGTCGATTCTTCATAGAACCCCATAAGGCTTAAATTTCTTCCATCTTCTTCTCAACCTCATATAGGATTTTATCGCACTCCATCCTATTTCCTTTGTTCTTATCTTGAAATCCTTCAGACCCGCATCATGTGCAACAACCAATATGCTTGCTACCCTGTCTTTATCAATGTAATTATCATACACAGACTCAGCCATTTATGCGGCGGTCTTTTCAGTGCCAAGGAGCTCAGAATACCGAGTAACTATTTCCCCTATCTTCTATCTTTCTTCCTCCTTTTGGCGTGCCAATGCCTCTTCTGCTGATTCCAATGTGAGTGGTCACCTTTCCATGGTGAGGATGCGGGTCAAGTCTTCCAAGAATTACATGGTTGACTCGTATATTTTCTCAGGCTTGTTTTCTAGGTTTTGCTAGGTTTCTTGAGATCCGATCTAGATATTTCTTTGTTGCGGCATAGCATTTTTCGATTTACGCGCAAAAAGTATTTTTCGAAAAGATGTTTCTTTCCTTTTTTGGTAGGTGTCCACGGATGCTGTGCACAACTATTACTATAAAAGGAATGATATCTAGATCGTGCCAAGCCAAGAACACAAATGCTAGTCAAACATCATGATCAATAATATGAAAGCAATTCACCAGAATAACTTTAAATAAACTTTTGCAAACAAATGAGTAGCAATATCATATATTATTATGGAACTCAATGAAATACAATGAGAATGGGCCTTGCTTATATAGGCAAGGAATAACAATCTAAGAACAAGTCAAGGTCGCAGATCAAGCCATAAATCATGGAAAGAACTAGTCATCAAAGAACTAGTCAAGTCCATAGATTTATGAGAGAACTAGACATCAAGGATCTAGTCAATACCATAGATCAAGGAAAGAACTATACCTAACAACTAGATAGTATCTCCTAATATCTAAATAAATAAAAAGAAATATCCACACACATAAGTGGGTGAGGATAAATACAATAATGTACCTAGGTGAACATGAGCTAAGGTAAATACCTACTCTAACAGGTCAGGTCTGGGTGCTTCAAGATTATGGCATTAGAAATCATCTTTATTTTCTTATAAATCTCACATACCTTTTCCTTCTCCTCCTTGAATTCACACCTTAATTGGGCTATGATCAACTCCTCCTGCTTTAACTCCTTGTTCTTCTCAATGATTTCTTCATTTTTCTTTTCAAGTTCTTCTTCCAGGACCCTGACTCTATCATTTATACCGAAGAGCCTCACCTCAACCTCTACCGAAACTTGTTGAGTGCTTTAAAAATTTCTCATCTGATAGTTGTTGAGCATTAACCAGAGGGTTTACTCTCTTAATATCTGGTACCTTCATCAATGTCTCTCGGTTGACCTTGAACTCAGGCTCATTACCATGGGACTCAAAAGCCCAAGACAAGATATTCCTTGTGAATGGTTATGCACCTTCTTCTTTGAAGGAATACCATGCAAGGAGTTGGTTTAAAGGCACAATACTTTGGAAACATATGCACAATACCTTATTTGAATCATTGATATAAGTCATTCCTTGCTCTCGTGCCGCTACCATACCCTTTCCTCCTATGCACGCTGCCTTTGGGAAGCTTACCGCCAGGCTGGGATCTCACCCAAGCTACCATATTCCTTTTGTACACTTTCACTTTCCTCCACCTCCTTGAACACTTCTTTGGCACTACGCCACCTCAAATTTCCCTTTAAATTTCTAAGTCTAAAATTGCAAAATTTTGAGTTGGTGCCCTTAAAGTATACTTGAAAAGAGGTATTTTTGAATTTGGAACTTTCTAAGGCTTGGAGGGCTCATGAAAATCACTTCATCAGATGGGAAATTTCTTCCCCTTTCCAAAAAGGTAAAGAAGTCCTCCTAACTCTTTGTACTTTTTGAGTTATGGCTCGACGGGTCTAAGTGGTCAGATTTTCCCTTGGCGGACTGGCGGAGATGTGGGGGTATTTGTGCACTTTGATCCTTTTTGCAAAAGGATAAGTTGGAAAAGTTTGACCCGTGAGTCCGTGTGGAGAAGATGAAAGGAAAAGTTCCCGAGGCCCACCACGAATAGGTTGCTGCCACGTATCATTTTTGAATCGGGTCAGTGGAGCCATGGAAGACTTCATGTTTTTTTAACCTTTTGACCAAAAGGTTAAGAAGTGTTAAGGTAAGTCATTTTCCCCATAACCCACAGTGATATCTAAGGGTGCCACGTGTCTAAAGAGCTGATGCAGAGTAGCAGGCTGATGGAGGTAAATGAGATTTTGTGCCTTTTTGCAAAAAGAAAAAATGTCAAAAGAGCTGCACCCCATTTCCAATGCTTGTGCCACGTGTCCTATTTCCAATAAATGAGATTTTGCCAAAATAGGTATGTTCAGAAGTCACCCCCATTTCCAATCATTCAAGTGTCCAAGGGCTAGGCGGGGAAGGGAAATTTTTTCCAAAGTGCCAAAACACAAAAAATTCATGAAAATGAAAGGGGCTTCCCCCAAGCCCCTCCAATCTTCTCCTTCCACGTGGACGGTCTGATTTGAATGTTTTAGCAGGAAATCGACGGTTCATATAAAAACTAGAAAATAAAATGAAATTTCTATGTATTCACATAAATTGGTTTTCTGCCATGGTTTTTCTTCACGAATGGATGATTTTTGAAGGGCACGAAGGATGAAATCCATTTGCAAACCATTTTTTCACTTGGAGGAAGTTATAACCACTTTTCATGATCTATTTGATGGGTTCTGAAGCCATTGTCATGGTTGGAATTTTGATATGTCGGGACTATAATTTTGAACCAAAAATAATCAATACAAGATCTTCTCTTTTATTCCTTTGTTTCTCTTTCTTCCTCTGCTCTGGTTTGAGAATCATTTAATCTCTAATATGCGAAGAAACTTTGTGTTCTTGTGAATGTAATTTCAAAGAAATTTGTGTCTTCTCCCTTCATCCTCTCCTTCATTCCTCTATCCTCTTGTGGGATTGTATCTGGTAAAAACGTGAATGGTTCTTCTCTATATTTCATTTGTCCAATGCAAATAAGGGTTTTCTCTACAATCTCTTTTCCCTGAAAGTATTTCCTTCTTCTTTCTCCATCCTCTCCTTCATTCCTCCTATCCTCTTGTGCTGATAATTTTCCTTGTAGAAAATGCATTTCCAAGATATCAGAAAGACCACAAATTGATGAAAGTTGTACATTTGTATATATTTTTATCCTTTTCTTTCAATAAGGGAACCTCTCCCATCAAAGAGGAGGGACTTGTTTGTCCCCTGACTATGGTTTCACCTAAAGTGCAAATTTGAAACCCAACAGTTTTTGGCGACTCCACTGGGGAATGCTTTCAATAGATTCCTTTCTAAGAAGAACAATTTTTGATCATTCCATTGATCTAGCGACTCTGAGATACACAAGTGGTAGAAGAGCTCTTGGAGTTGAAGATTCTCAATTTCAACTTCTGGAGCAGCATGGTTTTCCTCTTCCTTCAACAGGGAGAAATAGAAGAGCTCGTTCTACAAGCACACCCCCTGTTGAAGACAGAACCCTTGGGAGTGGAATCCCTCAAGAGAAACTCAGCCCTAATCTCCATGCTTTGATTCTTGCTGGTGTTTCAATTCCTCTTCAAGTAGTTTTTCCAAGGATGGAAATTCCATTACCTTGGGGCCACCGAGTTGGTCCCTTGGCTCTTCCACAACCTTTGCATGAGTTACCTAGGGGTAACAGAAATAATTTTCCCAAATTCAGGGGTGATGGGAAAGTGCACCCTGATGAACACATTGCAGCCTTCATTGTTGCATGTGGAGTCCTTGGTGTGGAACATGAAGATGTCTCTGTTAGGCTGTTTGTGGATACCTTACAAGACAATGCAGCAAATTGGTTTTACCATCTTCCTGCCAGAGCAATTACCAATTGGACCACGATGAGAACAAGATTTGAGAACCGTTTCAAACCTGCAGAAGATGTGCATGCTCTGCTTTCCCAAATTTCTCAAATAAAAAAGGAACCACAAGAGCCCATGAGAGAATTTGTAGCTAAGTTTAATAAGCTTATTAACAAGATCCCACAAGATACCCGACCCGTTGATCAGATCCAAAAATGTTTCTTTTTGAATGCACAACTACCTAAAGTAAGCTATGCTCTGAGGAGAGCCAATCTAGCAACTTTGGATGAGGATCAGAGGCTGGCAGTCAGCATGGAAGATGACTTGATCATGTCAGGAAAACTAAAAAGAGAATCCTAGAAATCCAAGACATCATCTTCTCCCTCTTCTCCTAGAGGTAATTCAGATCAGTTGGTACAAAAGCTGGCCAATGACCTCATTGCAATCAAAAAACAATTGGCTCAGTATGCTCCATACTAGGATGTTCCAAGGAAGAATTTTCAGCCTAGGAACAAAGACTGCCTTCTTCTCAAACCAGGTTGGAAATTGAAGGTCCACCTCTCAAAGTTCCTGTCAATGCAACATGTGAAGTCCTTGAACTTGATGATGAAGAAGAGAATGAATTGTATGATGATCAAGAAGAAGATGCTGATGAAGAGTTGGAGCAGCCTGGCAAGTTCTAGAGTCAATTTCCTCACCACTGAAGGTGTTGATGATGAGGATGATTATAATGATATAGTGGCTAACATGAACATTGAGTCATATGTTGTCATGAATCGAGAACAGACCAGAAAAAGGAGAAAGTTATGCAGCCTACAAAGAAATCAAAGGAGTTTTCCAATACCATTCCAGTGCTTGCAAAGAGAGGTTCTCCTATCCCCACCACCTCCACACAAAAGGTAAGCTCTGCTAGTTTTTCTCCCTCCAATTCTGCTTCTAAAGCTTCTGCTATGTCAAATGATAAAGCTGATAGGTCTAAGGTCTCTTCTATTCCTTGTAATGATACCCCATCCACATCTGGATCCTTTGATATTATTGATCACATAAAGAGAACTAAGGTTCAGATTTCTGAGGCTGAGTTTTATCAAACCCATCCCAAAGCCTTTGCCAAAATGGTTGATTTTGTCAACTCCAAATCTAAAATCCCATCCCATGTTTCCAAAGGTATTTTGCCAACTCCTTCTTCCCCTTCCCAACCAAATCTTGTAGCTACTGTCACATCACCCAATGAGAAAATCAGACCTTTCTATGTGACTCTCCTTATAGCAGGCCACAAGCTTAGTAATTGTGTTATTGATTCTAGAGCATCTGAAAATGTAATGCTTGCTAAAGTAGCTCATGCCTTGGGCTTCACTCTTACCCACACATATGGTTCTTGTTATTCTATGGAGAGTAGGGAAGTGCCTTTAGTTGGGAGAATCAAGGATGCACAAGTAGCTTTCACTGCTTGGCCAGAGAAAAAGTTTTGGCAACCATCTTAGTTGCTGACATTCCTCCTTCTTATGGCATGTTGTTGAGTAGAAAATTTTGCAAGGATGTTGGAGGGGAAATCAAAATGGATTGGTCACATGCCATTATCCTAGTTAATGGTAAGATGAGGAAGTTGTTGCCTGAGAAGCCAAGCTAAGTATATTGTGCAAAAAACAGATGATCCAAAAGCACAAATATTATATGTAGACATTGGGCGTAGTAATTACATGGTCATGTCAACTGATGAGGTAAGTCCACCAAAGGAAGTTTGGCTTGATTCTAATGGTGTCTAGATCTTGGAATTTGATAGAGGCTGCTCTTCAGTTAGTTCTGAAGCTTGCATGGTGCTAATCTCTCCTGAAGGCAAGGTTCATTCTTTCTTTCTTGAACTCTATTTTGAAAATGCAAATGATATAGCTAGTTATAAAGCTCTCATCCTTGGTTTGAAAAGGGAAAAGGAAATGGGAGTGAGAAATATTCTTGCCCATGAGATTTAGAACTAGTTGTAAAACAAGTTAGAAATCTTTGTCAAGTGAAGAATGGAAGGCTGAGGTGTTACAGAGATCTTGTTTGGGATTCTATTGGATTGTTGGATGCTTTCTCCATTGAATTTGTGCCAAGAAGAAAGACTGATAAGGCTGATCTTTTCGCTGCTCTAGAATCTTTGTTGTTTCCTCTCCCAAACTCTTTGGACAATGAATGCAGAATTCCTTGCAACAAAAAAGAGAATGTTCCATTTCTTAATGCTGCTCATTATGACTCCTCACATTTTTAGGTATTCATCCCTCTACATTATCTCCATTCTAGAAATGAATTCCTTCTTGTTGCTCCATCTGAGGTATGCAAATGTAACACTTCTTCCAACCATGAAGAAGATAAACAACTCGAAAATCCTTTCCAATCTGCAATAGAGTTTGTGGAAGATATGTCATGTGCTGAGGCTGAATGTTTTTGTTTTGAAAGAAATGATCCTATGCTTGTGGAGGTGGATGTTTGTCATAACAAGATGGATTAGACTTCTCTCTTTCCCATGGTTGAAGAATTGCAATTTGCAGAGATGAATATTGTTGTCAATCATCCTCTTGTTGTTTCAAATTCTTTCCATGATAAACAAATGTCTGTACCTGCAAAAAATGAAATCAGTGAAGGCATTAATTCTCCTATTATTTTTGCTGATAAAATATGTGCACATGGATCTTTTGGTAGTCTCCCAAAATGGATAGAAGATGGAACTTCATGCTTGGAATCTTCTCTTCGAAATTCTGATTTTAATATCTCTGTTTTAGTGTATTCTATGGAGTGTTGGAAGAATGAAGAAGGTGTGTTCTCTAAGGATAAAAAACAAATATTCAGGTTGAAGGAAATGATAATGATGAGTCATTTGGTGCTTCTTTCCCAATTCTTCTTGAAGGTTGTTACAAGGAAAGTTTTTGGAAATACATGGGTTTCAAGATCTATGTCATGATAGTTGTCAAACTTATCACATAGATGTGATTAGCAATTCACTGAAGCAGGGAGTTGGTGTTGCAAAGATTGGATCTTGTCTTGAATCTAATTGTCATACTTTGGTTGAGTACAGAGATCAGTTTGGAAGCAACCATGCATTTTATGAGATTTTGGATGGCATCATTCTTTCACAAAAGAGGAGCTTTGGGTAGGTATTCAAATTTTCACAAGAATTGGATGTTTTCAGTCTTAGGTATCATTATTTGGGTGGCCTTCTTGTCTCAGTTTTTCTTTTCAAGCCACATAGTATTCACATGAGGTTTTGGTGTGCTCAATTGCTCGTTTTCAAGTCATGGGTATCTCATACCTTTACTTGGTTGTTCCACAAAGGTACTTATTTTTCCCATCCTGTCTCTGGAGTTGTGTAAAGTCCTAGGTGATTAGGAAGTCCCTTTGTACATTGTGTATAGTCTTTATTTTTGGTTTGTTTCCTTTCCTGCCTTGTGTGTGTTGTCTTGTATTGGTTTTTCCTCTTGACTCTATCACCCAATGGATAAGGCACTAGTCTTCATTTCCCAGAGTTGTCTGTTGTTCTTGATCTTGCCTTGTGCCTTTGTTTCAAGCCAAGTCATCCCCAGAAAGAGCCAGTTGTTGTCACCCTCAAATTTCCCTTTAATTTCTAAGTCTAAAATTGCAAAATTTTGAGTTGGTGCCCTTAAAGTATACTTGAAAAGAGGTATTTTTGAATTTGGAACTTTCTAAGACTTGGAGGGATCATGAAAATCATTTCATCAGATGGGAAATTTCTTCCCCTTTCCAAAAAGGTAAAGAAGTCCTCCTAACTCTTTGTACTTTTTGAGTTATGGCTTGGACGGGGCTAAGTGGTCAGATTTTCCCTTGGCGGACTGGCGGAGATGCGACGGTATTTGTGCACTTTGATATTTTTTGCAAAAGGATAAGTTGGAAAAGTTTTACCTATGAGCCCACGTGGAGAAGATGAAAGGAAAATTCCCTAAGGCCCGCCGCGAATAGGTTGCTGCCACGTATCATTTTTGAATCGGGCCGACAGAGCCATGGAAGACTTCATGGTTTTTTAACCTTTTGACCAAAAGGTTAAGAAGTGTTAAGGTAATTTGTTTTCCCCATAACCCGCAACATATCTAAGGGTGCCACATGTCCAAAGAGTCTGATGCGGAGCAGCGGGCCAGTGGAGGTAAATAAGTTTTTGTACCTTTTTTTCCAAAAGGTCAAAATGTTACGATGAGAGTGCACCCCGTTTCCAACCAGCTTGTGCCATGTGTCCATGCCGAATGAAGCTACGATATGGCAAAGGTAAATGAGATTTTGTGACTTTTTGCAGTAAAAGGTCAAAATGCTCAGAATTGAACGGCAATCCTTTTTCCAATCATAGCCCACCATGTGTCCAAGTCAAAAATTCAAGGCGGGGCTACGGGGAAATTTGTTCCAAAGTGCCAAAACACAAAAAATTCATGAAAATGAAAGGGGATTCCTCCACGCCCACTCTAATCTTCTCCTTCCACATGGACGGTCTGATTTGAATGTTGTAGCAGCAAATCAATGGTTCATATCAAGATTGGCAAATAAAATAAAATGTCTGTGTATTCACATAAATTGGTTTTCCGCCATGGTTTTTCTTCATGCGAATGGATGAGTTTTGAAGGGCACGAAGGATGAAATCCATTTGCAAACCATTTTTCTCACTTGGAGGAAGTTATAACCACTTTTAATGAGGTATTTGATGGGTTCTGGAAGCCATTGTTGTGGTTTGAATTTTGATATGTCGGGACTATAATTTTGAACCGAAAAGAATCAATACAAGATCTTCTCTTTTATTCCTATGTTTCTCTTTCTTCCTCTGCTCTGGTTTGAGAATCATTTAATCTCTAATATGAAAAGAAACTTTGTGTTCTTTTGAATGCAATTTCGAAGAACTTTGTGTCTATGGGATTGTATCTGGTAAAAACGTAAATGGTTCTTCTCTGTATTTCATTTGTCCAATGCAAATAAGGGTTTTCTCTACAATCTCTTTTCCCTAAAAGTATTGCCTTCTTCTCCCTCCATCCTCTCCTTCATTCCTCTATCCTCTTGTGCTGATAATTTTCCTTGTAGAAAATGCATTTCCAAGATATCAGAAGACCAAAAATTGATGAAAGTTGTACATTTGTATATATTTTTATCCTTTGCTTTCAATAAGGGAACCTCTCCCATCAAAGAGGAGGGACTTGTTTGTCCCCTGACTGTGGTTTCACCTAAAGTGCAAATTTGAAACCCAACACATCATACACAGGATGGTCATGAGCCTCACCACACTCGACTTCATCCTTGTCACCCTTTTTGGTCTCCATTCTCTTTATTTATTATGATTCCATCCATTTCTATTACTTTCTTCTTCTTCCTGACTAGTGATTTCAGTATAAGGAGACTCTTCTTTTTCTTCTTCAGTAGGTGACTCCTTCCTTACTAGAAATTATTCTTTCACAGGAGGCTCCTCTTATCTCTGGTACCTCTTCCTCAGGTGTCTTCTCTTTCTCTTCTGTGGGGGGGCTTCTTCCTCCATGCATAGGTGCTTGGTTTTGCACTCGACTCCTAGTGCGCCTGCAGATTGCGCTATTTTTATACTTGGTGCCTTTTTCTCAGGTGCCTCCTCTCTCTCCCTTTTCCTCAGCGTGGCCCTTCTTCCTTAAGGTGGGGTATTCTAGGATAGATACATCATTCTCCATGTAAGTTCCCTTCTCATACTTCAGCCTTATGCGCAGGTATACCCTTACTTCAGTTCTCCTAACAATAAGAAATGTTACTGGCTTCATCATATGCACGTCATGGGAGACATACTTCTCCACATAGGTGTGCACTTCTTTGGATATATCAAAGTCCTACGTAGCTTACGATAATCTCTGGTCTACCATGTGCTGAGGTCAAACCTTTAACTTATTTTCCTCCTTGAATCTATTGACCCCAGCCTGGAAGTATTGTGTTGTGAAGGAGAATGGTGACTTGCACCAGGGACCCTTGGTGCCATCTGCTAGAGTAAACCAGCCAATGCAAAAATGTTGGTACATTGTGAATTCAGCTTCGACTTGTCGTAAAACATGTAATTTCTCAGGTATCCTCCACTCTGCGCCGAATGCATCATGCATCTAATTATACCAATTTTTCTAGGTGCACCTTGTGGGCAGCTATCATGGTGTCACAAGTATACTTCTCAAATCTTGTGGTAGGGAAGGGTTTCTCATATAGGTACTCCCATACAAATTTTTCTGGCCCATCGGGCACTCCAATTTATGAAAATATGATGGTAAGGAGGAGATTACCAAACATGATCTTCTTTCCATCATGTGCGGTACTGATGATTTCTTCTGCTATGAACGCTGAGAGGTTATAGATGGTCCCCTCCAAGATCTTGCAGCAAATGTTTAACCAAGCCTTGTTCATTTGTGTTCTCTTACCCATTTAGTTTTGTGACCAAGTGCGCGACCATCCTCATTATAGGGTCAGAAATTACAGATATGTCAAAAAACCATGACCCCTTCTTGTAGTCATAGGCTTCCATAGTATTCTTGATGGCCTCCTTGTCGTCTAAGTCATCATCAAAATAATCTCCCTCGCAGGTAAGACTAGTAAACTTAGAGATTAGTTGGGGAGTTATCCACATTCTGTGTCCTGCAAAGTAGAAATGATCCTCATGTACGTGTGACATTAACCACTGGTATAGCCACTCATGTTTTCCAAAATAGGGAAACTCATAGAGTTGCAACAACCCAGCCTTCTCCATCTTCACCTTTACTTCATCGTCGTAGATAGACATTCCATCTAGTGTCTTTTTTTCTATAGGGCGAACTAGTTCCAATGCCATCTCATTCTCCGTGGTGCTTGTTTGATGGTTGTAGTCGCTTACGGTCATCTTTCTAACATGAGACACCCATTCCTTTCCAAGTAATACGTCGTCTGGGTATTGCATTTCCACGTACCATTCTTCGTTGAAGCTGGTGGAAACAACTTGTTTCCCTTTTCCCTTTCCTTTCTTTGGTGAAATAGTGGTTACTTTCCTTGGTGCCATTTCTCTTGTCCGGTTACTCAAATTCCTTTCTCTTGATCCTGGCTCTACTTAGTTCTGTGGATCTACTCTTACGTGGAAAATCCCTTCAATCCTATGCCCTAACTATGGAACCCTAACCTTGGAAAAACCCTTCCTTCCACAAGACGACGTATTCACTTGGAGGATTCAAAAACTCCTACAACCCTCTCCCTCACGCCCATGTACTATTTTTCCACCCTGGTTCACTGATCAACCTAGCTATGCACTCAGATCTTCACAAACCTCTTTCACACAACTTTCCTCAAGGATACCCTAGTTCGCAAGAGCTCTTCGATATCACAAATGCAAGGTAAAAATAATGTACCCCCTTATACTTATAGTTTTTACTTCTTTTCCACAATAAATGCAATGCCACCTACCATCATACCTTTCCAATAAAGGAGAAATTTTCTTCTTAAGCCAACCTTCAACATGATTTTACCCCCGCATGCCCAATCCTACACGAAAACTCCTATAAGCTTCTGGTGCACAAAAATCCTTACTGACTGAAGATCCTTTCACGCGCACTTACAGTGCCGAAGGCACTTCTTCTGTCCTTACCCTGATTTTTGACATCACCTACCTCATGTTGTTCCTGTGCTTCTCATATTTGTATGTGGTCTTCTAAACTCCTTACACCAAAATCCTTATGTCCACCTTTTCTACACGCATGCTCTTCCAAACTAAGCATTTTTGATCCTTCAATTTGGGCCATCGAAACACAACTTCTACTACTAGCTTCCACTATTTTTCGCATTACTCCACCCCACACAAAAATGATGCGTGGTCCTCTGTGCATAGAAAACTTTTGAAAATAATAAGTGGCTACCAGTGCACAATGCGTACACAAAAAATGAAAAGGGAACAAGCAATGAGAAGGGGAAACATAAAGAAAGGAAAAGCATTAAGGGAAATCCTAGGCTAAATGACAATACTGCCTTATTTATGCATACAAGGAAGACTTTATTTATAGTAGGGCTTTAGCCTACTCCCATTGAAATGTCCTGGTAACCATGTTCCATCCAGCATTTGTAACTGGAAAGCACCTAAATCAAGTATATAAGATACAATGTATGGGCCCATCCAATGGACTTTGAGTTTCCTAGGATGACACATAAACTTGGAGTCATACAATAGAACCATTTGCCCAACCTCAAATTGTTTGTTCTTGATGTGTCTATCATGCCATGCCTTCTTCCTAGCTTTTTCTATTTTCTGACTCTAGTCGAGCAATAGCCCACCTTTCATCTAACTACATTAACTTATCGATCCTCTCCTCAAGCACTTATTCATCAGCTAACCCTCCTATGCGCGCTATACGTAGTGATGGTAATATGAATTCAATTGGTAACACCACTTCCACCAAAAACCAATTGAAAATGGTGTGGCCTTGTTCAGTCTTTTATAAGTAGTCCGGTATGAACATAACACAATAGAAACTTTATCATCCCAATCCTTTCTTCCCACATCACAAATCTTGGTTAACGTGTGATCTAAGAATTTTTTTAAACACCTCAACAGTTCCATTAGCTTGTGGGTGATATGGGGTAGTCTTGTGGTGGGCTACTATGAATTCTGCCAACAAGATTCTGACTGTCTCATTCAAGAAATGGGTACCCCTATCACTTGTTAAACTTAGCAGACATCCATATCTGTTGATTATATTTTCCCATAAGAACCTAGCTGTTGTTTCCACTTGTGCATTCCTTTGTAGGTGTTGCCTTCTACCCACATTGTTAAGTAGTCAGTACAAGTAATGATATAACATGAACCAGTCCTTCATGCGGAAGGTGAAATTGGTCCTACAAAATCAATCACCCACTTCTCAAATGGTTCTGTGCTAGCTATCGGTCTCAAGGGAATCTCATCTCTTCTTCCTGGTTTTCCAAGGTGCTGGAAATGGTCACAGGCCTTGCAAAACTCAATACAATCTTGTAAACCGTTTCCCACCAAAAACCTGCTAAAAGGATCTTGGGTGCACTTGCATTCCCTGCATAGTGTCCTCTTGCAATCCCACCATGTGCTTCCTCCATGATTGCAACATGTTCATGTTCTAACACACACCAGCATAAAAACCTCATCATGGCCTAGCTTGTATAAGTCTCCACTAATTAACATGTAGGGCATGACACATATGGCTAACTGATTTCTTTCCAGAGTCTTCATTCCCTCTGGTGCCACACCCATTTTGAGAAACACAACAATATCTTCCAAATCAGAGGGCATGTGCCACAACCTAAACAATTGTGTGTCTGACATTGTATCCTCAATGCTCTACATGTCCTCCCTTGAGTCAATCCTTGATAAATGGTCAGGCCCTGAGTTACTCTTTCCTGGTTTCACAACAACTGTAAACTCAAACTCTTGAAACAACAAGACCCACCGACATATGTGCCCTTGTAAAATGTGTTTGTTCACCAAGTACTTCAATGCCATGTGGTTCGTGTAGAATATGAAGGGTGTTGCCAATAGATATTTCCTGAATTTTTGCAGTGCATAGATCATTGATAGTGCTTCACGCTCAGTAGTAGTATAGTTCTACTCCTGCTAGTGTCAACTTCCTGCTAGCAAAACACAAGGGGTGGTCAAAAATTCCTTCTCCAGGTTGTGCTAAGATTTCCCCAATCACCATTCCTGAAGCATCAACATGTACATGGAATGGCTTATCCCAAGAAGGAAAGTGTAATATGGGTGCATTGATAAGCTTATTCTTCAATGCATCAAATGTTCTCTGTTGTGCCTCTCCCAATGAAATGTACTTTTGTGTTTCAGTAACTCCTTCCAATGGTGCATGGTGATCTTGGCATACCCCTTAATAAATTTCTTGTAATACCCCTCGTATGCCCAAGGAATCTGCACATACACTCTGGCTGGTAGGCTCCCCCATATCCCACAATAACAAAAACTTTGGTGGGATCCACCAACAAGCCTTCCTTACATATGATATGCCCCAATAGGGTTCCAAATGGAGTAGCGAAGAGACATTTCTTAATGTTGAGGGATATGCACAACTTCTGACATCTTTCAAACATCAGTCTCAAATTGTCACAATGGTCTTTCACCAGTCCATACATTGTCCAATCATCAAGGTAGACATGAAGGAACTTATGGATAAAATCCTGAAATGCCTGGACCACTATGCACGAAAACACATAGAAGGTGCATTCTTTAGTCAAAGGCATGAATATGTAGGAAAAAACTTCCCCATTCAGTGGTGAAAGTTGTCTTTTCTTGGTCCTCCTTTGCAATTCTAACTTGATGATATCCTGAGAAACCATCTATGAAATAATAGATCTTGTGCCTAGCTACTCCTTCCAGGATTTCCTCAGTGAAAGGGGTTGGAAAAGGGTCAATGACACATACCACATTTAAATCCCTGTAATCAACATAGATCCTTATCCTTCCATCCTTCTTAATGTTGATGACATTGGGCTTATCCATTCTGATTCCTCAATAGCTTCAATGATGCTGATGCGATCATCTTTTCAATTTCCTCCTTGACCCAAACACACAAGATTTGGATTCATTCGATAAGGTCTCTTCCAAATTGGGTGTGCACCCTCCTTTAACTTGATTTTCATCTCCCCCAAGGAGTGGTGGAACTGCCTTTAAGCTCATGGTACCCCGCATGGAAATAAGTCCTGAAACTCATGCAATAGATCAATGATCTTTGAAACCTCCTTTTCTGACCAATAGTCCCCAATAGTAGCCTCCTTAGGTTCCAGCCTCTGAACCAATGTTAACCTTATTGGTTTTGAGGGGTTCATGGTAGGTGCGTGCTTGCTCATCAGCACTATCCATAACTTCATACTGTACCTTCAGTATGGTTAACATCCAAATTTTCCACCTCTTCGCCATCTATCACATAGACCATCTTTCCCTTTTTCTTTCTCCATGCATGCACACTCAAGTTATGTCTCTTCTGATTCTTCCTCATCAAAGCATGCTTCCAAACTAGGTTCACCCAATAATTCTAGTATTCTATCCTCCTCCATGGCACTATCTCCCATCGTAAGGTGCTTAACAACCTGCAACGCCTCATCCACCGATGGCTTGGTGCTCCCGATATTCAAAATATTGAAGGAGGTCAGTCGTCAACTCCTGCCAATTTCTTGTCTGATGGTGCATCTCTGAGTGAATGTACCATGCATGCGTATAACCTTGTAAGGTGGAGTACAACTTATGAACCCATAAATAAGGTGGAAAGGCTTCTGCACCCTCCATCTAGGCCTTCTCACATGCTTGGACGTGAAACAAGGTGGGTTCCTTCCCATGATAGTCTTGTATGATAGTGGGTGCATTGCTCTGGGAAAACCTAACAGAGAACATGATTCTTACTTTGCACCACTCTAGAAGGCTATCGTGATGTGTCACCCACCAACACACTGTGGTCCTAAGCAAGTTATAGTTGAGCATCCTTCTTCTTTTGATCTCACTTTTCCACTTGGGTCTCCATTTCTCGTAAGAAAAAATCAGGGTTGGCTCCTCCAGAATAGCTTGGCAACTTCTTTCCTCCCAGGCACTTGACTGAGTGATCCTTTGTTACTCTTGTAATAGAGCCTCTCAATTTCTGCCCAATTAACTCATAAGTCCCGTGTGCCCAAATTGTCACATGCTACACTAGTGGTATCACTCATAGATTGAGTGTCTTCAAACTTAATAACTCCTTCCTTAGGATTAATCACCTCAGGGTCCCTGATAAAGCACACATAGATCCTGTCAAGAACTTCTTCTCCCAAGGGCTCAGTATAGGGTGTTGACTTCCCATCGGTCAAGGGGATGATTACCCATTCTTCCTCGTTCTCAAATCTTATGTACCCTTTATTGAACCATAGGTCAACATTGTTCTTATAACACATAGGGGCACCCAAGTAATGCTAGAAAGTTGTCCACCTCGGCTAGTGCCAAGACTTCAAAATCTCCAGTGAATTTTCCCCCTTGGATAGTGATAGTAGCATCTTTTAAAATACCAATGGGCATTTCCTTTGTCTTGTTGGCCATATACAACACATTTGAAGATGGCTGTAATGGGGGCCTTCCCATTTGGTTCTAGGCATCCAGGGTGAGAACATTGACTTTTGCGCCTGTGTCAATAAGAATATTTCTTAGGAGCCACCCATCCACAACAGTATTCAAGGTAATCTCCTTATCATAGTTGAGGTTGTGGGGAGGAAGGTTAGCATACAAAACCTACCTCTTGCACTTCTTCTCTGGTGCGTGGTACTTTTTCCCATAACCATTCCCCTAGCAAAGGAATGATATTCATCTTGCCTCAGCATTTTGCATACTTCCCTGACCTCATCCAAATCCTTTTATGAAGCCTCAATGCTCTTCCTTTGTTCTAACTACCTTGACTACTCCTTCAGCACCATGGATTTCTCCTTGTAGGATTCGAATTACATCCATGGTCTCTTGATACACCTCTTTCTGATGAGTAGGGTCTAGATACTTACCATACACCACCTCTTCTCTTGTAATCAGTGGTTTCTACCTTGGTGTCTCCCTGGCGTGTGCAATATTCAGCTCATGTCGTCACTAGTACAAGCTCTAGTTCTGACTCGCGCACCACCCTTAGCATCCATTGCGAGTCGACCTTCTTTATGCTTACCATTCCAGCACCTTTTTCCTTCAGGTGTTGCTAGCTCATATGTTCAAATAGCTCTGGATAACTCCTCATACTTGTGCTTCTTTCCACACCAAGAGCATTGTAACAGATTGGGGAATTCACACTTATAGTGCTCCATAGATCCACAGTTGTAACAAGTTCCACATGGGAACTCACTTCTTCCTCCTCCATAGTTTCCATGACCATGAAATCCTCCTCTGAAACCTCTTCCACGTGCCCCTCCATCTGTGTGCCCTTCATAGTGATGACCATCATCCTTGGAATTATTTGTGAGGTTGGTTTGGCACACACCAATATCAATGACATCATGTATCTGGTCAATCAATCTATAATCCTTGTGTCATGAGTAGTAGAGGTGAAAATATTTCATTAGCAAGATACATTCTTATGGATCAGGTGTTACAGTAGTGGACACCTTCTTGCATCATGATCTCTATGGAAAATATCATAGTCCATTACCAGTAGTGGACATGGTGACGTACCGATCTTTGATGCGTACCAATCTGAAAATTGTCCTTTGTATGCCCCTCTACCTCACAATATATGCACCATAGGCCACTGCAAGTCTCATGCATTGAGTTCACAGATAAATTCTCCAACTACTTTACCATTGCAGTAATCTGAGCTTCAAGAAAAGGGATAACACTTGTATCCACACTTCCAATAGCCTCAGCGTGTAGGGAAGCCTCCAAGTCCTCAAGCTGGGTCTGTGAAAGTCTTGTGTGAAAGCACTCTCCTAAAAGGTGTTATCAACCCTCCAAAAAACCACTGAGCATGATGAGAAGGATGAATATCATAAGAAATTTTTTATAAGAGAGTCTTAAAATGTGCATCATATTCCTGTACACTCTCTACCATACCTTGTTGAATCTCCTTTAGCATGCTAATGTTCTATTCAAAATCAGGGATATGAAATTTAGCTAAGAAGGCATTCCGCAGTGCAGCTGTAATCTACCATTGTCTAGTGGGGGTCATACTTTTGGTACCAACTATGCAGCATGTCCTTGCAACGTTGTTGCAAACTAACTTGCCTTCTGTTCAGGGGTAGTGATCCCCTTCATGTGCCATAGTAGCTCACATTTGTGTACATGATCTGAAGCATCCTCAACACCTTTGTAGTCTGGTAGATGTAAAGAAATTTTGAAAAATACTTGTTGAGGTGGTTGAGGCCTTGTGTCCACTTGATCCAGAACCTTGATTCCCTCCAGTGTTTCCTCCACCACCAGATCCACTAGATCCACCAGTGCCTAATCCCCTTGATCCACCAGATCCTCTAGATCCACTAGGTCCACCAGGTCCACTAGCTCTTATTCCACCAGATCCACCTCTCATAGCTGGTAAAGGTCTTGAAGTGGTCTGTACCTAGTGTCCCCACTGTCACATTGAACTACATGCCAACAGTTTTTGATATTACACTACTACCATATGTGTGTCCTGTACCACTTCTAGATGTGATACCCAAGCTTTGTGTACCCATAATTTTCCCAAATGTCACTCCAGACAATATACCTCCAAACACATGAAATGATTGTGCAGCAATAGATGTGCCAAATGAAAAGTTATACCTCCTAGGTGCTAATTGGTTACTTCCACCAATACCAACATGGTTAACAATACTTATCTCTGGATTTGGAAAACTAAGCACCAAGGGGTTGGTCACTAGGTGGATTCATATGTGCACTGATGGCTCTCCTTTCTCCAAGTGATGAGCTCTCATCAGAAGCTAAGGGGTCTCTCTCCTGCGCTTGCCAAGATGGGGTAGCACAAACTGCTCAGGCTCCACATCCTCTACGTGAACCTCAATTCCTTCCTGCAACTGTCTACCTTCATAAATCCATCACTCATGTAACTTCACATTGTCTAGCTAACTCCCTTTCACGAGATTCATTATAATTGAGTCGTCTCTCTTCCCTCTCCTTCTTATCCGCAAGGTCCGCCATCTTCCTCCACCCTAGCTTCCTCACCCAACACTCAGAAGAAGCTTAGACCAACCATAGGAAATGCTTCCAGACTCAGTGTAATTATCATGATCTTTATAGCTAAGGGGATAACACACAAAAACGATCCTCTATGCTCCCTTAAGAACTCAAACTCAACAACCTCCAGACAAGAATACATAGAAATAGTGTATTCTAAGGTATAAATAGTCAACACTCTTCTCCCACCAATGATCAACAACATGTGTCCAAGTCAAATCAACATCCGGTAGCCTCTGATATTCATCTTGGATCCACACGCGAGATCTATAGTACCACCTTGATCTAGATGCATACGCCGAAATCCATTCATACAACTCCACTGGAAAGCAACAAAATAAGGTCTCATATATCTCATGATACATGTGTTCTTCTACCCATTTACATGCATCAAACTTAGGTCAAGTACTAAATCTCTGAGAAAACTCATCCTCTATGCTCTTAAACCATGCTTCGACATTGTCTAGCATCAAACATTTTATCATCATGCATCATTCTCACAACAACTTTGAAAAGAGGTCCCAACAACGGAACCAAGATGTAGTCATTTTATTTACCCTCAATACTACTTTCTAACCCCAATTGCAGGCCTATCACCCAACGGGCACTGGTTGCTCATCCGAGGCACGCATGGGAACCGAGCCCCTCCTTTATGTGAGCATTATGAGAAGGTTTTTCCATTAATGGAGGATGAATTGTAGAATGAGAAGTACATTTACATAGTTAAAAGAAAAGTGGAAGGGATAACTTACAGATCCACACATTAATGCATTACAAAAACTTAATAACAATGTAATAAGCAAAATAAACCAGATCTGAGCTATGGTAGTCATATAACACGAGGGTTTACACCCTTAAGCATGATATGCATAACGAAACCCTTATATATATTCATTTAGAATAGTTCTGGTAGCCACATTACAATCAAAAGAGGTCATCACATACCATACATGTTAAATGACAGAGACACAACTCCTACAGATCTTCCCTTGTATGAGACCCTAGCTATACCTTTCCATTTTAACCCCTGTTACATATCCTAGTGCCATACAGAGGCTCATGACATCCCTCAAAACCCTTAGTACTAAGTTCTCTAAACCCTAACATTATTGCAACACTTTTTCACTCAACATCTTACTCTCTATGTATTCTCTCTTTCTATCTCTTGCATTCTCTTCTCCCTCTCTCCTCTCTTTTCCTCTCTAGTCCAAGCATCTCTTTTTATAGGATCAACACCCACCACCATGCCTTCTCTTCTAAACAGATCACGTGCCAAGTGTCGATGTGGTCCCCCAATGGTGAATGTTTATCCCTTTGCAAACCATCCACTCTTTGTAATGATGTTTCTTGGGAATATTCCCTACATGGAATATCCTTTTCTTGACCTCCAAGGTTCTAGGTTGTCATCTTATCCACTCATCATGCCTAGTCAGGTCCTCACATTTTTCCTCAAGTGTATTCAAAATGCCAAATATGGCTAATTCCTTTGAACCCATGTTTTACCTTCCATGCACGCACCCTGGTTTCACCTAAACCCTTCTTAAACCCCTTTGTCTTGTGCACTTTCCCCTGAGAGCCCTTCTTCTTAGATCCTGCGAGCGTGCTCACCCTTTTGAACTTAGCCAATATTTCAAGGCCCAAAAATACACTCTGGTACTTTCATGACCCAATGATGCACTCTTGTGCTTCGGTTCACACTTAAATGTTGAGGGAATCCTATACACATGTACCTAACACACTACACGATAGACACTACACATCGCGCATCCTCACACATCTTACACTTTTATAATATTACATCATACATCATACATGTTGTGCTTCATACATCATACACATTCCAAACTTACCTTAAACATCTTACATTACATTCTTTACATCCTACATTACACACTACATATTACACATTACACATTACACATTACACATTACACATGATGATTTCTGCTCACCATACCTACTACACATTCTATTCAGCTAGTGTTACATAAATATTGTTCATAGTGTGAACACTTAGGAGTGGTTTAGGTTAGTTGGTAGTAATAGTTTTTAATATTTATAAAATAATATATGAGTGTGCAAAAGAATTGTATTGCATAACTCATAGTTGAGAGATATTTGGGATATTGAGAGGACTTAGAGATTAGCCTTGACTCCTTACTTATAGAAGTTCATTGAGCTATTTATATGTAATCTCTCCATTGGTAATTTTTCCCAAATGAATTACAGTATGTTTGGTTTTATTATTTTATTGTGCAATGTTTTGGTTTTTATGTGATTAAATCATGGATATTTAGAAGATTTGGTATCATAGCGGGTTAGACCGTAATGATAATATGTAGGATTTTGTGAGGCATTTAGATATGGAATGAATTTGTTTCATTGGAATCAAATATATGACCTGTATGTTTCATTGGAATCAAATTTGTGACCTGCGTGTTTCATTGGAACCAAATCTACGACCTGCATGTTTCATTGGAATCAAATCTGCAACTTGTACATTTATCTACCAACAATGGTGAAGCTTCACTCAGGTGAATCCATACTTTTCTATGACACAAATTATTGCAACATCTGGATCCGCAGTGATAGAGGTATTGCGTTTCTTTCCTTTTTTGGACGTAGATGAAAAAATAGAAGCAAAGAAATTTTTTTTTGCAAAATTTAGAAAGGGTCCGGGAAGATGTTGGAGTTATAACTTAAAATTGCCATAACTTTCAACTGGTAACTCAGATTAATGTGCCATTTTTAAAAAAATGTGTATTTTTTCGATCTCTACATATTGATCCTATGTTTTTTGTTGCTAGACAAAAAAATTAGTTTTTCCATTTTGGTAAATATGTCAGAAAATTTTACTTTCAATGTTTAAAGTTTATTGTAAGAGTGCATTTTCGACTGAGTTCGACGCCTATTATGGAAATTCTATTAGATAAAATCAATGGATTAAATTTTCACTCATGGAAGGTGAAAATAAAAATGTAATTAATGAACAAGAACCTTTGGGGATTTGTGAGTGGAAAAGAACCACAACCAAAAAATGCTGCAAAATTACTTGAATGGCAAACCAGGGATGACAAAGAAAAATCCATTATTGGGCTTGCTTTATCAGATACTAAGTTTTATTATATAGACTTAGGAAACAATTCTAAAGATATATGATATTTTCTAAGTAAGAAATTTGGTGCAAAGGTTGTGAATGCTAAATGCGGTATGATATTTTTGTTGTGTGGTGTGTTTACTTTATGTTGTAATAATGAACAGAAGTAACATTCCTATTTAAAGCTCCTGCATGAGCATAATTTCTATTTTGTAATCCCTCTAAGTTAGAAACAATGATGTGAGAAGAATAATGTACACTGCTATGTAGTGGTTAGTTCCACTAGAAAACCATTTTTTGAGTTTGAGGTTCTCTTTGAAAACCTCATATTGTTTGAGTTGTTGGTACTCATTGAAAACCTTCATTTCTTTGTAGGTCATGAGTAGGTACATGAGATAGATTTCCCCATGCTCACACTAAGGAGGTGACTGTTACAGAAATATTGTTCATAATGTGAACACTTAGGAGTGGTTTGGGTTATTTGGTAGTAATAGTTTTTAATATTCATAAAATAATATATGGGTGTGCAAAACAATTGTAATGCACAACTCATAGTTGAGAGATATTTGGGATATTGAGAGTAATTAGAGATTAACCTTGACTCCTTACTTATAATATTTCATTGAGCTATTTATATGTAATCTCTCCATTGGGAATTTGTCCTGAATGAATTACAATATCTCTGGTTTTATTATTTTATTGTGCAATGTTTTGTTTTTTATTTGTTTAAATCGTGGATATTTACAAGAGCTAGTTATATGCGTTACACTCACTACCCGATGACGCACTCTATTCTTATGTTCCATACTAGAATGTTGAGGGTATACATCACAAATGGACCACATCACTTTCACACATTCAACCATTCAACATTATTCTCATGAGACATTCCTAGGTTAGTGATATATGTTATAGGCTACATCATCACTTCCTCTAGCATCATTTAGTGATATATGCTTTAGGCTACATCATCACTTTCCCTACTCATCTTGTATTGATATACACTTTAGGATAAATCATCACACATCCTTACACTTCATCTTATGTCGCACATCATCACTACATACTCATCACATCAAGCTACATACAACACATAGTTTGAACCATTTCCCGACAACACACTCTCATTTATGGTTCATTATTTATTGATGAGGGGGCATAAACAAATGAACCTCAATGCATACAACTCCATTTACTTGGGGGCACATGGATCCTATCATTCAATTTTCATTCCATTCCATCTACCCACAACATATTGCATATCTTGGTTATAGTACTGTTGTTTACATTTACTTGTATATGTTCACTTTATTACACATGCTAAATATATATCTTGTACATCATTATCTTTATCATACACACATGCACATTCACTTTCCTCCTACTTGTGATCGTAGGCTCTATAGATCCATTACATGCAACATGAATGCTTGGCATGGTACCTAGTACCAATCCCATAACAACTATTGAGGGCATCCACTTTCATACACTACAGGCGTTATTGTTTCATAACACACTACTTTATCAATTATACATGCATTGACATAATTTTTATCTTTCTAACATGCTAACAAGTTCTTCATGTGCAACATTTGTTTTACATGATTACTTTCCACCATGGTTGTTTGTTACATTGTTTGTTCTTACTTGTCATTGTATGCCTTTGTTTGCGGGTTTTGCCCTTTGTCTTTTGTGCACACTTGTATGTTTTTGGATTCATCGGCCTTGATTATCTTACAACACCATGAGTGGTGTCCCATGTTTGTAACCCACTTTTTAGGGTCTACATTGTATTCTTACATGTTTTAGCTTACACATGGTTTGTATAGATCACACTTCATGTTATACATGCGTGTTTGTCTTTGCTTGTACTAATACTTGTCTCCCAGCCACTTGTTTGCATGTGCCTTAGTTTTTACCAAGAACATCCCTTCTCCCCTACAGTTCACATTTTCAGTGGTTGGTCCTCTTTTAGGTTGCATCTTCCTACAACAACGTCACATCCACCCCTAAAGAATGGGTGCATCATTTGGGTGAATTAGTCACCCCAACTGAGTATACATAACACAACACAATACTAGTACAATATAATTTTCATATTTTGGGGCTCATAATCAAACTTGGTTCCATGGCGTAGTGGCCTTACCTAGATTACCTTAGACCAGGGGGCATATCACATAGATTCAACACAGTCTATAGAATTCTACACAACTTTTACAAGGCAGGTTGTCCTTAGCACATGAATTAGTACACATCATCTGCAATGATGTTTTATTCTGGGGAGAAGTTATATGTTATCGGATAACAACATACTTTCCTCTCTACACTACTTTTTTCATGGCATCGGATCACCTAAAAAACTAGACATTATAGAGATATCTACAGTTTCGGGAAACAATTGCAGATTGGAGGATAAATTAGACTTTCCTACCTACACTTCTTTGTCCAGTGGTGTGAGATCACCCAAAAAACTCACACTTCATCAAAATGATCCTTTCTACACAAAATTATCCTCATCATAGATCAGGTGCATGTGATCGTTTTTCACATTTATAGCATTTAATTTTACATACTTACATGATTTTATACAAATAAATGTGTATTTGACTACTTGATCGTCTTCTCTTTTATAGGTCCATTTGTATGGGAAGCAAGAAGTCAACAAAAAAACAACATAAACATCGATAATAACAATAGGTACATCACAAACATTGGCATTCACACACGCCTTTTCACCCTAGGTTCACTCTTATCACCTTTTTAATTTTTTTGCATCTTTAGTCTCCAACCTCAATATTTTTTATCACTCCACAATTTGTCTAGTCCCTCGACACCTTTTCTACATCAATTTACACAAATATCAGGTATGCATATTTATCTACTTTATATTACCAAGCCTTCTACTCACCCATATAAAGTGGGGGTAAATATAGACACAAAATCATGCACTTTGAGTCATTATATAGTCTTGATTGCATACTACTATTCAGATGGTTCTTAAGCAAGAAGAGTACTAATTAACCCATGTCTTTGACCATATTTTGTTTGCTTTCTATTGATACTTTTGGTCTTGTACTTTTATTGGCCTAGTTTGTCTTTTCATACTTTATTTTCACCTTTTATGGACTAGAATATCTAGCCAGGATGCTAACGTCAAGCACCCTCATCCCCTATGGGCGCCCCTATCCTCTTTACACTTTACTCTCACTTTTAGGTCCTTTCTAGCCATTAAGCATCTTATATTTTTGGTATTCAGCCTTTTCAGGGTTAATTATGAAATTCAAGCGAGGGAATCATATAAATATAAAGTTACGTGATAATAATAAGGGACCAAACACTAAGCACTAGCTATCACAACCTAAGGTTGCATCCATCAAAGGCATCTATAGCTCCATTTACATCCATCTAGCTCCATCACAAGGGACATAAGGATGGTTCATCTGCATCAAGCTTCATAGGAGGGGAGTCTATTTGTTTCCATGCACATATTATTTACATTATACATCTATTCACTTGCTCGCTACCCACAAACTGTGACTGACACAAGAGCAACCTAGGGCATAATTCTGCACACACACAGCTAGAACTACATTGGGTCTAAGATGTAGTGCAATGTTCAATGATAATTCCATTAATTTAGCAGCTGAGGACAGTTCGATCCCTTCATAATCCATGTAGTTCTTTGTGAATATGTGTGTAATGATGCCCTTGTGAAAGTTGCATAGTGATAACGGGATAGATCTAAAATGTAGCAGATGTATAGAATGTGTGGGATGGAGTAGAATAGACTTCACCTCCTATGTTGTGTATGCAGAAGTGATGGAACCCTTTTCCCTTAAATTAATGTGTTATATGGATGCATTTGATGGTATCTTTCCTTTGAATGCAAGATTAGGTGATAGTATGTAATAGTTAGTGCTTGGTCCTTTATCTGAGAGTTATAACTATGTATATATATGATTCCCTTGTTTGAATTTCATAATTGAGAACTGGAAGGTTGACCCAAAAGTATAAAATATTCCCAAGTAGTAAAAGAGACCCAAAAGAGTTAGAAAAGGGGAGAAAGAGTCGGGAGCACCTAGGAAGGACATGAGCACCTGGGTGCTAGTGTCTTAAATGGGTGCTACTGTCCAAGGCCATAAAAGATAAATCATTGAAATATCGACTGGGCTATAGGGTATGTAAGGTCAATAAAATAATAAAATACAGAACAAAAGACCCAAAAGACATTGTCTAGTACTAGTTATATTGCTTGGGAATCATGTATATTTTAGTAAGCTCTAGGACCTAGAAATGTACCCATGTACATAGATTTTGTGTCTACATTTTCCCCCACTTTATACTGTTGAGTCGATACTTGATAACATAAAGTAGATAGAATATGAGTACCTTATGATCCTGTAGAGACTGTATATGATAACATTTCGAGTGGGCAAGTGAAGCGTGAAATGATCATAATATAAAGTGTAGAGACTAGGAATCGGAAGTAGACCCTAGGGGTGAAGTGTATGACTGTATTGTACATATTGTTGTAAGATTTTATTTGTTGATATAGGTTGCTTCTTGTTATGTATTAAGGATGGACATGTAAAAAGAAGAGTGAAAAAAGTAGTCAAAGTTCCGTATATGAAAAATCATAGTAATGCATGTATAAGTAAGTAGAGAGTGTAAACTTATGTAAAATAAAAGTGTGTACCTAATATGTAAGAGAGTATGAGATAGAGAATTGTCTTAATTTGCTGAATTTGTTGTCAATGGTGAGTTTTTTGGGTGATTTCACGCAAGAGGGAGTTTGTTTGGGTGATCTCACCCCAAGAGCGAAGAGTGTTGGGAAGAGAGGTATATTTTTTCCCTCCTTCCATGACTGATTAAACTAAAATGGAAATAAATGATCTATTCTAGCTTAATAAGATGTTATGCAAAGCAGTAAATAATAGCCAAAATAAATAAGGTAAATGACCCAAACAACTAAGTAGATAAAATATAAAACCCTAATGTACAAAGAAGGATTAGAAAGAGCTTAGCTCATTCGACAACTGTTTGGGACTATGTCGCAAAAAATACCGTATGAACAAAATGCAAGAACGACTGTGTCAAGTCCACGAAAAGTGAATATTTAAGTTGTTTGAATAGATTGGGGCACTTTGGGAAGGATGGGGGCACCTGGGGCACCCTGGTATGAGATTTGGGCACCCTGGTCTATGTAGGAGGTCCAAAAACTAGATTTACAGGGTCACCAAGTGATGTGAAGCCTTCACTGCCAGTCACGTATATATCAATGAACTGTGTTGTATGTTGTTGGTAATCAAAGATGAAGAAGAGACATGCAAAACCAAAAACTAAGCATCAAAACTCTAAAAAAAGAAAGATGCAAATGAAGGGGTCAGACTATCCTCAATGACCACAATGGTGGACTTACTAATTGAGCATTACAATACATTTAAGACCCAAATTTAGTTCTAGGTGTGTGTGTGAAAGTCTATGCCCTAGGTGCTCTTGTGCCAGTTGCACTTTGAGAAGTAGTGAGCTATAACTAGATGTAGAAATGCAATAAATGGTGGATGGAATAGAAAAAAATTCCCTCATATGCAGTGTGATGTAAATGAACCAACCTTTTCCCTTATGATGGAGTTAGATGGATGCAAATGATCTCTAGATGACTTAGATAGAATACAACCTTAGGTGATGATAGTAGTGTTTAGTGTTTGGTCCCTCATTATGGTCTCATAAATTTATATTTATATGGTTCTCTTGATCTAATTTTGTAATTAACACCAAAGAGGCCAACCACCAAAAAGATAGAAAGCCTAAAATATCTAGAAAGTTCCCAAAAGATGGAAGTAAAGTGGGAAAAATATCAAGGCACCCTAGTACTAGCCTGGGTGCCCTAGTCAGGGGTAGAATGACGTAAAATGAAAAAATCAAACTGGACATGTATGTGCAGGAGGTCGATAGTGACAATAGAAAGCAAAGTAAAATGGCCAAAAGATGAGGGTTAATTAGGAACTTCTTCACTCAAAAACCATATGAATAGTAGTATGAGACCAAGACTCAATAATACCCAAAGTGTGTGATTGTGTGTCTACATTTACCCCTAATTTATTTTGGTGAGCAAAACACTTGGTAACATGAAGTAGATAGAGATGTGTACATGATGTCCATGTAGCATGATGTAGAAAGCATGCTGAAGGACTAGACAAAGTGTGGAGTGACAAAAAGATGGAGCGTGGAAACTAAAGATGCATAAGAGAAAAAAGTGATGAGAGTGAACTTAGGGCAGAAACACGTGTAGTTTCCGATGTGTGTAATGTACCTGTATGTTAGTATGAGGTGTGTGTTGCCATAAAATGTTATTGTTACTAACGTTATTATTGTTGTTGACTGCTTGCTTCTCGTACACACATTGCTAGGAGAAGATGATCAAGTAGTCAAATACACATGTATATATGTGTAAAATGCATGTTTATAGTAAAAAACATGTAATGGAAATGAATAGGAAACATGTGCACCTGATCCATGATGAGAAAAAAAGGTGAAGAAAGGATATCCTGTACTGCAAGTTTTTTGGGTGATCTCACGCCACCCTGGCTAAAGAAGTCTAGGGAGAAAGTTGCATTATTCTCCAACTTGTAACTACTTCCCTGATAATGTATGAAGAGATCTCTTTACTTCTTGGATTTTTTGGCAATCCAATGCCACTGGATGAAGTAGTGTAGAGAGGAAATTCGTTGTATCCTCTAACTTGTAACTGCTCCCCTAAACACTAAGGCCAACCATGTCCTATAAAATCCGTTGTGTATGGGGTTTGTAGACTGATCTAAACCCACTTGCTATATAACCCACAATATCAAGGATGGAAAACTGAACTGAACTGTACCGATAGAAAGCGTTGTGTAGTATGTATAACCCCAAATTATGCCCCCCTCTTTGGGGGCACATGTGACCTCGTAAATAGGAGAATGCATCCCTAAAATAGGACCAACCACATAAATTGTGCCCTACAAGGGGTCGGGAATGTGCTTGGTAGAAACCAAGGCACACACAAATAAGTGGCTAGAGAATAAGTGTTAATACAAACAAGCATGTATGTATAAGACAAGTGTATGGTACACAGACAATGTAGAAGCTAGAAAGCAAGTAAACACACAAGAAGACAATCCTAGGCGGCCAAAGCGGGTTGCAAACATGGGACATCACTCATGATGTCGCAAGACACTCAAGGATATAATGGCTACATATAGAAAAAAAAAGTGTGCACACCAAAAAAAGGGCAATGCCCACATATAAGAGTAAACAATAGACAAGCAATAGTAGACAAAATGATAGATAGCCACGAAAACAAGTAATCCTGCAAAACAAATGTTGCACATGAAACACTCATTAGCATATTAAAAAGATAACCCATATGTAAATAATGTTTATAACCGAGTAATGAAAAGTTCTAAGTACAAAATGAAATAATAACATCTGTAGTGTATAAATGTGGATGCCCCCAACAATTGTTGTAGGATTGGTAGAAGGCAAGCATCCATGCTACATGTAAGATATTTGTATCTACAATCACAACTAGAGAAATATGTGAACACACATGTTTGTATGGTAGAGATAATGACATACAATAAACCTATCTAGCATGTGTAACAAGACAACCATAAACAAGCAAATGCAAGCAAGAGTAAAAGAAACCAAGATATGAAATATATTGTGGATGGATGGAATGGAATGCAAGATAGATGATAGGAGCCATGTACCCCCCAATTAATGGAGTTGTATGCAATGAGGTTTATTTATTTTTCCCCCTCAACAATCAAGAATGAACCGTAAACGAGAGTGTGTCATCAAGAAATGGTCAAAGTGTGTGTTTGTGTTTAACATGATGTGATGAGTGTGTATGTGTGTTGATGATATGCAACCTAGCGATTGAAGTGGGTAGTGACACATGATGAAGTTGATCTAAGACAGATTATCAAAGGTTGAGGAGCAACATAAATCATAATCACTACAGATATAGAGGGAGTGTGACGGCGCCTAAAGTGTATACCACTACAAGATGAAGGAAATTGACCATTTTAGCCTATAAGTATGTACTAACCCTAGTATGTCCA